>KK112032.1:324656-458507 GCA_000611955.2 Stegodyphus mimosarum | reverse complement strand
ATATATATATATATACTGGTGTAACTGATTGTAACGAAAATACGGAGGTTCACAACTATATATTATAACAGTCCCATATCAAAATTTCAATATTGTTCGGTATTCATTCTTGAGTCATTCGAGATACATACATACGTACGTACATCTAGACGTCAAGAAAAAGAAATCTCTTCTGAATGCATTTTAAATCCATTTTACGATCCGTTTTGGAAGAAACAGTCCTGTATTCTGTTCGTACGTACAGATGTCCCGCAAAAATCATTGTTCAAATGGTTTCAAAAGCGGTCGAAATGGATTTTGTTCGTTGAAATACGACACCGAAAGTTTTGCGATTACAATATTTCTTTTACTTTATACAAGGAAGTAAAAAAGAGCGATTAGTTAAACTTATAACAGAAATTGTTAATTTCTAATTTGTGTAGTGCCTTGTCATTTTCGTTTCATATATGGAAATGCAAACAGAACATCCAGATACAGATGATAATAAGAATGCTGAACAAGTAATAACATCCATATACAGACGATAACTATTGATTTCAAGTTTCATTTAAAACAAAATGCTATGACAAAAAATATTACCTGCAAAAATCTCTCAGCAAAGATTTCGAGTGCCCGAATTATTATGCGAGTTACTGATTGACACTTTTCCAATAAATTATTTAATTACACTGAATATTTTGATCATATTTATTATGTAATAAGCAAGGCTTAACATAAAGGAAAAAAACATACTGGAAGAAAAATTTGGATCCTGTGTTTCGATATTTAGTACAAGATTTATGCAGCTAAATTGCAAACATACAAGTGTTTCAAAACAAATGTAAGCTACTATACATAAATAAAGGAAGTAATGGTCTCGGTCCAAAAATCCAATAATGAGTTTTCAATGAATATATATAAATATTCATAACTTTGGCTCCCCAAAACACATTTTTACTTCTTTCGCAATGATGTACGTCTATCTGTGTCTATATGCATGAAGATGTTTTCATCCACGACAGTTATGTTTCATATGAATCATTCAAAATATTTTATTTTCTGTATTTTAGCTTTCTACATTCACATAAAGAGTTGATTAGATTTTGGGCAAACCTGGACAAACGGGAGTAGTGCTTTACTGAAGACCATAATAATCTTTAATGGGCAACCGAAAGTGGTAGCTTACTTGAAACTCAGAATAGTTTTTAATAAAAAACAACGTTAAAATGTTATTCAAAACTTTCTAGTTTTGGTACTTTTATTTCAATGAGAACAATATTTTAGATTTCGATTAAAATCGATAAACCGGAAAATATAATGTACTTCAGACTTTCGTAAAAAATATATTGCGAGATAATCCGAAACTTCTCAAGTCGGACATTTAATATCGGTATGCAGGTGAGGACAACGAATTGCATTTATAAGCATTAAATATATTCACAAAGGTACGGCAAAAACGAAAATTATATCATTTAGAAGATGAGCTCTCGTTATGAAGCAATTAAATGTATTAGCCTCAATCCTCAATTTTGCGTTCGTTTCACTATTCTCTCGAAGCATTTTTCATATAAAAAACGCTGCTATTAAGTGTTATATCTACGTATTATTTTTAAAGCGATAACATAGTAAATATGAATAACATATTGAATAAAGGCAACAATTAACTCTGTATTGGGAATTCTAAAGAAATGCTGCTTTTAAAAATTTTGTGATTGTTAAATCATCGATTTGTGAATCAAAACACTCTACAACCAAAGGACATACAACAATCGATGTGATATTTTCAGATCAAAGCACGAGAACGGCTGTGTATATGAGCACGTACAGTTATTGTTTATTGTATAATAGAATATAGTCATGTGTTGAATTGTCATGAGATGTGTTGAATTATTTTTATGAATTTTGCTATAATCTGAATTTACTGTTCTAAACACCATTTATATTAGATTGCTCAAAAGAACATATTAACCTCCCAAATAGAATTTTGATGGAGAGTACCTCGGAAAGGACAGGTCCGAGGGTCTCCCGCACCTCTTCTCTTACCACAACCGAGAGGACTTTCGGTTCGCCGCATATTTATAGTGCCCCCCATGCCGCACAGACACTATGTAAACAAATATACCTTCTCCAGGACTCGAATTCGGACCCTTCGGTATACCAGTTGGAGTCGTTAAATACTATCCCGATTGGGTGGCGGAAAAGAAAAATTAATATGATTTTGGAAAATTTGAATTGAATCAATACGCAATGCACGCTAGAGGGACATTTGCATAGGTGGGTCTTTCCTTCTCATTATCGGAGCGTGCACGTATGAAGCAAATGAATGCGTTAATCCGTGCACTATTGTCTGAGAAAAATTGTTTAAACTTTAAGACCACTCATTAAACAAATTTCGTAAAATTAAGTTTTTGACGCTAATCCCAATTTAGAGCATTTCGCATCTATTTCAGAACAAGTGAACGAGGTCTTTAAAAATTAAGTGAGACTTCTCCTTTCTCAGAAGTTTTGTTGTGTGTCTTGACAAAAAGTTTTCCCTTAAACTAAGTTAGTATTATAAGGGTCATAACATATCTTGCACTTTGTTGGCATGGTGTTAGATGAACCAACTTTCATTCCTTTGGATCTGGGTGTGAATCGCCCAGAAAGCATAAAAGTTTTTGTAAATCTGTAAGAATTTAAAATTTGTCAACTCGTCTGTTTTTTCGAAAGACTAAAGGTAATTAAAGGGGGCGGTGTGAAATCCTCGGATGCATCCGGCGGAGCATGCTTCTTCAAATTTTGGATGAAGTTCGGTAAATATCGACATAGAAGAATTTAAAGCTTGTTAACCTTTTTTTTATAGTAATGGGAGGAGGTGATGAAACCCTCAGATCCATCCGCCGAAGGATACTTCTTCAAAATTTGGACGAAATTGAATAACTTATAAATTTGGAAAAATCGTAAGGGTGCCCAGCCGCTGTGATCGGTAGAAAGGTTAGGCATACTCTCTTCCATATCGTTCAATCTGGGTTCGAATCCAAAAGAAACCATAAGGTCTGTAAATGTATAGTCTTTGCGCGGCATTCAGGCACTTAAATACTGTCAAGCGGAGAGCTTTTTCGAGGGGTTTGGGGTAGAGGAAGAAGAGTAGGAGATCCTCGGCTTCCTCGACCGGACTATTTCGTGGCCTTCGAGAACAAGGCCTTACACCTTAGTGACGTTGAGCGTGTGACGTCATAACAAAGAGTGCATCCCTTCTTCGGAGGGTGAGGGCAACGCTGGGTCAAAGGTTTTTGTTAGTTCGGCCATTGCTTCGAAAGAAGAGGTTGAACTGCAATTCTTGACCTACCGGGATTTTTCTGTAGTTGGATATATTAAATTTGAGGTTTTTGGCAATTTAAGAGTTGTTCCAGAAACAATATAATAACTTACATGTGCTCAGTGCCGCGATGTAATGGCAGTTACAAATCTGGAGTTAAAGTACGTATTTTCGCTTTTCCTAATGATGCTGATCTGAAAGAAAAGTGGATCCGTGCAATAAAACGAAAGGACTTTATTCCAACTAAAAGCAGAAGGGTGAGCTTTTATTACTATGATTTAATTAATCTTGAAAGGAAAAATTAAATGTTCGATATGTTTAATGTGTCTGTTTTTAAAGCCATGCTGATTTCCATGAAAAACTAGTGTAAAATATAAAAGTAAACAATAACTAGTGTAAAATGTAAAAGTGAATAATAAATCATTGCTAATGTATATAAGCAGTACAATAAGCTTTTGTTTCCTGTAATTTGTCTTAAATTCTATGATTTTGTTAATAAATGCATGTTGCTTCATAAATTGCGTGTGAGTATTCTGACGGTTAATTATTGTGCATTATGATTATATATGAATCATATAACATTTAATATTCAGTAGAAATTCAGTGTTGAACTATAAAGCAATCATCAGGAAAATATACAGAATCTGGAACTTAAAATACCATTTGTAATATCTAATTTTTTCGGCTTTTATTTTTAGTGCACTTATCTTTATAGTTTTAGAGATTTGAAAGTAATATTGTTTCTCATTTAAATATTCAAATTCGTGCCTTTATAATATTTTAAGGGCACACATTACCCTTTCAACTTTTTTTGTCACATTGTCAAATTTATTCTGAAAATTGAAATATTATAAACAAAACTTGAAAAAATATTGTTGAACTAGTTGCTTATAAAACTTAGAATTATTTTTTAAAAATTTCATTTTTAAAAATTTGTTATTACGTTTTATTTGTTATTACGTTACCGGCGTTCGGTAATCCTGTACTATCATATATCATATCACTTTCCCTGATATGCTCTACCACGTACACTTCGGTAACAACATCTGTAACCTCGGCTAACTACCTCGCAAATTTAAAATTTGAAGTATAATTCTGTTGTGTAGCCCTCTCAATTCACTCTGCGTGAGTTATATCAAAACTCACGCATAGTTACAGTCACAATCTCATAAATTTTAACGTGGACATATCAAGATTTTGCTAAAGAGTAATTCAGATAATAATAAGAATTCATATCATAAATAAAAATTATTTAATAAAGGCAGCCGACAAAAAATAAAGCAATATGATTTTCTGTGAAAGTTTAAAAATAGATCTTTGGTTTTTATTCTCTAAGAATATGGGTCACTGCAAGTTTAATAATTATTTTGATGATAACAGGGTTATTTCCATAACAACATTTGACTTATCATTTTAAAATAATGCTGATATTAAAAATTATCAAAAAATTACATTTTAAAGTATTTACACCAATAAATAAGTGATGAAATATGCCTTTTTTAATTTAGTTTATTATAAATGATCTTTTACACTCGATTTTGTTTTAAAAAATAAATGTAATAACCGAAAATCTTCCTTCTTTTATTTTATCGCCATACTGAACAAAATTACATACTACGTATTTAGAAAAGCCTGTAAGTGAAATCGGGTTCTTGTAAAATGCTCTTTTTATTCATAGTTTTCATGCATAAATGAAAAATAATGCGCAGCGTTTTGTTTGCAGTTCGAAAGCTTCATATTTTTGAGTTATAAAATGTTGCAAACTTTTTCCAAACTATGTAAAATATAATGGAATTAAAATAAATAATTATTGATCACCCAGGTGAAACTTTTTATCAAGCGTTAAGAAAAATAAGCTCAGATATTTGAAGTCTTAAAGCATAATATATAATAAAGGTTATAGTATCACTTCAGTCGCTTTTTGTGGAGGAGAGAGTTTTCTTCAAACTCCTTATGGTGACGTCACGAGAGATCTGGACGACCTTGTTTCTCGAAGGCCACGGCTGATTTTTATCCAAATTGGAGCGGAACTGAACGACTATTGCACAGGTCTACACTGTACCATGTACCACTAATAGTGAAATCCTGGTGTTGTTCCAATTTTACTTAGGCTTGTAAAATATATAGGGTTCTGCTTATTTCCTCTTGGTCATGCTGAATTCATAGACCTAATCGAGTTCATATCAGATCAGTATCACAAGAAAGAACTTCACGCTATATCATTTTCGGAGAAAGGTGTTAATTGCTTTATACTGGTTGCTTAAAAAAGATATAGTGGTGCTTGAACTGATCTTAGACCCAAGCAAATGAAGTCCTTTTAAGACTGGAAGAATTTTGAGATGTGATAAAGAAACTTAATGCATGAAGATTTTCAGTGAAATTATATGAAGAGTTAATTTTTTTGTAGACCATATGAGAAAAATATTCAGCAGCAAAATGTATTTTTACAGCTTAATTACTTATAAAAATGCTGAAGCATTCAAAATTATCATAAATACCATTATTTAAAATATATAGGGATTATAGATACTTATTTCTAAACGCAACTCTGATTTTCAAATTAAGATTTTAAATTTCCGCTTTTATACGGCCTGCAAAAAATATATTCATTGACTTCTTTTCATTGGAGGGAAGTGTTTACGTACGATAAATTTGACAAATTTCTCATTATATTTTATATTACAGAACCAAATCTTTTCTAATACATACTCTTATTTAGTAGAATCATGTTAGTGTTATTTACAGAAGATTCATGTAAGAATTAAGCTGAATTATCCTTTTCTACTAACTGTGCAGGACACATTTAGTTGTGCGTTCGTTCTGGAACGCATGATATTTAATGCAGCCAATATTTTTCATCTGAGCCTCTGATATTTCATCTGAGCACTTGACATTTTCTTACCATTATCCGTTTCACGATGCATTGTGCTCTTATGAATATTGCATTACCTTCTCTATTTATTTTACAAGACACATATATAACTGAATGAGAGTGTTGGTATAGGTATAAATATATATATATATATAGATATGTAATAATAAATGCAAGGAAAAGACGGAGCAGCGTCGATGCGTAATAGCTATATAGGACAGATCCATATTGAAGAGGAGGAATTCTAATATGTTGACTTCATTAATATCTAAAAAAGTGGCAATTTTAATTCCATTTTTCTTTTCCGATTGCCGTTTGTGGCCACAATCACTTGGCACTCTAGTCATGTCTATTCAAGAACCATTTTCGATATTATTCCTATAGGAGGCGAGCACAGAGAAATTACGTCCAAGCAGCGCACAGAGAGAAGCTGAAGTGCGTAGTTATTCAACATGGAAGCACATGAATAAAAAGGTTTTGGTTTGAGTTAAAAGTTTCAGTCTCCAATTATTACGTCATCAGCGCTGCGCAGGCCATGAAAAATGGAATGATCTAGAAATGACACAATCCAGAGAAGTTATTACTATTTTTAGAACAGAGAGGAAGAATTAAAGAGTTACCGTTAGTTTAAACTATAATTTTGAATCACATGTTTTTTATTATATATATATATATATACCAATACTCTCATTCAGTTTTTCTCCATTTGTTTGATGAGACTGCATTCACTCAACTAACAATCAAGCAGATTTTTAAGACAGATCTGAAATTGGTTTCAAGTGTGCAGCTGTGATAGATTTATCTGCAAGAAATACTGTTCTAGATTCGAGCCCAAGGCAAAACCTAGGTCCTTACATTAGCATACGATTAAAAAAATTCTGATGAGGCCTGAAGCGAACCACGGGTGTTGCAGGTAGCTAAAATACCTCCCTCGCAAACGTATGATAATGAGTGTAATGGTGCAAAGATTTACCCATTCAAATTAGTATTTAAGCAATTATTGAGAAAGAGTAACAATTTTATGGTAGGATATTCCTCTGCTTGCGAAGAGTTATGCTTTCTTTGCAAAATTATCTGCTTTATCCATAACTGACAAGTTATTTCAGTTTAAACTCTTCTATTTTTAGGTACTTTCTCCAGTATTTTTTCCATCATGCATTAAATGATACAAGATGGATAATTCACCTCCGCATTATTGTTTTTGCTCAGTTTTCTTGAATGCTTGGGAAAAAGAGCTAATACAGAAAGAAATAAGAAAGCGCGTCACCTTTCCTTCTATAGGAAAAGCAACCAATTTCGGGCTTTATCTTTCAGTCAAAGCCTGATCTGATATGAAGCAAAACAGAAGCAGATAGTTCTTCTACTGGCATATGTTTCTTCTCAGATAGAAAGCAAGAAATATAAAGATGTCCCAAACTGTTGAAGTTGATATTACGATAATGGCTACAGGTTCCTGTAGTGCAACCTATTCAGAAAATGATATTGTCCTAAACTGAAGTCAAATCGAAGTCCACAATATTTTCAGTTCTTTTTCTGTTATTCTTCAGTGTATAAGTTATCCTAAATATGTTCATCATATTTATTACCCACGAATTCATATTTTTCGAAGCAGAATAATGTAGTCGTATAAGTCATGAATTCTTAAGCTCGACACACCGAACGTGTTTCGAAGACATTTAAACATAGGCATACTGAAACAAAAATAAGTATGTGAGTTTCTTATTATCGGAAATAATTGAATTTTATCCATAATTCATATTTCCGAAAAGGAGAATTCTGAGTGAAAAGGCCCAAGCTGTCTTATCAAATACAGTGCTGAGCATGCTTTGATAGATGGTGCTATTATCAAGCCTAAAGTATCGAAGATTTGTGTGTCTGCTATTCAAGATTGATAGCGCAAGAAGCAGAATGGATGAAAAATCAAAGAAATTCCACGTAGTATAATATATTAGAGGGCGAACCCGCAGATGAGCGGGTTACAGCCAAAAGCTATATACGTTTTATGTACTAAAAATGGAAAATAAAACGAACTAATAATTTAATGTACTATATACGAAGTTGCTAGCTGCGATCAAAGCAAAATTTATGAGTTATACGTACACCTGAAAAGTAAGTGCATAAAAATATTTCAGTATGAATGGAATTGGTTTATTCTTTCCAAGGAATAACCTATTCATAAATAATTTTCTGTTGCCAAACCGGGAAACAAAAACTTCGGACACTTAAGGTTAACTCGTATACGCATGACTTTGTCATGATTTAAATTTAATGTAATATAGCAAGGCTTCCTCAATACCAAAAAACGAATTAACGTGGCAATAACATACCGCGTGAATTATCTTAATCTGAAACGAAAGAGTTGCCAAAAGCAGCTGTTTCTTTAAAATGCTGACATTAACGAAACATTTTCAATTTACAATGATGGCACATGAAATCGGTGATTTCTTCAACGTCAGAACATGACTTTATAAAATAATAATTTGCTGTTTGGCCATGCTATTTTTATTTCGTATTTTGTAAAATTTACAAATTTTTTATTAACAAACTCTGCGATTTGAAAGCGAGTAGTGACAACACTTTTCGAAAGAAAGCATTTTTATCTCCAGCGACTCCCAAAAGTATTGCCGTTTGGAAAAATGAGGGCGAAAATCAGCGTTTTCAGATTTTTTAATAAATATCTCGGCGGATTAAAGTCTTAAGATGATGACAATGATCAAAAAGGTTTCCTACGAATTTTTGGAATCCGAGGGTTCATCTCTCGAAACTCAACTCCCCGCCGTTCGAAAGGAAATGATGCCACAAACAGGCAGACGCGCACAGATTTTATTCACTTTTGTGCATAAATTAAAGATAATGCCAGCTCCGGCAAATAAAGGTTCAGAAACAAAACAAACGTGATTTATTCATAAAGCCCATTTATTCAACAAAAGATAAGGAAAAAATGATGGTGTATGTAATAATTACATTTATAAAAACTACGATTTTTGTTCCGGAAACAATTATAAAAAATATTTCGTTTAAAAAACTTAACATTACATGGTTAATATGATGGCTAATATATTGTATGTCTCCCAGACAATGAAATACAATTCGTACAACGCCTAGGCATGCTGAGTATGAAATTATCGAGCTGATCTCGGGAAAGATTGCTCCACTTAGCAAGCAATGCTCACCAAAGTTCCGTGCACATGTAGGAGGTGCATTACGGGTTGGAATTTGTCGACCAAGCATGTCCCACACATGCTTTATCGGATTCAAATCAAGTGAGAATGCTGACCATTTCATACTGGTGATATCTTCAGATTGAAGGCATCCCTTTACAATGTTTGCATGGCGAGGATGTGCGTTGTCATCCATAAACACAAATTCTGCTCTCATGATACCTCTAAACAAACGTATATTTTGTTCCAGAATGATGTCCTGATAAATTTGGCCTGTCATGGTTCCGAACTGAGCATGCAGATCTGATCTGGAGCCCAGTATAATTCCACCCCAAATTAGCAATCCTGCACCACGTAATGGTGTCGTTCAGTGCTGTTGTTTTGGTGTTATCGGGTACCTGGAATTCTCCATATGAAAGTCTGACGTGAATCAGAGTGCAAGCTGGACTCGTCGGAAAACATCACGCGAGCCCACTGTGACGATATCCACATTGCATGTTTTCTACTCCAGGATAACCGCTGCGCATAGTACGCCGTGAACGGAACGCATCTGAGAGACCTGCGTGCATATAGACCAACCCGTCGCAAACATTTGTACAAGGTTCACCTTGAAACTGTAATGCCCGTGGTTGAGACACCGGTCGACAAACCTACTCCATCTTTGCCCTGGTCTCCACCAAGAGGCTCAAAACAGATTTATATCTACAACAAGCTTTCACAAATCAAAAAAGATTTCCCGTCTACCTCAGCAGGTTCTGCTATCAAAACGCCAAATGCGCCTGTGGTGCCTCAGCTTCTTCAGCAGCTTCTCACATTACATTCACGACTGTCCACTCACTTCTCCCATCGAAGCCTCCTTTCCTCAGCTCCAGCGATCAGAAAGACCGTCTTCAGGATTACTATGGATAGCGGGGAGTCAGAACCATTAAAGAGTACATCATAAAGTAAACATCATAGAGTACTATCATCTATTCTAAGCAGACATAATCATACATTTAACATAATCATAGCAGATAACCAGGTCTAGGCACCTGACGAAATGTAAAGGCAGCAAGCCTCCATTCATGTATATATGTAAATATATCTAAATTAATTAACTCTTTTTGCTAATTTTGTACTAACATACCCAGAATACTGTATGTTGGAGCACTTAACAAAAGTAATGCACTAATGTTAAATCTGTTTATTAAAAATAAGGTTGAACGAAAAAAGGTTGCTGATGCAACGATCAGGATAACATGATTGACTTTTAGTGCCCATTGAGATGTGAAGCAGGGGAATAATAATAATAAATACCCATGGGTGAGGATAGCTGACGAGACAGGTCTGATGCTGTGCTCCGCTTGCTTGCTTTGGCAATTACTTCCAAAACCGGTCATCATTCGCGTTGTAACGCTAGTAACGGTTAGCGCGGTGATTAGTGTAAATCTGAAACATATGCCATAGCTACTGATTTATTTAAACAATCCCTTTCCATATATTAAATGTTTGTTGTCTGCTTAAAATGAAGAATCATAGTATCATAATTTTTTCAGTAAATGGTATTTATTTAATTAATTTTGTGCTGATAGCAAACTCTTTATGTGTTTGATAATTACATTATTACTTATTGCAGATAAACGGTCAAGCTCAGTTTTCAAAGGAATACTTTATTCAATAAATTAATTTAATTAAAGGTTACAAAAAATTTTAAAATGTAACAAAGATCTTCCGTATTCTATTTGAATATCGGAACCCACAGGAGTACATAGGTTAGGAATATATCACAGGTTTCCCCCAGCAGGTGGGAAATTTCCAGTACTTTCCCTTTCTCGAAATTACTGGAAGGCATATTACAGTTACATATTACAGTCGGATACGGTTACAGTTAAATATAGGGATCAATTACAGTACAAATTACAGTTACACAGGGACCCGACCATATTGTCTCCAAATGGTCGCCAGTTGCATATAAAATATATGAAAATGCATATAAAATAATTAAAAGGACGCGGAGTCGTCTTTAAATGGCTCTGATATCAAATGCAGACGATGGCTATTAAAAGCTCATTAAAAATGCCTCTTAAATAAAAATAAGGAAATTACATACGGATTGTATCATTCAGAAAGTAATTTCAACTACCTTTATGCCCTGGCTCACGCCATTGCGTCGTACGTAGAATCCTTTTAATAATAAAATCCACCATGTCTGGGAGTTTACGGGCTGTATGAAATCAAAACTTCTCTTCTTCAACTAAGAATTCAGCCTTGCAAGTACGAAACCTTTGCAGTACGCTAAATTTCAGAAGCTAGACGAATGATATACAACCGTAAGTTTTGTTTCTTCTAAAAATTGTTGAACCTTTATAGCATCGTTTCAGGTTGATTTGTCAATAGAGCATCCAGCTCCTTTGTAACAATGAAAAATTATCTTACAGGGGCCTCAAAGAACACAATAAAAATTACTTCATATACTGTTACGGCCATTTTATTATATTAAAGCAACTATCTAGCTCTTGAACAGCTACATGAATCCTTTATAACTGCCCCCATTTAAAACAATAAAGAATTTTATTGACAATGAAATTTAATAAGGACGGGCATTCTTGGCTGACAAATCCTTTCATATCAAAATACACTGCCCTCCAAAAGTTAAGGAACAGCATGTTTTTCAAAGCTCACTATTACAAAAATGTCAGTAACGTTTAAATTCACAGTTCATATGCATGACAGTAATGAAGTTTAAGAAAATATGTGCAAAAACAATAGCTACCACTTTTATTTTATAGAAATGAATAAGAAAAAATTCAAAAATTGTAATTTTTGTCCAAGAGTATTGATCTTCATCTGTTATTACAGTTTCGTAGACAATATCCAGGAAAGCCTGTCAATGTTCAGAAGAAGTCGTTTGCCCGATTCGTTGAGGTGGCGGGCGATCGGATGGATGGAAACGGGGATGTTACAAGCTGATGCTGCTAGATGTCTCAATATCTCTCGTAGTGTGGTCCACCGACTAAGGAATAAGTTTGAATCCGAGGTTTCTGTGTCTAGAAGACATGTTCCAAGCAGACCTAGAATTAAAACACCTGCGGGACACCGTTATTTAACTCTTTCGGCCCGAAGGAGGAGTAACATTACTGTGCCATAGCTCATGGCAGATCATTTAATGGCAACAGGAACAAGAACCTTAGACACTGCAGTATGCACACGCCTGCATAATACGGGTCTGTAGGCAAGACGACCAGCTGTTTGCGCTCCCTTGACCCGACGACACATAGATGCCCCTTTATGTTGGGAAAGAGAACACGTTTCCTGGACCAGTCAACAATGGGCGTCTGTTCTCTTCACATACGAGTCCAGGTTCACACTGGAGAGTGTTTCGGGTGGTCAGCTGATCTGGAGGGAACAACGCACCACATACAGCAAACCCCACATCCATTATGGAAAGGCATAGTTACAGAGGTGGTGGAATAATGGTTTGGGCTGGGATCTCTCACGGTGGTCACACTGACCTGTATGCGTTCCATGAAGGAATTCCGACAGATGTGAGGTACCGAGACGAGATCCTTGATCCATATATCTGCCCATACGCCGCTGCTATGGGTCTTGGATTTCTTCTGATGGTTGACAATGCGCGACCGTATCGAGCTCGAGTTGCTGAGTAATATCTTTAGGGTCACAGTTTGGAGCGAATTGAATGACCAGCTCAATCCCAGACCTGAATCCGATAGAGCATCTTTGAGACTACCTTGGGATATAGGTTGCTGCTTTAAGTCCTCCTCGAAGGTCATTAGATGAGCTTGAACAAGGATTACTCCGTGTCTTGTCGTTGTTTCTCATTTTACTGACCGACAACTTAATTGACAGTATGGAACGTCGCTGCTGCCAATGTATTGCAGCTAGGGATGGACACGCTCCTTATTAGAACCCAGTTTTGTAATTTTACCACCCCATTTTCCCTTAAATAACTGTGATATACTATTTCTCTAAGACTGAATTTCTCTGCCAAGAGAAATAATGTTTAGAAAAGTTTAGTAAACAAGTTCTGTAAATTTCTTGTGTCTATGTTGCTTCATTCTCAAATTAAAAACATGCTGTTACTTAACTTTTGGAGGGCAGTGTATTATAACGTTTATTTAGTTATACTTCTAGTTTTCCTTGGCCTTCCTGGCATAAGGAAAATTAGCGTTCTTTGTTACTGTTTTTTGGATTCAGTAGAAAATATTAATCAATTTATCTGCTGTCTAATAACGACATTCAAGCATAAAACGTACATATTTTCATCCGGGTATGACACTTTTCGTATTTCAGAAATCTAAGCACATTTCAGTTATGACGCTTTCGGCAAACATTTCAATCATGTTGCAAATCCGCATATAAGTACACAAAAGGATTATGAAAAGAAGGGAAGCCATCTTCATTCAGGTAATTTCTGATAATGTGATTGACCTTGAAAGCATCTTTTTTTTACCTGCATATATATGAAACGCATACTATTGAAATTGCCTTTTATCATTGAGAGTAAATTAGTCTTCACGCTAATGAATGGAAGCTGTAAAAATGCAACACTTCTTTTTCAACTTTGAGATAGCGTAAGAATTTAAAACAATTATAAAATTAAACAAAAGCCAAGTTATATTCAGTTCAAGGCCTTTAAATTTATTATTTATGCGTTATAAAAAAGTTGCACTTCAAAATTCGTTTTTCTCCCGTTTTCTGTTTTTTAACAACCACAAAATAACGGCAACATTTTACAACATTTGAGGTGATACTAATTTCATTTTTAAGTATTTCATTTATTAGCTAATTATAAAATGACGTTTCAACGTTCAAGAAACTTTGAATTATATGAATACTAAATATATGAATATTTCATATAATTTGTGATAACGTAGGAATCACAAACTATCTCGCGTTAAAAAGCAATGAATTTTTACTGCTAAATATTTACTCCCCACTGTACTCTTGATAGTGTTTAAAGTGGTAAGTTAGAATTATAGCTGTAGACATTCGAAATAATTTGAGCTCAATTTTATTTAACAACTTTCTCTAAAAATTAAATTAAAAAAATCTATTTATCCGCCCCCCCCCGAAAAAAGATTACAAATTTTAATTATATAAAAAAGACTACATGTTCTTCTACCCAAAAATATACTTAATGAGCAGTGAATTGCAGGACATTTTCTTGGTTTCAAATTTACGTCTTTTTTAAATTTTGTTTCTCTGGAGAAAAATGGACGCTTAGATTTGTATAGTTTCTCTGGAGATATTGTAGATTTGTATAATTTCTCTCGAAATATTGTAGATTTTTATAGTTTCTCTGGAGATATTGTGAAGAACTCTTTGTATAGTTCTTTCTTCTTTGTTTCTCTGGAGAAAAGTGGACGCTGATTTAATTTTCAGTGTGTATTTTTGAATGATATCGCTTTTATTTTTTCCTGCATTCTATAACTAAGTTAAAGGAACATCTTCCTGCTTAAGAAGAAACTTTTACTACATTTCTATGACTAATGAATGAAAATTAAATGTTTTTAATTTTCAGTGTGTATTTTTGAATGGTATCGCTTTTATTTTTTCCTGCATTCTGGAACTAAATTAAAGAAACATTTTCCTGCTTAAAAAGAATCTTTTACTACATTTCTATGACTAATGAAATATTTTACTTTACTCTTTTTTCATACATTTTATAGATAAAATATTTTTAGCTTGAGTACATGTCAAATGCTCTGTACCGTCGATCAGTTTATTCTGCAGAGAAAGTGCAAACCATTTATAAGAAGAATGCTTTAATTAGAGATTACTAATTCATTGATTCATTGAATTTAGAGATTGCTAATAATCATTAAATTTTCATTTTGTGTGTTTTACACATAAACAACGCTTTTACAACGGCATACCTCTAAAACTATACAACTGACTGTCTTTTCATCATTTTATATGTTCGCCAAATTCTTGGGGTTAGAATATTTTATAATCGTGTATCTCAAATGAGCTTTGGAGAATGCCAAATAATGAACTGAATTCTATATTCTTTTGACTGAAATACTTGACTCTTAAATCGTATATCACATTATTACAAACTTTGAATTGATGTTAACTGTTACTGCGTTTGTATAGCAAAAAAGATGAAATATATCGCGAATATAGGACGTATAAGAAATAACAGAAAAGTTATAGGAGTACTATCATTCTGAAGCTCTTCTGAGAAAAAGTAAGTAAAGATGTTTTTGCATTTCTTTTTAAGACTCAACTGAATCTGAGAAGTTTTATAAATCTTTAAAATTGGGAAATATGATGCAGGTGTATTTTGAAGAAGTATTATTTCCATAAAATGTTACTTTTTGGAACAAAAAATAGAATAAGTTATATAAAAGTAACGTTCATTCGAAATGGATAAAAATGGTACCTTGCTTTGAGCCAATTCTTATTTGAATAGCTTTTGAATAAGAAGATGAAGAAAACCATGATAGTTTCAGCTAATCTTTCATATATGCCAACACTTTGAAATATTTTCTTTTCTTACTCCACTTGTTATTTTCTAAATCTCTTACACTTCAACTGCACTTTTAATTTTTTTACAACGTAAAAAGATTAGGTTTAAAACTATTGGCTTACACATAGCCAATAGTTTTAAACCTAATCTTTTTACCTTGTAAAAAAAAATTAAAAGTGCAGACTGCGTTTAAAACAGATTCGTGCGTTTAAAACTTGAAGAATTATAAATGAAATACCTTCGAAACAATAGCTTATAATAAATTGCTTTTGTATATCTGCAACTTTTAATTAACATATTTAACTGTTTCTCTCATCTGAGGTATTTGATCAAACTGACATTTCTTTATGCTGAGTATAGAAATATAATTTGCGTTCTTAATATCATGCAGCTTTGGATCTAGATGTATAAAGATAAGTATATATTTATTTAGAGTTAGATATATTTTTGTCCAGGTTAAAATCAGTGGCGATTGCATATTTTGTAAGTTACCTGAATTTTTTTCTTTTTTCTCATAAGTTCTAATTCGGACTGTTCATCTGAAAATTGCCTATTTCAAAGTCAGATTTCTCTTATTTTGTCCCATCACACATTTAAAAGCTGTGTAAATAGATTTACATTCAAAATCTGCAATGTAACCCTTATTTTTAATGTTTACATTTGAAATTAAGGCATTTACTTAGTTTAAAGTAAGATGTTCAGTTGTTTAAATGTTAAATGCTCTGAAGAATACCTTCAATACACACATTACTAAGTTTACATGGATCCCATATAATATATGAGCTTTTTTTCATGTCCATAGTCTTTTCAAAAATGCAAAATTTACTTTTGTTAGAGGTTTCCTTTTATTCAGGAAACTACAGTGTTTAAATAATTTAATGTTTTCTGTAATTAATATCTTTATATATTTTTAACATATTCTAAATGAATCAATATTCTTATTTTTAAAGCAGTTCAGATATTTTCTCTGGGAAGGGTCTAATTAATTAATATTTTATTAGTTGGATAAAGTCACTCTATGGATGTATTATAAAATTTCAAGTAATTGCAAGGATTATATAACAAATTACACTACGAAGAATCATCTAGAAGACAAACTTCTGAACGCAATAATCAAGAAACCTTCATTCAAGTGATGCAACAGTAACACATTTCAATTCCAAAAGAGAAATGAATAGTTCTAAAAATAAAAATAAATAATCTTTTAGCTTAAAATAGTAGTTTTAGAATTCAATTCAAATTTATAGACCTAGTTTCTCTTTCTTTCATGCACATGTGTATCATCCCTCTCCCCTTCATGGAGTAAATAAAACATGGTTTAGGTTCGGCTTAGTTAATTACGGTAAAACACACTCAAGCTCCCTAGGAGGCGCGATGCCTTCGTGGAACACTAGGAGAAACTGGCTCGTGTACATATTACACACAGGCAAAACCCCGAAAGCGCCCATGCAGCCAGCCCTTTCGCCTGGATTCGATCACAGTTCAGAACTACCAGTGTTCAGCGATTTTACCTCTCGGCCACTGGTGGGCCGGTAAGTAAAGATGAAAATGTAAAGAAGCGCGGCTTTGCCGGAAAACTAAGAATACAACACTGAGTAAACGGCTATAACACTGAATTGGCAAAGGTTTTGGCGACTAATTTCTGTTGCCAAATTTAGTGAAAAACCTTTAAAAGTCACCAAGCTTGGTTGCATTTGGCGACATTTTGGTTCGGTCCCTGTGTAACTGTAATAGATATTTTAATTGAAAATCTGTAATTGATGCTATAGTATGTAGCTGTAATTGTATTGGGCCCTCACATGCCTTCCGGTAATTTCGAGAAGTAGAAGAAGGAAGTAAAATTCTCTCAGCGGCCGGGAAAAACTACGTAAGACCGGGAACAGCGTCAGTTTCTCAGCTGTTGTTTAGTTCAGCGTGAGTTCGGAGTATTCAAATATCTCCATGTGAGCTTCGCCCTTTAGTTGTCCTTTGCATTGCTCTGTGTTTAACGTTCTTAGTAGCTTGAAGTGTAATCACTGATTGTACTCTGTGATACTGTGAGGAGATGTACGAATATTTTTATGGAAAGTTCCAGAACTGCGAAGGGTTACTTTTGGTAAAATAAATTTTATCAAGCTATCATCAATTCTGTGTGCATTCAACCTATTAGGAACCCGCACACACGCAACATTATCTAGCTTCCAACAAAGCATTTATCCCTGTAATTTTATATAAAATTTATTTAAGCATTTAATCCGCATAATCATAGTCAGATTACCAGAAGATGTATTCTATATAAATTCAACTAGATTTCAGTAGAACTTCAGTTATGAATAGTGTTAACAAGATTTCACCTCAAAATTAAATGAAAAAATTGAAGACTATTTTTTAAACTGAGAAAAGTGCAAACACATAAAGAAGATGTTAATTGTGGTTACACAAGCCAGAATATAAAAAATATATATTTGCTAACTAAATTACTAACATAAACGTGCTTTCAAAATTTTGATAATTTCATAATAAAGAAATGAAGAAGTATACTCGAACTCAGTTATAGGAGCTATGTTTTCAAGAAAATATGTCAAAACATAATTAGCCATAAAACATTTTACCATTTGGATTATTTTTCTATAATACTTACCAATTAAGAATAAAATATAAATTAAAAGTATTCAGTTCTTACGTTCTTGAATAAGTATAATATAATGCAGTAAAACGTCTAAAATGAGACTAATCAATACAAGTAACTTTTATTTTTCAGACGTTGGAAAAATCTGAATTATAGTGTTGCAGGCCAGACACGTGCTGGCGCATGTTGAATAGAGAAACATATTCAAGGATACTAGATGAATGTACACTTAGATTAACATGCGAATGCTCTGCATATTTGAAAAGTTAAGAACTATCTAGTAGTAACAAAAGTTTCCCCCTAAAAACGTTCTTAATAAAATTAGACAAGACAAAAAAACACACTAAAGCAGTTTCTTTAGTGCGGGTAGCAAATCACCACCCAAATCTATGATTTTCTGCCGACGTTTTGTTAGATTTTCAAAGCCTTCGACCCAGAAACTTTGTGGCCGTGAGTCCAGAAACAAATCAACCTAATTTCGGACGTCGTGTGCAAAATGGAAGACAGCACCAGCAAGATGTAGCTGTAGGTGTGAAAAATGTAGAAGTCCGAAAGGAACTATGTCAGAGCTATATGGGGGGGATAAAAGATCCCATTCGAGTGCGTACAGAGTCCAGCCGGTGAACTCGAACACATGTTGTCTTGCATTATCTTGGTGGAACATTACGTTTTGTGCCGGTACTCATTTCGACGTTTTTCCTTCATAGCAGCGACAACACAGTCAATGCATCTCGTTGTACATCTTACTGACGAGGGTTTTGCCTTTTACCTATACATTTTGTTGATAATAACCACGGCAATCCGACCGGATACAAAGCTTGATCTTTTTGTTAAGACAAATTGCGCTTTGCGAAGCTGCCGACGGGTTTACCGGGCGCAGACCAACAGTTTTTCGGCCTGTGTTGTTGAAGTAAATCCACTTTTCATCACAAATAACGATTTGGTCTAGGAATTTGTCCTTGTGTTGATATTCGAGCAAATTAGTGCGGACCCGAACACGTTTGTCGTTATCTGCTTGAGTCAGCTCGTGCGGCACCCAGCAGTTGAACTTTACGGGTTTACGCTCGAGTTTACGCGATGCACAGCGCGACTAATGGGCATGGGATTAACGTTTAACTCGTTAGCAAGCTCTCGAGGGTTGCATACTGATTTTCTTCCACAAGTTCTCGCAGGCAGGCCTCGTCAACATCAGTCGAAAAGCTTTCTCTGCTTCTTAAATGCCATAGTCATTGTGTCTGAACTTTCCGTACCAAACTTTCACAGTGTCATATGATACAACTTTAGTACCTGAAGCCGTACACATGATTGGTGAGATTCTGCAGCTGACGCTTTGCAACAGAACTGCAAGTACATGAAGGTTCTAATCTGGTAACGTGATAGTTCCATTTCAGACACCTTGTACTTAATCATAACAATATTTTTTTACAAATTTCACATCAAAGTGTTGTCAGAGCAAGCTTCATTCTTTCAAATGCTAAAAATCGTTAAAAAAAATATGATTAAACACGCCAACGCGAATTGCTTGCGCAGACGATATTTGCGGTGGCAGGAAACTATCGTTAAAACCCGATACATAACGTAAATCTATAACAATACTTAAGATTTTTAATTAGATATACAATGTATTAAATGAATTTTTATTTAAATTAATCAGATTAAAAGTGAAAAATAATATTCTAAGAACTACATCTATTGCTTTGAAAGAACTTAGTCTACCACATAATATAATAGTCTACCATATAATAGACACGTTAAATTTAAAAGATTAGTGTCTTACCCTTTGCTGACAGGCAACAGACTCGAAGGAAAAGTGAACAATGCACTTACAGTAAATCAATGCAAAATCGAGTTTCGAGACTTGAGAACTTTTGGCTACTAAAAATAAGAAAAAAAATACTTCTCAGGTATCATATTTTACTTCAAGCGAGACAGCATATTTGAAAAACATTTTCGTTTTCCTAAAGTAAACTGCAAAAATACCTTCTCTACAGAAGTGAAAAATGCAAATGGTTTTTATTTGCCCAAACATTGAAATCATTTCAAACAATAATATTACTTTTATTTACACAGATCCTAGATCAAAGCGAAAATTATCGTTTTTATTTTTACTGTAGGAATTAAAAAATAGTAAATGATTGCCTACGAATTTCATATTATAGGATAAAAAGTAGCTGCGTGGAAAAGTCATAATGTCAATCTTTCCATTTGCTCAATTTTTAGATTAAGCAAAAATTGAGAATTTTATACGTTACGGAGCATTTCATCTAGCAAGACTGACTTACTGAGTAAATTAGAAGCAATATACCTGAATAGAGTGAAAAGTGTGTTTCCTATTTACAACTTTATGCAACAGATCTGTCGAGCACTGAAGACCAACTTGCGTAATACGCACATGCAGTCAAATTAATTTAGCCACTTCTAAAAACAGACATTACAGTATTAATTAAATAAGCTACATAATTACTCATTAGTGACCGACCCGCTATTTGCTGAATGTTAGTGATTCGAACCGGCTTCGAATTCAGGGGAACAAGCTGGCTGCTTGAGAGTTTTCACGGTCTTCTCTATGAATGTGAATACGAGCCTAATTTCTCTTAAAAGGTCCTTCCTCCCAGTTCTCCTTCTTTCCTGAAAGCATTACTCTCGTTAGGTACATAGCGTTGCTGCATTAAAATAATCTAACTTAACAGCGTAATTTAAAACAAATAACAAGCATAATTTTGCTTAGTTGTATTACAAAAATGAAGTAATTGGATAGCTGGAGTTTCAGATATCTGGAGCCTAGATAGCTAAAAATGTACAATTATGTCCCCCTCCACCCATCCAGAGAGAGAACTGCACATGTTAAACTGGATAATGAGAGAACCCATGTGGTTATTTAGATTTAAAATACAAATCAAAATAAGCATTGATTATTATGGAATTAATTTTGTCTTAGCGAAAGTTTAAAAAGTAATGATAGATAGATTTTTCTCTTTATTAGTATCAAAAACAAAATGAGCTGTGGAATATGCAAGACTGAAGAAAGGTGCTGTGAAATGAAAGATAATGTAGAATAATGCAAAGATTAGATGGAATATTATATGATCTATCTAGAAATATATGAGAAAATGAAAGTGCTAGTGTCAGAAGGAGACTCAAACATGATAGGTATAATCAAATTTAAACACTTGTCGACTAAGGTGGCTGGGCTCTCCCTGAACTCATGAGATTCATTAACAAGCACCTTGGTTTCTCTATAGTACTGCAGCCTGGCCACTGCTTATGATGAAGAAATGGTTAAATATGTTTGGCAGGAATGTTTAATAAAAAAGTGTTCGAATGTTAGGTTTAGAATATTTTGTTAGTATGCATAGGGGTACTTAACGGAAAATCTCGTCGACCACAAGAGACGGCGCCAATCGCGCTAAACCAAAAAACCCCATTTACTAAATACAAGAAAAAGGTTCTATTCTTATTTTTCTTTCAAATTTATTATATTATCATTTACTTATATTTAATTTTTCATTAAACATTTGCATTATTTTTTCCATAATATCGCCATATCGTGGCCATTAACGCATTTTATGAGGCCCTGAAGATATCATAACTTTGGAAATATTCAATATCATGCTCTTCTGTAGTAGACAGGTACCAAATTTTAATCTTTTTTTTTTCCCCGAAAATGTGTGATAGAGGAAAAACAAGAGTCTATACGCAAGAATAATAACTAACACATGTAATCAAGGTTACACCAAATCCAGCGTGTTTGAAGTCTTTTCGAATGTTCGGAGAACAGCCTTGACTCAAAAAAGAGAGAAACAGCTTATTGTGGTATGGCAGGCAATGGTTGTCATTCGATGACGTACTGCCTCTAAGGAGACAGCCGTAATACTTTTCCCTTGCTAACGGATTATCTGTAATATTACTTATTATCTGTAGTATTTATTATTAGCATTTATTATTGTAGTATAGTAATTAGTATTTATTACTGTAGTATTTATTATCTGTAGTATTTATTACTGTAGTATTTATTATCTGTAGTATTTATTATTAGCATTTATTATTGTAGTATAGTAATTAGTATTTATTACTGTAGTATTTATTATTAGCATTTATTATTGTAGTATAGTAATTAGTATTTATTACTGTAGTATTTATTATTGTAGTATTTATTCTGTAGTATTTACTTCCGCTGGCATGACGAAATGTCGCCCATACCCTTAAAGAAGCCAAGTTGGCGCAACCAAAGCTGTTTTCCGAACAATATCAGACTTTTCCATTTTTGGCGAAAAATCGAGTAGTTTGGCGTCTTTACTTTAATCGGCAAAAATGGTCGGCGGGTTTTTACGTAAGTACCAGCATTCAGAAGGTAATAGGGAAATTGTAAAGTTCTTTATATTAAATTAATTACTCATTAACTCATTTAATGAAATTCTGTCCCCAATCAAAGAAATTAATATGCTGAAATTTTAAACTAGTTTTAAGCTGCTTTCAGGATTTAATAAAAGTTTCTGTAATCTTCCTATTGGAAATCCTTTAACATTAAAATTTAATATATACTTACATGTTAATAATTTTCCGTATCACTAGATCATTAATTGCTGGAGATGGTTTTAACAGAAGCGGAACAGTACGGTTTTAGCATTAGGGACTCATACTACTATACTAATAAATTCTTATTTTACTGCATTTATTAATTCATCTTATGAAAGGAAACTGATAAAACAGGTCTTTACAGTTGACAGCGCCCCGTGCATATTTCGAAATTAAACCTCGTTATGTGTTCTCTGCTCATAGCAGTGTAGTTATATGAAAGGCGAAATAATGAGAAGGCAGATTATTTTCAAATAATTTAAGAAATATGTTGAGATTCCCAATCTTTCTGTGAGTCGTACAATTATTAATTGCAAGAGCAAGTTAGTAATGAGAATGCAGAATTTGCCTTGCATTAATTTGATAAAAAGAGTTATGAAAAGATTCTTTAATTTTCAGAAAATGAATAAAAAATGTAAGATTCGTTTTCGTATTTTATATTTTATTGCAAAAATTTAAAAGATCTAAGATGTAATTTGTTTAGTGTAAATATATTACTCAATGAAAGGAAAACAAGTTTTAGTATTTTCGTATTTTTATTACGTAAAATTCCGTTTTGTCATTTCTTAGCACGATAAAAATGTATGACATTTATGCATTAAAATATGGGCTACTACGAAATAGAAAATGGTCATTAGGAACTAACAAGTTTATTATTACTGAAAACAAAGAATAAAATGTAAGGTTTAAATTTTAATGTTTTGGGGAGTCCATTGTTCCTGCGAAGAATCTCAAACTTTTAATTTAAAGTAGGGAAAATATTTATCATCAATTATTTTGAATCAAAATAGAAGATCTGCTTGTGCTACGAAAATGATTGTAGGTATATTCAGGGCTTAATTTCTAAAACTGAAAATGCCAGTCTTACGGAAGTCCATCTGTAAAGGTAAATAAAAATAAATAAATAAAATAAAAAAAATAATTTTTCAGATTTTATATTACTTCCAAAAGGACTTTTTTTAATGTCTTGTGTAAGTCACCTTTATTTATCTTCGCACTTAAACTATAAAATTCCATTCAACAGCAATATCACAAAATAGTTTGAAAAGAGCATACCTTAAGAATTTCTTCAGTCTCTCCCACTAGAAATAAAAATTTTTTTCCCGTAAAATATTGTCATTACTCACTTTGAAATCGTTGAGCTTTTTAATCAAAAATTCGTTAAAGTTTTACAAAATATGAAATAGATAACAAAATAAATTCCAAATTAGGACTTTCAGATGCCCATATTCGGGTGGAGGATTACGTTATTCAACATTTGATGGCTCTAGGTACCGTTGGTTTTTCATAACGCGAGAAATATACATACATTTATACAGATTCTTCATTATTTAATTTCTTTAAATATAATGCAGGGTTCTAACATTTTTTGGCAACAATTTGAAAAAAGATATATACGTTTATAGTGATTCGGCAGAAAATGCCAAAACCAAATTAATAGCCCTTCTGGGCTAACGCCCTTTGGGCTAAAAATAATGAGTAATTAAAATTAAAGAGACAGAAAAGTAATAAAATTTAATTAATTAATAAAGAAATAAATAATAACGACGCAGGAGCCGACTTCACCGAAATAAGTTATGATTTTACAAAAAAACTGTGAAGCATCAAAGGTGTACTTAGTCTGAATTTAAACCCTGCGTATATGCATATGTAATTCACATATTTTAGTTACATATACATGTACATATTTGGTATCTTACATGCATGTATACATAATTTACATCTTTCAGTTACATATCACTTTGGTTTTCTTATATTGCCTTGTGTGAAAAAGTGTCTATTTAAAACTATGTTTAATAAAATTATTTTTAAAAAGGTTTCTAGCAATAAAAATACAAGTTTACGTAACGTTTCTAAACCCTTTATATTAATTTATTCCTTTCGCCATCATGAATATGGAAGCAATCATATACATAGGAAAAAAAATAAGCACAAAACACTGAAAAGGCTCGTGAAACATTACTCTGAGCGTTACAAGCATGATGCCGGATCATCACTTATTTTGATTACAGCCTCCCTTCTTCTTCTAGAGGAAGATAAATCTTGAACTGTCTATGCGTGGAATTTGTGCTATTTTTCAAACAAGAATTGGCCAACTTGTGAAATGATGACGGAGGAGAAAATAAATCTTCACTTTTGTGTCTAAAAGAACCTGAACTAATCTATAATGTTTACGCTTTATAATTATTTACTGTTAGGATATTCTTAACTTTGTTTCTTTTAAATCATTCATTGACAAGTTTCTAAGTTTGTTCTGATGTCAAATTTGCTTCATGGAATTTATTTGATCTTTAAAACACAGATCAAATAACGATGTTGAATATAGAGATTGTGTATAACTTTTTACTATATATAACTTTTATGAATACTGAGAAATATCAGACCTAATCAACATGGATATACAGCCATGCTGAAAAGGAAACCCGGGAACCCAAACATCTGATTAAGAAGTAAATTTCCTAACACAGAACCTAAATGATGCAGAAAATTTTACCTTTCATTCATCCGAAAGTCTGACCCGTTTCCCATTGGTATACGTCCAGGATTTGTGATTTAAAGATTTTTTTCTTTACATGAAAATTTATTCAGATTTTATAGGTAGAGTATACTGATTTTACTAAATATATACTATTTCGTATTGATATATATGCACTTCTGTGTTTGTGAGGGAACAATACAATCTCGTAATATTTCTATATCATTCACAGTTTTTTCTTCGCAAGATGAAAGTACAATTTCCCATAACGACCATTATTCTTCTTAATAGTTTCTTAAATAGTCTCTGAAATGAAATTATTGACAAATGAGCTAGTGTGAGCATAATATATCGATGCCCATTAAAAAGCGTGATTTTGTACATAATCGTTTTTTATCCATATTTTATGTTACTCAGCATGTTCTTGAGACAAAATGAAAAACTCTCTCACAAGGAAGGAATTTTTTTATTCCAATGAAATTTTTATGGGAACACGTTTCAATCCCGCATACTAGCAATTAAGTTTTGCCGATGAGTGAATGAAAAATGGAAACTACAGAGTATTGAAACTGAGGATCCATAGCGTATAAAAGAGGCGAAATTCAAATTCTAGGTTCCATTCGAATTTGAGTCCACCTTAATGTGTTGACTGTACCAATGCTTCGAAATGGATTTGCACACAGTATAACTACATGTCACCAATTATGAGGGTACGGACAATGGGCCTGCAGGAAGCACGATCTGAAATGAAAAGGAGGGGAATGCACGACATTCCTTCGATTCTGAGTAGGAGCAATGTCAGCATTCGACGATGTTGCCAAGAATACTTGAACTATGGCAGAGAATAGCGTAGAAGTCGCAGTCGATCGAGGTAGACAAAAAAAAAATGCGACGACAGAGAGATTTTTAGAGCGGCTCTCGAAACACTTGATTCGCCGCCATCAATGATCCGACGCGTAACCTTCACACAAATGGATGCACTGACCACTCATATGCGACTCCGAGAAGAGGGTCTGCCCTCATTTGCGCCTACTCAGCTAACTACCCCTGAAATCGAAAGCACACCTGCAATCGTATCGAATCGTTTGACCTGGAATTTCACTGAAGAAAAAAAAATTTTCAATGATGAATCCCGCTTTGAACTGAGTTATAACGGCATGTGAATAGCATAACTAATATAGCAGTGGGATATTGATGGCCTCACTGTTTTCCGTCACACAACCCAATAGCACGGAACTATGACAAAGGAGTGCCATTTCGTTTGCTAGTCGGATTCCTTCCTCTCTCATCCGTGATACCTTTATACCATCGTGCGTTAATGACAATCTACAGTCCTTGGTTGTTTTCGTGGTTGTTAAATACACACCCGACCAGCTAGATCGTCAGATCTCTCTTCATTACAGCCTTTTAGGATATTGGCTGATTCAACTCAATGATTGGTGAGTATTCGGCAATAAACCTAGCAGAAGGTTAGGGGCCAACTCTGCGATTCAAAGTCAAGCCGAATAACAGCCTAGAGAACTTGCCTAGAGGTCAAGAGTGGGTTGACATCTTAATGTTTTATTCGCTGTGTGTAGCTGCATCTCTTGAAAAATATATTCACTTTCTCAGAAATTTCAATCGTTTCTGTCATGCCTTTGTTTGCTTTTGTGTGCTAGATGCCCATTTAAATCTGACAATAAATTAATAAAATTCTCATTTTGAAGTGTCCACATGTTTCATACCATACTATTTAAAGAAAACTGGTCGAATGACTACTTGCTAATCGCATACAGCAAGACACTATTTCGTCGTGCATACGGTGAATTGTTAGCCATTTCAAAATGATATAAATGAATCATTAAATGAAAATAAGTAGACATAAAAAGAAAAATTTGACTGTTGTAAAGATAATTTCAGATGAACAAATGAATGGTTTAAGCAATGTCAAAAGTAAATAAAATATTCAGAAACACGTGTAAGCTACAAGCTGTAAAAAATTAACGTATGGAAATTTCATTCATGCATCCAGAAATTATTAAAAATTAGAACAATGAAAATAATCAATTGAGTTTGCTCGGGAGAAAAAGATTAATGCTATCCGTTTATCAGTTCGAGTAGTTTCAAGAAGTACTGAGCGCAGTATTAAAGAACAGTTGCAAATATGTAGAGAAAAGTTATTTTGTATGTAGATAAAAGTTACTTCTGGTTTTATTAATCTTTCTTGGTGTGTCTTTAAAGAATTTACCGGTACTCACAATTCGAAAGTAAATTTTAAACGAGTGTAGGTATATACCGTGTCAATGGTCTTATGGGGTCCTATTTTCATAACCGTTGGTCGTAAACGTATAATTGCAATTAAAAAAAATGTTTTAAATGTCGAAAACATTCATGTTTTATTATTTTTAAATTTAAAGAAATCAATGTTGTAACTACTGCGAAATTGAACGTTTTATACGTTCCTCCAGTGCCTATATTTACATTTAGGAAAATATTGGGCTAATTTAAAAAAAAATAAAACACGAAAGCTTTTAAAAACTGACCGAGATATGTTATTTCAAATGCTGCAGTTGAAGTCACTTTAATTTGCGTTGAGTGTCAATTAATAAATAAATTTGAACAATTTGACTTTGATTTTGTCCCTAACTGACATTCAATAATATTTTTAGTGACTTAATAGTGTCATCACTATATAGTTTCGTTACATTTGGTATGCCAAAAAAATTTTTTTTAAGTAATTCCAAAGTTTTATGACTTTAGAATCATAATCTGGTAATCATAAAAAAATTTTACATTATTTATTTGTACAAATATTTATTTTCTTACTTAGTTAATATATGTAGTATTACGAGCAGGCTAAGTGTCAATGCTAAAGCCTGGCAGTGTTTTCTAGTACACGAATTCTATAAGATCCCGTGAATAACATCTTCACTTTGAAAAAAAATGTATTGAATGTTATTTTTCACAATAGTATGCACATAAATGCTGCTCACTTAATCTCTTAACATCAAAACGTTTTCTAAACTGATACTTTATTTTTAATTACATGCAAATGCCAAATTTCGCTCTTCAGTTTGGGTACAGCTTAGAATATGATTATGAAGTTTAAAATGAAATATTTCGTTCCATTGTTCTCGTACGGAACATGCAAACTCTTGTATTTTATTTTTTTATAATGAGTGTAAAAGGTTTCTGAATATAAGCGCGAGGTCCATGGAAATGAATAAAAAGTTTAATGTAAGGGAAAAATGTCTTTTCAAAATTTAAAAAATGTTCAGGGAATGCCTGATTTTGTCACTAATCTGATCTCAGTTGATATAGGTTCTAAACATATATACTGGTTAACTAGAGATAGTGGTAACAATACCGTGAAAGTTGTGGAGTCATTAGGTTTTCATGAAGCAGGAGAATTGAAAAATGAGCAGTGTCCTCGCCGGGACTCGAAGCTGGACCTTTCGAATACGCACCGAGTGCGCTACCATTCGGGCGCCATTTATAGAAACATCAGATTTTTTTGGTACAGAAGATGTGAAAAATATGCTATGCCCTCACCGGGACTCGAATCTGGACCTCTCGAATAGGGGCCGAAAGTGCTACCGTTACCCTACGAAGGCATGCAGAAAGGAGGGAGAAGACACCTTATAAAATAAAAGAAATAGGTATTGTAGCATGAAATATGAGTTATCATTTCAGTAATTGATGAAAAAAAGCGGAAAAATAAAATATTCTTGAATAGAATGAGGATGCGAACAGAATTAAGACCTCAGAGATTATGATCTACAAAGCTAATTTAGTTGATAAATTAAATATATTAATTAATGATGAATCAGTGAATTTAAATAACAGTATAAAACGATTTGCTACTAATAGATTCGTATTAATAACCATTTGAATAATAAGTTAAACAAGATCCTAAAGTTGTGAAAGTTTTTTCTTCCCTATCCCTTTCCTATGAGGACATAGCATGTTTTTCACATCCTCTGCACCAAAATAACTAAATGTTTCCATAGGTGGCGACCGAACTAAAAGGTGGTGGACGATAATGATGTAGAAGTTGTTTCTTTCCTATCCCTGATCCACATATAGGAATATATGTTACATTAGAGTATTTTTATAATACGCTACTCTACCACATATTCTGTTTATTCAGCTCTAGATGACTTTCTAAAAACTTTCCTAATCAAAATAATTTTCGAAGAGTGAAACTTAATATTTTCTTCCTGGAAGGAGAGAGAAAATTTATTTATACAAATGCCAGACATTTGGCCACTAAGCCATTAGTCTTGATCTTGTTTCCCAATCTTAAGAAAGAATTAAAAGAAAATAGTGCAGTGCATTCGTCAATATGCTGTTTATCCATGGACTGTCCAGAGTTACAAAGAATACAGACGGAAGAGTCCTTAAGTCGAATTTTAAAAAGATGGGCATTCAGACAATCGTGCACAATCAAAAGACGAAATAATGCCCAGTGCGAGGAAAGTCTAGAATAACTGACTTTGAACTAGTGAGACACTTTCAGGCCTTCTCTTAGCTTTATGTGATAGGTAGGAAGCAAACCTCCTCTTAAATTCTAATTTAATTAGAAGCTTTGCAGAATTAAGAGTCATATGGTTATTAGTGGTTTGTAGTATAGTTGTTCCTTTCTTTGCCAAGAAATCTGCTTCTTCATTTTCCACGATGCCACAATTAGCAGGAATCCACTGCAAGAGAATTGAGTCAACCAGAGTGCTGAGAATCTTCCTACCTTTGTGAATTTGTTCGGAAATGCAAAATGTATTGTTGGAGATAGCCTGCAAAGCGGTTTCCTATCGGACGAAATAACAGACCGAGGGATATTACTCTTCTGAGAGATTAATTGATTCGGAGCAATAAATATAGCCTCAACTTCACCATCAAATTTGGTAGTATCTCTTTCCACTGCCTTATAGAATGCAAAATTGTTAGAATAGATTCCTGCACCAGCTTCAGTACCTCAATCCTGGATCCATCGGTGTAAACATGGACCCAGAGGTTACTGGGATATCTTCTCGCAATAGTTTCATAAACAATGGCTCTGATCTGGGCAGTAGAAATCTGACTTTTAATAATTTTCGTGTTAAGTTCAAGATATATACAGAAGTCACAGTATTCAAGATGACAAAAAGGTACAGTCATTACATTCATTTCTCGAAAAAGATCTAAGTCGTCTGCTAATTTCAAACCAGTTTGATTCAACCCCATTTATGTCTTTAAGTTTATATCACTGTTTAAATTGTAATAACTCCAATATTTATTATTTGAGAGCCTGTAAAATTTTTGAAACAAAATTGCAGCATTTTTACAAATGCAATGCATGAATGGAGAAATATTGGTTAACGCTTCCGTACCCGCTATAGGGGTGGATTTAATTGCACCTGCTATTAGACGAAGAGATTGGTTTTGTGATCTTCCCAAAACGTCGACTGCGCTGATGGAAGCAGTCACCAAAACTTCACTGCAGTAATAAAATAATGGCTGAATGTACATTTTATATGTATTTATAAAAGTTTCTCTATTACATCCCCCATAGGCAACCCACCGGCTGTTTCTAAACTGGAAGTCTCCTTTCAGTTTTTTACTTTATGTGAGAAATATGTTCATTTCAATTCAGACGTGAATCAAGTTTGCATCCCAAATAAGTATCGTTATTACTAACAGACATTACTTCACCACGATAAAGAAGGTGGAGTAAAAGGTTTTGTCTATTCAAGGTAAAAAACTGGCAATTTGTTTTGCATAGGTTTAAAATCATGTTATTATTCCTGCACCAAAGATCCAATCTCCCGAAGGCACTATTGAGATTAACATTCAACCTTTGCTGTCGATTCTCTGGAGCATAGCTCCAGAAGACTAGATATAGTCAGCCAACAATGTAGTCTTAACTGCAGGGTCAGACATCAGAATATCAGGCAAATCATTTATATTAACATTAAATATTAATGGGATCATTATAGGGCCCTAAGGGAAAAAAGTTTTTGTCTGTCTAAGGACATTCTGTGGCCATAGCGAAACCTAATAAATCTTTGGTTGATATAAAACTTGCTCTAGGCGAGCACTTTGCCCTCTACACCAAGGGAGTGAAGTTTGTCAATAATCTTTAAGCGACAGACTAGGTGGATTTAAAGTCCACAAAAACTGCTGAACTGAAACTACAGGCTGAGCTTACGTTTATCTAAGTCTTTTACGTCTTGAATAAAATAGATAATTTGCTGAGCTGTACAGTTATAAGTTCTAAAACCGGCCTGCGCAGAAGATAATAAATCATTGTACTAGAAAACACGAACTCAGTCTTGATGTAATCAAGCGCTTCATTTTATTAGCCAAGATACAGGTCAATGAACTAGGTCTGTAACTGTTAATTTGATCACTAGGTTTATTCTTCTTTAATATAAGAATAATAGTAGCTTTCCAGCCAAGTAGAGGTTATTTTGGTGCAGCCAGCTCTTGTTTGACATTTGTTTGGCACTTGATCTATGCCAGCTCTTATTCAGTAGCGCAAGAACAGCCAAACGAGCACTAGGTTTCCTATTCTTCAATAAGTGGGCATGAAATTTATCCTGTTCTGGACTTTTCCCACACTTTAACAGACAAATACCCTCACTGAGTTCCGCCATGATAAAATTGGAGCAGAAGATCCAATGTCTTGAAGTATTTTTCTGTAGGAGAGATTTCACCTTTCGTCTAGTATGACGTTGGTTCTTCTTTAAATCAGTTTCCAATCTTTGAGAGCCAGCTTAAAACTTCGCAAAAGAATTAGCGATATCTTTGTCATTAGAGACACTCTTATTAAAGGTCATCATGGGCTGTTTCACCGCTTTAGGAACAAAGATTTAAAATTTTTTTAAAAAAGTATTTATTCTCTTTTCATCTCTCCTAAAATCAATGCTGTTGATAAAATTATTTAAGTAGTTGCACTTTACCGCATTAATTTCTCTTTTTAACAGCACGATGCTTCTTCAGTCTCGAATATGGGCAGCGTATTTGGATTTCTCCACCAGACGACGAGCCCTTATAAATTTGTTTTAAGATTTTCCAGATCATGGGTCCAGAAGGATTTAAATCTTCAATTTCGCCTCTTGGGATTCACATTTTTTGCTGATTCCATAATAGTGGAACAAAGCGAGAGGTGGCGGCATCAATACTTTTATCTCTACTGGGGTCAAAATTGCGAAGATTTTGTTCCAGATCATTTCTTCCAATTTGCCTTCTGAAAGTTCCACTTCCTCTTAATATTTATATTTCTTAAAATTTTGAGTTTTTTCCTTCTGCACATGGATGTATTTGTAATGATCATTCGATGGCCCGAACCACGGTCCTATAAGACATTTCTAAAAGTGTTCACAACAATGCCTTCAGTGACTAAATCAGGATTAGTTTGAGTATAGTCTGTGAGGCAGAATCTGATATAACATATATAAGTTTTAAGTTCTCAGATTTTAAAAGATCCTCCATGACTATGACTGCGGCATTAATATCATTATAGCCCCATCTTTTGCTGTGTGGATTAAAATCTCAAATGAGAAAACACTTTCTAGGGAAGAAAACGCCGCTAAAATTCACCTTCTCATTGCCTGCAGGGCTATAGCATATAAAGACAGTAAAGCCGCTATTGTCTTTTCAGACATTAAGTTTGGCCAATGAAGCTCCGATAGTATGTTGTAGATCACTAAGGACAGAAAAAGATGACGTTAGGTTTCGCCTTACGCTTATCAGGATTTCACTGACAATTCTTCTTCATTTTGGTAGAAGATGCAAATAAAAAAGTACGGAATGAGTATCTACATAAATCTTCTAAGGACAGAATAGCTTTGACAATGAAAAATAAGTGAATATCTTGAGAATGAGTGACATTCATAATCTGGGTCTTCTTATTCTGGGAAAGGACACCAGCATTTCACTGCCAGATTCGCAGCCGATTTCTTAATTTTATTTACAAAATGTTTTGTAATTGATATGATCATGTATATAGCGGGCGATTGCTTGTGCATATTCGGCTGTCGACACGCAATCGATATCTTGATCAATCACTGACCCCTTTTAAAATTTCATTGGCCACTCATGGGAGTTGATACTAAACTCTCTTGTATCCTCTGATCTCGATTGTAAGGGGAATGGCCGAACTACTGAAACTCACATTACTTTATTGCGGAAACGATAGCTGTTCATCTTTAGAAATGATAGCTCTATATAAAGAGCTGTCTGACGTGTTCTGAGTGAAAAGGCTTCTTTCTGCAGGATGAAAGCTCTTTCACGGAGAGCAAGAACTCTTCTACTCTACTTTCTACGTTTTTTGTCTTTAATTCATTGATCATTTTAGGCCCAAAACTTGCATAATATTTCTCATTTACCAAGTGTGTTTTTTTTTCTCATAAGTCTACCATGAAAATAATCTCATAAGTAGATCTCCTAGATAATCCCAAAACTGTGAACATAAACGCTTTCTTTGATTCCTGCTCTTTTTCTTCTCCAGTGGGTGGTTCCCTCTTTAGCCCCGTTCACAAGACAAGATTCGACGGGTGGCCAAAGCCGTTTCTTCCTACGTGTCTCATTCACATGGCGAACAAGCAATAACTGCTTCTCGAAATTCGACATAGAATTTGATAGTATCCTCCTAACTCTCTGGAGCAGGGCAAACGGGGACATTTCCCGTACTGCACTGGGCGATTGTGTGGTTACTTAATTTTAGTAAATAGCATTTCTGACGCGCAGCTGACTGCTCGCTGGACTGTCAGCGAAATAATCGCGTTGATAGATAATATCCCCCCCCCAAAATAAATGGAACTGTAGAAGATACGCAAATTCATATACAAGTAGAGACAAGGTTATCTGATGCTGGGTATTCCGGAAATGCCGTTTAAATTAAAACTAAAGTTAGGGTGCTCAGACCCGCATATCGGCTTTAACGCGACAAGGGGCTCGGTGCCTTTTGAATTATTTTTGTTATATTTAAGGTTTTTCACCTACTTTCTAAGAATATTATTAAATGGTTAAGACAAAATGATTTTAAGGTGAAAAATTTTTTTTGCCAGTAATGTTTTTTAATTTAAATTTTTTGAAGAAAAATTTAATAATTGAAACGTTTTTCTTCTCCTATAATTTTCAGTGTTCTCCCTCCCCAATTTTTTTATTGTATTTATTAGTGTTCTTAATAAGTTCAAGGATTGATTTTGTAATTAATGAATTAGTTTCTGAGAAAAAAATAAAAACACATTTTTATGTAAAATCTTGGAAAGAAATATGATCGCAATCAGATTTTAATTTCAAATAATTTTTCTTTTCAGTATTTTGCAAAAGCCATACCTGTTTGTAGAAAGTATATAATTTTAAATAAGCAGTAAAACAATAAATAATTTAGTTCATACCTGTATATGTTTTAGACTTTACGCAAAAGGATTTATCTGCAAAGTGCAAACTGAGAAAATAAAGCAGTTTAAAGATTGTAAACTGTCTAACTAGTTATTAAATTATTTCGAATTTCTGAAAAATTTCATTACTGAATTTCAATACATATATATATATATATATATTCATATTATATATATTATATATAAAATTATATACTCATATTATATATTCATATTATATATATATATATATATAATGAAACCAAGTGCTTTCGAGAAATGAGTGATTTTCAGAAATCTTGCGAAAATAAAACGAAAAAAATTACGTTAAAAATTTCATATCTTTTTCTTTTTTTCTTCACTTTATTTTTTGATGCAAACAATAATATTCTGAGATCTCCGTTTATTTGTTAACGAAAATATTTGTAATAAATCGTTCCAACTTAAATTTGAAAACATCTAATCTTCTAAAAATTAAAATCGTGACATCACATCCACAAGCAGTGTGTTTATACAGTTCGAATTCGATATCTTATCAGGAAGCAATTTAAAAATCGATGACCGTCTTTCAAGTTTAGCGACAAGCACCAACAGCGAGCTAAATAAAAGCTTATAAAATAATATAATAATACTAATAATAATTATAAAGCATAAGTTTTCAGGAAGCCATTACGAAATTTCTGTTACCAGTTGCGAAAGTACTGATTACGAAAGTAAGAACAGTAAACAACGTTAAAAATGTGTAAACAGTATTAGAAATCAGTCAATTCGATTCACGTTTGTGACGTGATTGTTCACAGAGGCTTATGTGTAAAGGGAAGGAAGACGGCGGTTTTCTGAATGGGTCCTAGAAACGGAACTCCTTCCTGTCTCCTTTTTGTCCTCTTTCTAACGGCAGCTGTGCGAAGAAGCGTTGCATATGAACGAGGCATTTGATAGGGGATAGTATATAGAACCCTGATTTTATCTCTTCTTACGGACTGACTGTAAATATGTTCCTTGATTTTCTCAGTGTATCTGTTATAATATTTTACAGCAATTGATATGCTTTTCTTTTTAATCCACGATAGAATTTACTTCACACAAACCATAGTTTCTGCAGTAGAGTTTTTTTTTTCAGACAGCGTGCTCGTGCAAAGATGTTCAAGCAGAATGCGCAAAATAATCATTTTAAATTGACAAAATCGGGCTGTTATCTTTTTAGTTTTAAGCTTCTTGGTACTCTGTATTATTTTCTGGATTCGAACTCGATGAGGATGTTTTCAGAGGATTCTCGTCCCATACAAAATTTTTCATCCATTCTCTCACTGTAAAAACGAAAGAAATGAACTAACATAAACACCATTCTGATGTTGTTCTATTTCATTATACTTTAGATTTTCTTTAGTCATTCATGACTCGGAAGTACTCAGATTTAAAAGCTTAAAACTTGTTAAGTATTAAAAACACAAGTAGCTCTCACAAAAGATTTAGAATAATTTACTTTAATGAAATTTCCAAATGTACTGAATTGCCTACTACATGTGTATGACAGAAATTTAATGTGAAAAAGTATTTTTTAAAAAGAGAGACAGAGAATTTGTAGGTTTTACTACATAAATAACAGAATATAGAGTAGAAGGGTAGGAATGACACCGATTAGCTTATTTAGAAGTTTAGAGATTTGCTGTTGACGATGCATGAAATGAATATTTTATTAGTAGTTTTGAGTCAACTGAACTAGTTAAGCAAAATATTTCAAAAGAGTGATATAGTCTCATGTAATCACTGAGTTCTCTTTACTTAGAAGTTGGATTTTTTTATTCTATCCTATTAATTATTAATTGTTATAAATACTGAGATTTTTCAGGTTATTGCCCGTAGAATTTACTACACGCGTCTGTTTTAGCTTTCAACCTGAGAAAAGTTAGTAGGTTAGGTTAGGTTATTCAATTATGGCAAAGCACACGAGGGCTATCTGCCTAAAGGGAGGGATGCCTTCGTGGAGGACTTTCTAAGGGGAACTGGCTCGTATACACGTTACACATGGGGAAAACCACGAAAACGCCCATGCAGCCAGCCCGTTCGCGGGATTCGAACCTCGGACCGAACTACCAGTGTTCAGCTTCTTTACCGCTCGGCCGCTGGTGAGAAAAGTTAGTAATAAATTATATTATACAAATTGTTAGCAATGCAGCATTTGTTTCGAGTTACTCATTTTTGTGAAAAGATTGCACTGTATCAACAACAATGAAATAATTTCTTCAAGGCAACAATATTAAGAGTAAGGAATCGAGGCGATTCTTTTAATGGATCTCTATTTAATAAACTTTGAATTTTATTTTGAATAATTGTAATTGATATCAGACAAAACAGAACATTTTATAAGTTCCAATACTTGTTGCTTCGTTTTTAAACATGGACTGGAAATTAAATTCATAGTCAAAAGTAGCGTTTGATATTTAATATGCTAATATTGTTTCAGCTGCAAACCTGTTTTGGATTATGTAGCCATTTCAGTGTAAATTCTGTTAAGATTAGTGTATTTCATGGTTTTTATGATAGTTGAAGTTCTGTTTGTAGCATCCAAAGGTTAATTAATTATCATTCCCTACGTATGACTAAGACCATTACGACTCATAAATTAAAAAGATTTTAAACGATATTTAGATATAAATTGACCTCCCCAGCAGAAATCTCACTTCCTTTTCCTCTAAACTGAAATAAATTTTCAGATTATGTTAACTCAACTTGCAATTTTACAGACTTCTGAGTGTTTCAATTTTTTTAACGCCTTTGGTCTTGTTGATAAGTTAAAATGAATTCTCTGCAAGAAAGTTTAAAAAAAATAATTCATAATTCACACATAAATTCATAACTGATTACGTCTTATGTTTCGTGTTAATATTAAATAGCCAGTGACATAAAGCACGTAAACAGTTTGGAAGATATATTAAGTGTGTCGTATACATTTGGAAAACATTTCAGTTATTTTTATCATGAATAAACTGAGTGATTTATCAGTCTTGTAAAAAGGAATGATTGTTAGGTTTTGGAGCTATAGTTAGATAGCATTTCAGAAACTGTGCAGCCTGTGAACTGCTTTCGTTGCCAAAATGCATCATGAATGGCAAAATCGCATTACCGACGTGGAAATTGCGGAGCATCATTAGTCATAGTTGGAAGAGATGAACAGCGGGTACGGCTGTGCGTTCAGTTTCATTGACATGCTACAGTAGAGCAACTTCATTAGTACCGAAATCACAGGTCGGAGGTATCGCAAATAGTGTTCAGAAAGAGAGTACGAAACTTTTTGCATATGGTTTTTCTTGTTTTAGGCGGATGACGATAATGCCTAAGCTAAAGAGTATTTATCGGAGGAAAAGGTTAGAATTTGGATGGTAGTACCAATAGTGAACCTCCGCTGATTTGTAAAAGGCTGTTTTCTCCGATGAATCCGGCTTTTTGTTTTAGGCTGGATGGACGCTGGCGAATACGGATAAAAAATATAAAAATACGGATAAAAATATAAAAATACGGATAAAAATATATAGAAAATCGATTAAAAAGTAACTCTCAACTATTTATGGACAAGTATAAGCTAAAGAAGGCAAATATGTGGTGTAGATCCTTGAATATAGGACCTAGATCCTAAATTTGTCTCCTAGATCCTGCTAGGAGGCATGTACATATGTAAAGCTTCCTCTTAGAGTCTAGAGGGCAAATTTATTTACATATATATCCCACGAAAACCTTCCCTACCAGTATTAATTTTATGCATTACACCTTTCGTCTTTAAATGCCATTATTCGAAGAAGTTAAAAACTGAGCAGCAAATTTTGCATCCGAACCGCTTCATTAATGAACAGCAAATAACGCGAATAATAAGACAGTATAAATTATAAATCTTTCTACCCAGCGTTCTTGCTTCTAACGTTAATTTCTTAAGTTCCAACTCTTCAAAAAGAATTCCCATTACCATTCAAGTCAAATAGAAGACGGTGAAATTCCGTGACTACTAAGAATTTAGTTTAGCACGCGACTATTCATTCGGAGTATAATCAACACGCATCATAGACTGCTTTAATTAGCTACATTTTATTAGAAAAATCAGTTTTAAAATACATGAATTGGAGCGGACGGATATTGCCATAATTTCTATTTTAGTTAAATAGCTTTCTAACTAAAATAGAAATTAGAGGCAAGATCTTCGGAATTTTAGTACCGCTAGTTAAAAGAATAAAATGTAGGTTTTTAAAAAGGCTTTTACACACTCATAACTTTTTATTCTCTTTACTGAAAATTTATTAATACTTGTATGATATGTTCCTCATATTTAAAAAAGTTAGTTAATAGGTATAACAAGATGGCTGCCAAAAAATTAAAATTCAGGATCTTACCGGTAAAGCATTGCTTTTTTTCCAATGAATTACGTTATAGCAATTTTAGGTAATAATACACAGTAATTTCTTTTGAAATTGACAATTTCACGTTACCTTCTTTCTCCCTTCATTTAAAATTAGAAAAAAGGTAAGCAATAACCTAAAAAAAAGAAAAAAAAAATCTGAAAGCTTTGAGATTTTATATTACGCCCAAACGGGCTTTTTCTTCATTTACAGACACACACGCGTTTCGAGAGCATTTGGGCTAACGGCACGCTTGGCTAAAAATATTCAAAAATAGCATATCTTCAGAATTTTCGACAGACAGTCTCGCGAGCTGGAGATAAAAATATTTTTTTTTCCCTAAGGTGTTGCCACTTCTCGTTTGGAAATTGTTGAGTTGTTTAATCAAAAATTCGTTAAAGTTTTACAAAATATGAAATAGACAATAAAAAAGTTCCAATCCAGATGCCCATGTTCAGATAGAGGACTATGTTAATCAAAATCTCATGAGCCTAGGTACCGTTCTTTTTTCACATGTGAGAAAAATATATAAATTCATGTAGATTTCTTATTTAGTTTCTTTAAATAACAGGGTGATAATATTTGGAAGCAATAATTCGAAAAGTGATTTGAACATTTAAAGTGATTCGATGCAAAAGGCCGCTTCGAGAGTAAATAGCCTTTCTGTGTTGATGTCCATTTATTGGGGGGGAAGGCGAAATTTCAAATTGTAGATATTTTAATGGAAATCATGGATGCAATTATTGTGTTGTAAATTCACTATGTGACATGTTGCTCAAATTACACTTATAATTATTTCAACATATATATATGTAATAATAAATGCAAGGAAAAGACGGAGCAGCGTCCATGCATAATAGCTATATAAAATAAAGAAACTTGCAGTCGAGGCGGTTTTAATTCCATTTTTATTTTCCAGTTGACGTTCGACAACTGCCTGTTCATACGAAATGATTTTGGGCATAAGTTGCTGATGGCGATTTACGTTGATGATGGCATTGTCGCTGTTCAAGACAAAGCAGCATTCTTCACATTTATGGACGAGCTCAAGCATCATTTTAACATTCGAGTGACGACGTTGAATTGCTTTCTTGGTCTACAAGTTGAACGTTTGAAAAATGGCTCATTCTTCTTGCACCAAGAAGCACTTACAAGAAAGATATTAGAGCGATTTGGAGATGCTAAGACATTACATATCCCAGTAAAGAAGTCGAGTCTCAAGGTCAACTATGGTCAACCAAGTGACGACGGCATGATCAAGATCAAGGAGGCAAAGCCTCTCAGCAGTGAAATTCCATACCGATCAGTAGTTGGCAGTCTACTGTACTTAGCGATGGGTACTCGACCAGATATTGCTTACGCAGTGAGTTTGGTGTCTCGAAAGCTGAACAATCCTACAGAGAGTGATTGGGAAATTGTATAGACAACATTAAGATACCTTCGCAATACTATTGGACACGGCATTGTGTACAATAATGAAGATGATAGAAGTTTGATGTTGTTTAGTGACGCAGATAACAACAGCTGTACAGAAACACGACCTGATATGGTTGAAGAGCTTGTTCAGTGAGATAGCTTATAATGTCTCATTGCCTATCCTACAAATTGAAAATCAGACTACTATCAAGTACATCAAAAATCCAGTGTTCCACGCACGCACAAAGCACATTGATCAAAGGTACAAGTTTGTGCAAGATGAGTTCTCGAAGGGACATTTTCAATTAGGCTATGTCAGAAGTGATGAGCAACGAGAAGACATTCTGACGAAGGCGCTTCCAACACCTCGGTTTCATTTTCAAAAGAAGTTGATTGGTGTAAAAACAGTCAATAAGTAATGGCTAACCTACATGAACAATGACAATTTTCATGCTCGAAGGAGGCTGTTGAGAATCGAGCATTTAAAATTAATTTTATGTGCAGCTCAGTGGCATCATTGTTTTGTTGTATTATTATGTTTTATGAATCTGGCATCACTTTTTTTGGTCATTCTATTGTTGCTATGTAAGCAATAAGACGTATGTTAAGCTTCTCTGCATTTTTGCTTATTAAAGTCCGAAATTCATTCAGCCATCACTCTGTTTCGTTAATTTTATAACAGTAATGGGTGATTTTATGTCATGTGTTATCCTCTTCTATTACATGAGATGGAGCATGTTAGACAAATTCGACTAGCAACTAATTTTTATGTAATGTTTTCAATTTTTGCATTTAAAGCAATTTTTATTTCCCTAATTTTTTTAAAAAAAATTCATTTGCCTTCCAGGGTTGCCAACTATAAAACATAAAAATTCTTCCTTCCAAACTGCTTTCTTCATATACAGATATATAGCTATGTACATAATCTAAAGTTTAGAAACTTGAAAATAAGATTATTAATTAAAAAGTTGGGCAGTGTGTAAAAGGTAATTAATTCGAAAGAATGTAGCTCACAAGCTAAGAGGAAGAACATAAATCAAAATCAAAGCAATAAACAAAAACAAACAACGCAATAATATGATATAAATATAATAATTTGATACATTATAAGGTATTTTCTCCCTCTTTACAGCATGTCTTCGTTGTATAACGGTAGCACATTCTACGTGTATTCGAGAAGTCTAGGTTCGAATCCCGGTTAGAGCATTGCTCATTTTTCACGTCTCCAGGATCAAAAATGCCTAATGGCTCTACAGTGTCGCCGAACTAAAAGATCGTGGACAATAATTCATAACCACCAGGATTTGGAGATTGGATTCTTTAATTGCCCAGTCGTCCTCTAAAACGCGGAGCATATAAGGTACTTTCTCTATCCTGTCAGCATGCCTTCGTGGTGTAACGGTAGCACACTCGGCTGGTGTTCGAGAGGTCTAGGTTAGAGTGCTAACGACGGGATTGCGCATTTTTTACATCACCTGCTTCAAAAAAACTTAATGAGACTGCAATATAAAGAATTAAAATTTATTTGGTCTTTCTCGAATAGCAAGAGAAAAATTTTCAACAGAGCCACTTTTCCGAATTCTAACCGGATGATTATTAAAACAAATTCACGAAAAACTAAAAATCTAGTGGGGAAAAAAGCAAAATTTTAAAATAAAAGAAAAATAGCAGTTCCTTAAACCTTTTATTTAAGTGATATTAAAAACTATGTGAGTCATCTTCTGTTAGCTAACCAGCTATAATGATTTTGATATGTGCTATAAATTCTCTTTTCCATCTTCTTCCCAGAATTCAGATTACCTGTATTTAAGCTAAGGGTTTTTAATCTCTAGATTAGAACATCTAGAAACCACCTCTTGCTTTCTGTATTCCCGCCAGCTGCGCTTAAAAATTATATTCTAGCTTTAGCATCTCTAGACAATGTTTTAAAATACACGATGATAAAATATCTGAGTTTGTTTTTAGTGTATTTAATGTAGTCTTAGAATACGTTCTCTGTCTTGAATCTAATCATATGTTATGGTGAAAGTTTCATCTGTGACATAAATTGTGCCTGTTCTGCTACATTTAAGGCTAAATAAAAAGGTTAATAAACTTCTTTATTATTTTTTGAGTTGTTCAAGGCGAAGTGATAATTTGCTATTCGTCTAGTGAGGTCTGCAGGGCTTAACGAAAGCCTCTATTTGCAAAAGAAAGTCTACACATATTTGTAAGAGGGTAAACTAAACGAACAGCGACGTCTGAACGTTAAGGGAAATGATATTGTCTGTAGAGACAGAGATTCTTATTCGAATCGTCCATTTTCAGAGACTCTCAGTTACTGACATTGAAGCTACGACCCTCGCATATCTAGGTATAACTGTCCTCTCTGACCGCACTATTACCATCAAGAAGCTATAACATCCTCCGAATAATTAGCGACTCGATACAAACCTGATGGAGGAAATGTTTCAACATAACACTGTAAATACTTGGAGACATTAATACAAATAATATTACCTGGGGTAGATTGTTTATTAATGCAAGAAGTTTGGACCTTAATAATCGAGTCAATTGTAAGGCCTTCATGTCCCTAAATGATGGGACACAAATTTTCGGCTCTAAAATTTACGAATGAATTGATCTACTAATTTTCACATTATCAGCCCTAATTTGTTTCCTTACAGTTACTGGAAAGTACTTGAAAATATTGGTAACGATCAACTTTCTATTTTAATTGGAATCACTCTTAAAGTCAATCCCACTGGTGTGGGGAACCTCTGCTGGAAATTTAGGAAAGCCGATTGGAATTTGTTTGAAAACATCTCTAACGAACTTAATTCGCAAGCACCTATCTCAGATGACTTGGGAAAGGAATGGTCCCACTTCGGTCATTCCATTTTTACAGCTGTCAAATCTTCCATTCCTACAGGAAAACGTAACAACCCCGTTTCATACCTCATCAAGCCGTTGATTGCCAAAAGAGTTGGACTCTTGAAGAAACTGCTCAAAATGGCAGTTTGGACGAAATCATTGAACTCGCTGAATGCTGAAATTAAGAAAATTATATTGTCAATGTTCATTTTCAGTTTCCCGAGTTAATTTGTGCTGTACAAAATATGGACATCAACAAATCACCCGATCCAGATGACAACCAGGCCATTTCCTGTCTCCCCTTGGAACTCTGGTTCGAGAAAAGCTTTTATATATTTTTAACTTGTCCTGGAAATCTGGTAGGCTCAAGAGACAATGGAAATCAACTATCATATTCTAATTCTTTAACCCAACAAAAATGACAGTTTTACAGCAAGTTATTGTTCTCTCTCTGTTACCTGCATAACTTGTAAACCGGTGAATAGCACAGTGTTGCGGACTTTGACTCACCACTTGCTCACTAATGACTTCATGTCCCTGACGCATTTGCAATGCCTAATGAACATTCGAATGCCTAATGAAGACTGTTTTGAAAGGCTTTTCCTATGAAGCCTGTCTGATATACCTGGATGATATCATCATCGTCGGAAAGAGTTTGGAAAAACATTTCTAAAGTCTTAGGTGCTTCAGAAACTTAAAGAAGCCAATTTAAAGATAAGTCCCGCCATATGTAAATTATTCAGACAGGAAATTACTTACCTCGGACATGTCATCTCTGCTGAAGATGTGTATACTGATCAGAAAAAGTGTCAGCAGTTAAAGACTGGAGACACCCGAAAATGTTCCGCAACTAAGAAGTTTCCTGGGGCTTTGAATCTACTATAGGAGATTCGTGAAGACTTTTATTCCATCGCGAGAGCCTTTCACAAGCTGACGGAGAGCAAGCAAACGTTCTTGTGGACAGAAGAATGTGAGGATGCATTTGAGAACTGTAGGGAGCTTTAACATCTGCTCCAATTCCAACGTATCCTCAGCTCGACAAGCCATTTATTTTCGACACGGATGCGAGAAATGAAAGAGTCGGTGCTGTTTTGTCCCAAGAAATAAACGGCGAACAACGTGTTGTGGCATACTGAAGCAAGTGCCTGTCTAACCTGAGAGGAATTATTGTGTCACCAGGGAAGAGTTGCTCGTCATAGTTAAAGCCGTAAAACATTTCCACCATTATCTCTTTATTATTATCGTCTTATTAGAAAATTCCTGCTCCGAATGGATCATGCTTTTTTGACCTCGCTTTTAAATTTCAAGAATCCTGAAGGCCAAATAGCCAGGTGGATACAGATCTCCAGCAATGTGACATGACTATCCGTCATCGGAAAGGATCATCACATGGAAACGCCGACGTTCTGTCTAGAAGATCCTGTCCAGAAAGCTGCCGATAATGCTCCAGGGTCGAAATGAAATGCGAGCTGCCTAATCCAAGTCGCACGGCAAATTACATCAACATCGGGTGATCAAGACCCATGGTGTCCGGAAACTCCAACTGGGAGATCGCGACATTGAACCCATAATTGACTTGAGGGAGTTTTCAAACAGAAAATCTACCTGGCAGGACGTTTCAATCTATAGTCCTACAACAAAACAATATTGGGCACACTGGTATTCATTCCGCATTTGAAATTGCGTCTTATACCGGAAATTTGAATCATATGATGGAAAGACATACTGATGGCAGTTGATACTCTCAAGGTCCCGGATTGCGGACGTCTTTCAAGAACTACATAGCGGCCCTACAGGTGCCCATTTCGGAATAACGAAGACCTTGCGACCTCGAGAACGTTTCTACTGGAGTATTGCAAAGGATAACGTGCAAAAGTGGCTCCGATCTTGCGATGCCTGGGCGGGTCGGAAAGGACCCAAGAAACGCAGCCGAGGGAAGCTGTAATATTATTAGAACGTAGGAGCTCCTTTTGAACGCATCCGTTTGACATCTTGGGACCTCTGCCACGAACTGCGGATGGCAACAAATACATCCTCTTTGTCATTGATTACTTCACCAACTGGCCTGAAGCATATCCTATTCCTGATTAAGAGTTCCTGATTTCCAGGTTTGGAGTGCCTCATCAATTACATTCAGATCAGCGGGGGAATTTTACCTCAGCAGTAATCAAAGAACTCTGCGAGCTACTCGGCATTGACAAAACGCCTTTACATCAGAAGTCGGGCGGTTTGGTAGAGAATTTCAACCGAATCATCCTTAAAAACCTCTTATTAGTAGTTTACAGAAACCAACAGGACTGGGACAAGCAGTTACCCTGTTTCTACTGGCTTACCGCAGTGTCGTCCACAAGACTACCGGCTATTCCCCATCTCAGATGCTCCTCAGGCGTGACCTTCGTCTGTCTTGTCATCTTTTGTTTGGTCATCTTCCGGTTGCGTCTTCATCGCCGTTCGACTAGAAAGACCAACTAAAATATGTCGCGAGTGAAAAATGTACTGAACTGTGATCCTAGGTTGAGTATCATAATGATTGCTGTTGATTTGAGCATTCCTCTGTCACGGTCTCAAAAACTTTTTGAGACTGTGACAGAAAACTTAGTCATGAGGAAAGTGTGCTGAAAGTGTATGCCACGAGTGTTGTCAGAGGATCAAAAGGCCAACCGGAAAGCGATCTGCCAGGATCTTCTTCATCATGTGAATGAGGATCCCGACATTTTAGACAATGTAATGACCGGTGACAAAGACGTGGGAATTTGAATATGACCCAGAGAGCAAGTGGCTGAGCTTAGAATGGCAAATCCCATCTTCACGCCCCAAGACAGCACGAATGAGCAAATCCAAGCAAACGTCCATGCTTATTTGTTTTTTTTTATTGACATCAGTCATCCACAAAAAGTTCGTACCACGCGGACAAACAGTTAACTGAGTTTTTCACACGGAAGTCCTCACAAGACTGCAAAAACCCGTTCGTGTCCGCCCAGCTATCGCCAACAATTGGCGGCTGCACCACAACAACGCGCCGAGCCACACAGCTTTCCGCGTAGTGGAGTATCTTTCCCGGCACAATGTGACAACGCTGCCTCTTCTCCCTTGCAGCCCTGACTTGGTCCCGCCAGTCTATTTTATTCCTAAGAATAAAATCGACGCTCAAAGGGAAGCATCACGGTTCGGTAGAGACGGTTAAACAAGCCGTGACGAGGCAGCTAAACATCATAACGGTTCAGGCGTTCCTTTCAGGCGTACGAAAACTCGAAACCTCGTTGGCAGCAGTGTGTACATACGGAAGTGTGCTACTTTGCGAAATTCTAATCATTTGTACTATTCTCATGAATAAAACGTTTTTTTTAAAAAAATGAGTCATGCTACTTTCTGAACACACCCTATAAGATCATACGTAGAACGAGTTCTACAATTTTACTAGGAGTTGACTACTTAGGCCGATACCAAGAGTTATTACAAGGAATAAACAAAAAACAGTCACAGTGATCTGTCATTGAATATTTGTTTAAATCCAGTAAACTGTAGAAATAAATACAGCACAGGCATCGGATATCTGTGATGAAAGGGATGTCATACCGAATGAGTGCAATCCGGTACGTCTATTGTGTGACATTGAATAATCTTCGTGACGATTTTCGAAGTATTTTAATACAATGCAATATGGTCTAACAAAATTAAGATAAAATAAAAAAATATTTTTTGATATCCTGAATTGATTTTCGTAATGGAAACCTATTCACCATTATTCGTTACTTTAGAATACACGTTTAAATTTTCTTTATTACAGCATGTTGCGCGGAACTTAGGCAACACTTAAGAATGATTCTGCCCTTGCAGTTTAACGATTACTTTAAAAATTCACATCCTTTCTAGAGCAGAAAATTATTTCTGGCTCAAAAATGCTGTTATAATAAATGCTGAACATATGGATGAAAGTTCGATTGCTTTTTATCGAGTCCCGATTAGTTTTGTAAGACATATTATATAAGCTAATACTGAGCTAAATTTGCTTCTAAAAATAACGACCTATTTATATGAATATATCTCAAATTTTGATTGTTAAATTTCAGATGAAAATATTCATTTTCATTTCATCATCAAAATACTGTTTCCGAATTTTATTAGTTTTAGTTATTGAATAACCGTTTTCAGAGATATTTGTTACTACTTTCATTAATGTTACAAACGAGAAAATTGTTTTTATCGACTCTGAAAGCTTAATTACTGGCAAAAGCGATTATCTGTTTTAATGATATTATATTTCATTCAACATATGAGAAAAGTTAATTAGCATTATTTCCCAGTTTAATTATAGGCAGTTTCTAATGAATACGAATTTCACTAATTTAATTAAATTTTCTCCTCCAATTTAATTAAAATATCTAATTTTACAAAGTAAACAATCTGCTAACGATCACTACCCTTAAGAACAGCTCATGATAATGATAGATCGTATATTTCAGATACTGAATACCGATTATAGAGGAGAAAGTTGATTCAAGCAGATTTGACATTGCCAACTGAAGCTAAAGATTTTTTGCATAATGCAAAAAATTCGTTACTTTATCAGCATTTTTTTAAAAACAGAAAAAAAACTATTTTACTTGTTAAAATATCGAAATTTTTACACATATAATTTTTGTTTCAAAAAGTACTATTTTTAATTATTAGAGGTTTCAATGTAAAGGCCCAAGAAACAAAATATTGCGTAATTTCCTATTTTTATCTTTCAATAAAACTCTTACTTGTTACATAATACCTTAAGAACGCCTTTACTTAAAAAATAAGATTAAACTTCGTTTGGTGTAATCTAAAACTACTCCAATCTTCTATGCTGAAAGAAGAATATTCATCCCGGCTTTTACTACAATATTACAAGTCTAAATAAAATGCAACGAAAAAAAAGAATTACTCTGATTTCAATTAGTACGTACTAAAACTAGGAATTAGCAACATAATATTTTTTCATAAAGGTTTTTAAAATTATCGAGAAAAAGCGTTATACTTTAATCATCTGTCAAAAAATAACAAGTCTATAAACTGAAGAAAGGCATACTAAATGGACTTTTTGAAAGTATCAAAAATAAATTCCTTACAGCAAATTAATGTAGAAGATTTTTCTTTTCAAAGGAAATAAATTCTTTAAACAGAAGTTTTAAAAGAATTAAAATCTAGTCTGAATGTTAAATGTCTTATTCACGCACGTTTCAAAAATGACTGGCAGAAGTAGACAAATAACAACCGAATTACATTATGTACACTCACGTTTGTGAAAATTGCAACACCAAGAAGGAATCGTCATAATTGAATGCAATTTATTACACAGTTGAGTGGTAGTGGTACAAATAAATGATTAAATGTTCAAAGCAAACAAACAAGAACAAGAGATCAGAATCAGTATTTTGTGTGGCCACCACGCGCCGCAATAAGTGCTGCTACACGACGTGGCATGGAGTCAAACAAAGTTTGAATGTCTGACTGAGGAAGAGCATTCCATATCGTTTGTACGCGTACCCAAAGTTCGTCTGCAGACGCAACAGGACGAGGATCACGAGCAAGACGCCGACCAATGACATCCCACACATGTTCAATTGGCGACATATCCGGGGAACACGCAGGCCAAGGAAGAAGCTGTACCTGCTGCGCTGCAAAGAAGGATTTAACAATCCGAGCAGTATGAGGGCGGGCATTGTCCTGTTGAAATACAGCGCCTGGCAAGCTTTGAAGGAAGGGAACAGCTTCGGGCTGTAGAACTTCACGGATATACCGGTTGCTGTTCAGATTGCCCACAATTCGTAGCAATTGAGATCGTCTATGATATGCTATGGCGCCCCAGACCATAACTCCGGGTGTTCGTCCACTGTGGCGTTCGATAATGCACTCCGGAAGGTGGCGTTCACCGGCATAGCGTCTGACACGAATGCGGCCATCATGGTACCACAAATTAAAGCGGGATTCGTCAGAAAACACGACATGCTGCCAATCAGCACGCCAGTCTCTATGCTGATTGGCCCATTGTAGCCGCAGGCGGCGATGGTCGTGCGTTAGGGGGATCCTGTATAAAGGAGTCCGTGCGCGCAGTCCACACTGCAGCAGACGTCTACGAATTGATGAAGCACACAATGAAACACCTGTAGCTATTGACCACAGTGCTGCCAATTGTCTAGAGGAAGCTGTACGGTCCGTCCGCGCCATGCGGACCAGGTGTCTATCATCGCGAGCTGACGTCACATTTCGGGGTCCACTCCCGGATTTCCGAGTTGTCCGACACTCGTCCGTCCACTGCTTCCAAACGCGCATCACTGTGCTGCTGTTACGCTGCACACGAGAGGCTACTGCACGATACGACAATCCAGCTTCACGAAGGCCGATGATTCTCCCTCGTTCAAACTCTGTAAGTTGTTCAAATCTCGCTCTCTTTCGTCGACGAGGCATAAGTACAGATTGAGTTAACGTTTACCACTAGCGGATAACCACCGATAACCATACACGCCTCGCTACAGCCGTCTATTTATTTGGATCCATCAGCCGTTCAGAGGGCGCTGCTCAGCATACGCATGCGCTACGGATTTGCAATTCTAATCATTTGCATATCATGCGCTACTTTGCATTTCCTGAAAATTTCAGCTCACTCGCGTAAGTCCTTCATGGTGTTGCAATTTTCACAAACGTGAGTGTATAATACATAATGTATGAATAAGGTAACCAGCGCTTTTCCCTTTGTTTTTAATAACCGTATTGCCAAAAAAGAAATATAAATCACTGTTTTAATATTCGACGCGCTATGTTTTTTTAAAAACTTCTTCTGGAATAAATAAACAGGTGGCATATAAAATTAAAATCTTTTGCATGAATTTAGCATTCCAAAATAAATTTTATTAATATACAGAAGCTTAATCCAAATAAATATAAGTAAATTTCTCAGCTTCATTAATTTTTTCCCTTTGTTCCCTGCTTAATATTAAAATAATCAAGCATGCGCATTTTATTATTTTCATTTTTAATATCTCTTATTTAAATCAGCAGGTAATGTGCACTATTAGTAGGATATTTTTAACCAAATATGTAAAATGGAAATTAAATGAAGTCGGTGTTTCTTATAAAACTATGTGCTAGTAGCAAAATTAAGTTGAAATTAATTCCATGTCATTTATAAAGTTTTCGAGAAATTTCAACAAATAGGTTGTGAAATAACTCTTTTTCTCTAACATTACTAAGATAGCACATAGTTAATGGTTTCGATGATTGAATGATTATACTGTTATTCTGATGGCTGTAGTTTGTTAGCAGCCATACTTTGGTCTCGGATTTGAAACCCGGGAAAAGACAGTTTTGTATGTAGGTGTATATTGTTTTAACGGCATGGGAGCACCGTTCTTCAGAAGCGTCTTTAAAGGAGTTCTCTATCAAAATCAACGACGTTCCCAAGATGTAGATAAATGACAGGAGCTACCCTTCCCTCTTCGCCACGATGAATTTGCGTACATGTTTAAGTCTGTGTGCGGATCAGGAGAATTAGGCGCAGGATCCAGAACAACAAAGAATGATTATGGATCTGAAAAATGTGTAAGTCTGTAAAGTATTCTTCTCATACGATTTTGTTTTAGGATAGTTATCAGTGGCTTATACTGATTGTGAAAATACAATTGATTTTTCCCACTCTACAAAATATAATATTCTCCACAAGTATTCTCAAAAAAATATTTCGATATGCAAGTTAAAAGCTGAGATAGGTTCATTTTTTAAAAGTTGATTTAGGTTCATTTTTAAACAAGCTGTTGTTTTAAGTTAAATAATATTCTGAAATTTCATTTTCTTAGGTTATTCAGTTTTAAAAATTTAACTGAATTCTGACTGACTACTATCATTTCTATGTCTAGTACCTGAAAATGTTAAAAACTGAACCAGAATTATCATTGTTTACGGAAGTCCAGGATCATTTGTCAAAATATGAAAATTTGATATCTCAGTGAGGTATAAAATCGTGGATTAATGGAAGTTACCTTTCTTTTGGATATGATTTTTGTAATAAAATTCTTCACTGAGTAGCAAAATGAAAACTACAATTTTCAAAAGGAAGATATAGCTTTAATTTAGAAATTAAAAAGACCAGGCAATATTTCTTACAATTTTCATTTATTTTTAATTTATATGAATTGAAGCTGAAGGTTTATGTATAACAAGATTTTGCTGCATAGTATAATTCTTAATTAAACAATAAAAAGGAAAACTGTAATTTAGAAAAGAGGGGTATAATTTTAATTTAGAAATTAGATAGATCTTATAAATTAAACAGGAATATTTCTTACAATCTCAGCTTATTTTTTTTAAACTTTTCATCGTATAATAACGACGCTATAAATAGCGTGACTGTTCATCAGACTGCGATACATTATTCCAGCTCCAACTTATTTCATACGTTTTCAAAAATGTTAAAAACATTGTGTAACCTACAAAGCCTTGACTCATATATATGACATGCAAACCAAACAAACCTTGTCTGAATATAGCACTTAGTTACATAGTTTGCCTAGAATGTTTACTTAATGGCGCTTCCGGCCTCTAATATCCGGCGGTTACTAAGGGGACGAGAGATGAAGTGTAACGTGTGTAGCATTGATAATTTATACGATTTATTGATCGTTAATCCATACATTCTATGGCCAGAGGAAAACATCATTACGTTATTTTATTTACAGCTTTATTATTGACACGTGTGTCGCATTAACTGGTCGAATATTATCATCAGATGAAACGCCGATAGTAGAAAAAATACGTATATTTAATTTCTATGGTACAGCTGTTCATTGAAAAAAATTCCATATATACAATAGTTGAAAAAACTCCATATATATAATGCACAGAATGAAAAAAATTTAAAAGTGAATATAAGTATGTGGATTAGATTTTCTTGTTCAACGATTTAAGATCAAACGATTTTCAGTTATAAGCCAGGAAATCTATTGTCTGATATAATTATCTGGAGCTATGTAATAAATGTAAACTTAAGCTTTATAAAAATAAGTAGTATAGAAAATTTATCCGTTCCTTTCCACAAATTATCTCAGAAATAAATATAATATTGCACAAAAACAGTGCAGGTAAATTATATTAGGCCGGCAGCTATGCAGCGGTACAGAAAAACTAATGCAGTCATCGTGCAGGTATCCATGCAGTTGCGCATTACTAGCTATGCAGTATTAAGATTTTTTTTTTTTTTGTAAATACAAGGGTTACTAAAATTCTTGACACAGTTACTCTCGATAGGACTATATTAAAGAAAATTAAGTATTCATTATATAATTCTAATTTTATATTAATATAAATATTAAGGTTGTTTTTTGACTCGAAATGCATGGAGAAAGAAATAAGTCAGAAAGGAAATCTACGTCTTTAAATGGTAACTACAACCTCGCCAACTACTAAAAATGACATATTCTCAAATATGACTTATTGTATCACATTCTCATATGAAATTCATAATACCATGTTCTCAGATATCATATTCTCAAATGTGAAGTTAAAGTAAATCAATTCCTTACGAAAACGAATATTTCTCTTATCTGAATTTGACATTGTCTTAAATTACCATAATTTGAAAACCACCAAATATGGAGGCCAGTACCTTATTTTGATTTAATAGCTACTGCTACCAAATAAGGCTTGAAAATCATTGAAAACGATTAACAGATGGTTTTCAATCATACACCTGTATGCGAGTAAAAATTCATTTAATTACGTATTACAGATTCCTACACACGTACAACCCCTCCCCAAAGAAACAGCGATTTTTTTAAAATTTAACATTAGATAATGAAAAAATGTGTTAATCATTGACATCAGACACATAGTTAACTGAGAGATTTTTAAAAGACTTTCAGTTAGATTAAAAGAAAACAATATGTTATTGAATGATACAGAAAGCGGGAAATGCCGTGCAGCTTGTAATAATGAAAAATTTCTGCAGTCCTATTACAACTTATTACCTACACAAAAGGAAACTAAACAAATAAGTATCTTTTTTTTTTTTATAAAAAAAAAAAAAAAAAAAAAAAAAACTGTTAATTCTATGAAATAAAATATTTTGAAATAATTTTTGATTAAAGAGATACTGGAATAAAACCTTCTGTTATTATGAACTACAAATACGGCGTTTAATTTATTTGAAACATTTTCTACTTATTTGTGGACATGCGCTTCTTTGCAATTTCTCTTCAACCTTTGCTTACAATTTCGAGATTCAAACACTGGATTAAACGTAGAATGCTAGCGCTAATTTTACGTAGAGAAGAAACTGATGTTATGCCTGTTATGTTTAATCAGTATATTGTGTAATAAAATGTACAAGATCTTTAGACCTAACATAAAATAAAAATAACAGACTTTTTTTTTAACAGAAAAGTTAAATTTAGGAAACTAAAAGAAAATAAAAACAAGTTTTTTTCTTAACATTATCAATATGGCTTTTATTACATCCAAATGGGCTTTTTTTTCATTTACAGGCACATACACGTTTCGAGAGCATTTAGGCTAACGTCATACTGTGCTAAAAATATTTAAAAACAGTACATCTTTAGAAATTTTATTAGATGAACATTTTTTCTAATTTATTTGTGTAATTTATATATAGGGAATACTGTTATAGAACGCTTTACTTATTACGCAGATTCCTTTACAGGTCTCGCATACCATACATAAACAAGCAAGACAAGGGAGGGAGGAAGATTAAAAAATATGTAGTTGATATTACACTGCTGACCACCCAAATTGCAACACTTATAAAGATAAGAGATATCACAACAAAATTTATTTAGTAGAAAACATGTTGACCAAGTATCAAATGATTAAATTTATAGACTTCTGTGAAGTGTGGTTCCTTCCAGAATCAGTAGCCAGAGTAGCGGCCATTGTTGGAGATCACCGCTGCCACACGCCTCGGCATTGATTCAAAGATACTTTGGATGTGTTCTTGGGGTACAGCAGACGAAGCAGCTTCCACACGTTTCCAAAGTTGATCTGTTGTGGCAGCTTGGGATGTAATCTGGGTCAATCGTTCAGCAACCATGGAACCACATGTTTTCTATCGCCGAAAGATCCGGAGAGCGAGCCGGCCAGGGAATAAATTCAATCTAGTACTTGATAAGGAAAACTTGGACAATGCGTGCCAAGCGTAGTCGCGCATTATCCTGTTGAAATATGGCTGACGGCAAACCCTGAAGGTAAGAAAGGGCAACTGGCTCCAACACCTCGGAAATGTAGCGATGGTTGTTTAAAGTACCAGCAATGCGTACTAGAGGAGTGCGAGAGTGATATCCAATACCGCTCCATAACATAACACCCGGTGCAGGACCAGTGTGGCGGTGCATAACACAGCTGTTCAGCTTCCTCTCTCCACAGTGTCTCCAGACTCGAATCCGACCATCGTGGTGTTGCAGAGAGAAGCGTGACTCGTCAGTAAAGACAATTTCATTCCATTGTGCCGTCCACAACCTTCTTTGATCGCACCATTGGCGGCGGAGACGTCTATGGTTCTGCGTCAAGGGTAGACGAAGCAATGGACGTCTTGCGGACAGACCACTCTGCTTTAAACGGCGTCGAATGGTACGTGCAGACACTGGATGATGCGTTACAGACTGAATGTGCTGTGCTATGCTTCGTGATGTGACTGAGCGATCCGTCACTGCCATGCTCACAATTTTCCTGTCATCACGTGAAGTGGTGCACTGAGGTGGATGCGATCGAGTCACGTCGGTCCATCGTACCCTCCTGCATCCAACAGTCACATATCCACATTACAGTTGTTTGGTTTCGTCCAACACGACTACCGATTTTCTTGAAAGATAATCCAAACTCTCGGTAGGCCACTATCCTTCCTCTGTCGAATTCGGATACTTGATCAAATGATGATCGCTGTTTACTACGAGGCATAATTGATCGTTTTTTTGAAAAAAACACTTTTGAAAAACACAATTTCCGAACTTGAAATCGTCGAAAACTCCAAGCCTTAAATAGCGCTTTGAAGTGGCGCCACAGGCACGCGTGATGTGCGTCTGCGCTGAAATTCTAATCATTTGCATATCTCACCTCCGTTAATGCATGTGGTAAATTTCATGTTATTTGAATACTTCCTTCAGGGTGTTGCATTTACGGTGGCCAGCAGTGTATTACATTTTCAGATTTAGTTATGGTACTAGAATTATGAAATTTAATGTCCCATGAGAGGTTTGTCATTATAAGGTAAAGGATACTTTTCCTACTTTGTTTATTTGAATATGTAGCCAGCAGTGTATTATATGGTGGATGGTATTTCAAGTCATTTAATTCTCTTTATTTGCTGTAGACCAAAGCAATTTTATAAATCCTAATTTGCATAAAAACTGATTTGTGCGTATAATACCTCTTCATTAGCCGAGTTTTTAAATTGCTCAATAAAGAAAATTTCACAATAAAACGAACCGAGTGTGATATTTTTCTGACCAGACTAGGAAACAGCAGATGAAACAATTGAACTTGCAGCCTTCTATTATTGTCACATGATTTTTTTCTTCAATAATTGCATTGGCTAAAGGCAAATTTCACTCGCGTCCCCGTTTGAACGACTTTTTGCTGGCGACGTGCGTTTCGTTCTGCCATTTACGTCGCTGCGTAGTCGTGTGGATGCACATTGACTTCGAAATGTTAAGGGAATTTTTCCGAGAAAGAATTAGTGAACTGGAAATCAATAGAAATTTTATGAACCATAAAAATATAGCTCACTATAACCGGGGTTTGCTCGTTAAAAGCGAGTTGTACTCCCATAGAATTAACATTGCACCGATCAGTATTTCGCTTTCCTCGTTAAATCACAATTCGTTATAAATGAGTTGTACCATATAATGCTTTTATGGAGATCTTCCCAATACGTGAAAATTATTCCAAACACAGACTAAGTAGACAAACTAAGTAGACTAAGTAACTCTGAATATTTAAACAGAAGTAGGACCAGCAAGTTCAAACCTAATGTAAACCTGTTCTAGGGAAATGATTTAATAAATTAAAGCTAATTTTAAAGGAACTGATAACGAAACGCAAAATGATACTTTTACCAATGGCATAAAAACCACTAGGATCGTTAATTTTATTCAACGTTGTCACATACAGTAACAAACCTTTAATCAGCTTGTTCATAATTTTTATCAATCTTCCTTGATTTAAACTCATACGCATGAAATTTCAAATTAAATTTCTTGTACTTCTTTTTTAACATTTATTTTGTGCATATATCGTCGTCTACTGAAGCAACCAATGGAATAGTTTGGCATGAATGCACTTTAGGTTTCAACGAAGAAATTTTTGGAGAGAGGAAAAAAATAATTCCAAAAGTGCTGAATTCCTACGATAAAGGTTAGCGTTAATTTTAATACTATAAATTATTTAAGTTAATCTTAATTAGCTTTATTAATCGGACATAAGGAGGAATTCTATGCATGTTGTCAAAAATAATGTAATGCCCCTCGAAGACAAGTGAAAAAGAGCCAAATTACTGCCATTGAAAACCTAGATTAAAAATTTTCAAATGTCGAATATAAAATGGTACATATGGTGCTTCATAAGAGCATCCAAAAGGCGAATGTATTGAACAATTTGTGGGAAATAATGGATATCCATAAAGTTTGGGCTCTTTTATATCTTTTTCCTGTATTTGTTGCAAATATCTGTAGCAGGGCCTTTCATCTTGCTCACATCGATATCTTGACAGTGTCAGCGAGAGCATATCATTAACGGATACAATACAGTAAAGAATCTTTAAAAGTATTTCTAAGACTAGTTGGTGATTTAATCATATTTCTTAGTTTAGAAAGGTCCTTGATGGCAAGCTGTTTTACATTGAATTAAATAATATTCAGAATAGCCCCGAGCACGCCGGACAGCCATTGATGTGAAACAGTTTCATATTGGAGTAAATAATATTCAGAACAGCCCCGAGCACGTCCAGGTCTTCCAAACTAAACAATGCAAGAGCAGATTGCTATATTTCATGTGCAAAATTACCAGCTCAAGTGCAACCTCTTCGAAAATCATGCAGGATGTGCTGAAGTGATGTCGAACTGGGTTCAATAGCACTATTCTTTATCGTATCCGCTCAACTGCTCTCATTCAAGCCGATATATATCGCTCGGTACCTCTGAAAATTGCATACATTCCATCGACTGTAGACTGAAAAAATTCCACTTTCAAATCTTTAGCATACCATAATGACTAATTCAATTCATATTCTCAGATCAGACATGAAAATAAAGAAGAAATCAAAAGTGTTTATTCGTTGTAATGCAAGCATGAAACCCACTTCATAAGACCAATCGCGTTGTACTGAAAGTGAAGAGATTACCAATAAAAATATCGAATATTTTCACAGAACAGAAAGTTACATATAGAGTAACCATTAAAATTTAACGTTAACACGATTTCATATTAACATATTATTTAAGTCAAAAGCCACAAAACATTAGATGAATACGAAATACAATTCATGGGTATGCAGAGTCAATACGTTCGGCTGGCCGTATGAAGACGTAATAAATGTCACAATTAATTTTATATATATTTTATAAATAAATCAATTAAACATTGCTGAGTGCATTTTTCTAAAATTAGGCTTTTTGCCACACGTAGTTTCAAGGCTTCGCTAAAATCTGTATTTTTAACTTCATGTCACCGGCTTATTGCATTCTCAGATTTCAAATTGTGTGAGTTTGAAAGTGCCTTTTCCCTACGTCAAATAATTTAGATGCCCTTCTGCATCTCTTTAAACTTTTATCTTTCTTTGACAATGATTTGATTTACCTTATTGCTAAGCTCTTAGTTCCCGGGTTGTGTTCCTCACGTGTAAGTTAAATAATGAGTGGAAAATTTTAACTAACACATATTTAACACATTATTAACATTCATAATCATGGTATATCAAGCAGTCTTATAAATGAAATATGTAACTATGTTGTATTAAATGTATATGAAGCTTTCTTTCCAGTTCCAGGCTTCAAAATCTCAAAGGATGGTTCAGTAATGTCAAAACTTTTAGAATTATTCCAATGAGTACAGTATATCATTTAAAAAAGTTTTAAGAGAATAAAAAATTTAAGAAAAGAATTTCATCGTAATTTTCTCCATTCACCATATGTACCATTTGCGTTTGCAATATTTCTGAGATTTTGAAAGATCGGTGTATTCTACAGTACATCTGCTTAGTATACAAAAAATATTCTTACGGTAAATCTATTTTCTCTAGCTGATAAAGCTACTTATTTCTTATAGAGGATGCTTTATAAGAGCATTATTTGCAGTTAAGCATTTCAGAGCATTTCAGTATTTCAATTTCAAATATTGCAGAACAATGGAACTTCAACGGGCTATTCCTTTTATTTCAATATAAAATGCGCATTCCTTAGATTTTTTTCTGATGTTTCTTTCCTTTATTCAACTACGTCAAGCTGCTTTTTGAATATAAAGTATAAAATGCAATATGATAACTATAAAACATTACACTACCTCTAAGACAGAAAAAAATATGAGACTGAAAGCAGCAATAATTAGGAGAGGAAACATTCTCACATTATAAATGCTACTTCACTTTCTGAAAGTAATTATGCAAAGCAGTAAAATTATTCTAATCAAAATTATATATTTTAGAGTATAGAATTCAAAAATAGAAAAAAAGGCAGTTTTAGATTGGCGTGGATTTTGAATAAAATTCTAATAATTTAGATGTGTTTCCCCTCGCAAATTTTTTGAAAATAAGTTTTAATAAAAAAGGTAACTCAAAATAAGTTGAAATCGTTTAATGAAAACAATTTTAACACTGGAATAAGACAATTTTGTTGTTTCAAATTTCTACTTTCTAGATCTTCCTCAATGAGCAAAATATCTTACCATTAACATATTAAAATCGTGCTTAAGTATAAATAGTTATTAGAAGTACTAATTTCGCCAATTACGGAACCATTAAATGAGAAAACAGTTTCGCAACAAAGGGAGGGGCTTCGATAACAGACTAGGCTGATTCGGTTGCTGTTATGATTCTATCTATATTTTTGAAGGTTGATAATTTTGCATTTTGTTTCAAAGTTATGCCTAGTTTTCAGCATTTACTTTTATTTTTACCAAATTATTTCAACCTGATAGTTAAAAGCTTCAAAATTACTTATATTTTATCAAATCGTTTTCAACCATCTTCCTTTAATTGCTGCAAAAGTCACATGACAAAGCAGAAAATACTGCTGGAAGCGCACTAATCCTTTCTAGAAGCTTTCCTCTCTGTTGCGATATTAATGAGCAAGTTACGAGCACCATTTAAGTTGCATCCCCTTTTTCCCAGTACTTAAGTTTTAATAAAATAGGTTACGCATAATTATATACACTGGCAAGAAACGTTAAAGAGACAACTATACAAATTCACGTAACTAAATGATTTTTGAGCTAAGAAATGGATCTTGCACAAGATCTTTATTTTGTTATACCTACATGATTTCAAATAGCAAAATAACCGTTATGTTAAAAAAAAATGTTAATTAAAAAAAGAGCATTGGAAATGTGATATGAAATTGGGCAGGAAAAATGGGAGTTACAATTTTTTTAGAGATGCATATAAAATATCAACAATTTTGTGGACAATTTTGACCAAAATACAGGCCTTTACAGCAATTATTCATACTGTGTTGCTTAGGAATTCCCGTGGTAGCAAAATGTGTTCACGATGAATAACATATTTAGGTTCTTACAGTGTGCTAGAAGACGACTGCTGTGGTTCAAGACGTCAATTTATTGCACCCCACACACGTTACATTAGATTCAAATCCAGAGAAAATACGGCAAACTCCAGCCGCCTGATTTGTTTGCCTTCAAGGTAAGAGGTAACTAGTGCAGTGCGATGGGAAATTGGTATTATCGTCTCTTAGGAGAAAGTTAATGATGATTATTGAGCCAATCCCATGATCTATTGCATTCGTAAATAACTTGATGTAATCATCAAGAACATCATCACTGGATATTTCAACATTCAAAATTGCTCTCAAAAACATGTGCCAGTCAGTGAGGTTATTACAACTTTTGGGCGGCCATATATCATAGTTCTGTCACCTCTTTGTCAATCACTTTCACAAATGTTTTAGATAGGCTTATTTCATGGGGTTTACTATCTCTAGATTATAAAACGTTTGGAAACATTTTCCTAACAAAAACGACACTCAGACACTCAGAATTAAAAAGACCTCGAATCCAGTCCGTGGGTGCTAAAATCACCATGAGCTCTACAACAAGGAGTATTTTACAGCTCGAGTTAGTGGAGCACAAATTATAGATTACCATACTGTTACGTATTTCGTATTTATTTAGCTATTTATTTAGAATTGTAATTAAAATTGTTTTATTTTCCCATGCAACGCAGACAATTTTTGAAGAGAAAGCTACGTCGGAAAAGTAAAAATAAAAGAGCGCGTGCATTTAATAAATAAATATCTCGAAATTTCTGTTGCCATCAAGAAAATAGGTTTTACCAGAACGTTCTAGTGAATAATTAGAAAGCTTATAAAAGCCGAATTAATAAACCTCAGCTCACTTGTTGTTGTTTTAAGTGAACTGTTGTTTACTTAATGCTGTTACTGATTGTAGCGATTAACTTTATCTGTTTTGAATTGAGTTTTGTTTAATGTTTGAGATATTGTTATACTGTACGAATATCTCTGAAAAAATATTTCAGCATTTTGTTTTATTTCTTGTCTAAAGAATAAATTTTATTATCTTTTTATCGGCTTGTGCATTCAATCCATTACGAACCCGTACGCACGCAACAATACATACAATTTTCTTTTATGCAACTTGTCATTAATGGCATATCTAGATAGTGGAATTTCTATAGCTGCAACGAATTTCCTGTTAACTTATGTTGACGTCAGTTGTTTATTTTTCTTAGACTTAATTGAGAAAAAACGGTCCCCAGAATTTGTCGTAGCACGTTTTTTATTTTGATTTAGTTGTCTACGAACATCACCGGTGTCTTTTCACCGTTTCTTGGGTTATGGAACCATGACAGTTTCTTTTCTGCTTCGATTTTTTCAGTCGCACGCTATTTCTCATTATTCATCAAATACCTGCTCAAAGATATCTTCCACTCTCGATGCGCGAACATTTTACGTAAGTATTCTAACAGTATTTAAATTAGAATTTAGTATTTAAATTTCAGTATTTAAATTAGAATTTGAAACATCTCCTTCCCCTCCTTATCACACGTACTGAAAGAACGGAAGCACAAATTTATATATTTCCGTGCAATAAAGGGGATTCCCACTGGACCAAGTCATAACCATGTGTCACCAAACAACTAACTTTCATTAAACTTTACATAATTGAATCAATACAAAGTACTTTTCTGTAGTTGTTTCTTTAATTTTTTCCGGAAGTTTTCGTTAGTGCATTTAAAAATATGTAAGTTTTAATGCGTATTCTAATACTGGATTTTTAATTAAATTATTTTTTTATTGAAATTTTTGTTTTCTCTTTAGATTTTCGCAAATATGTCAAAAATGAAGAACTCATTTTTTAGAATAATACTTAATAACGGGATTTTCTCCAGCACAGTTGAATGCCTCATTATGTATACCAATAATAAATATCTGCATGCTATAATCATAAAAATATTATTGTAATTTATCAGTTATGCTTTCAGAATTTTATGTAAGATTACAAAATTGTGTAAGAGAAAAATATTACATTTAAGAATGGAAAAGTGTGTCAGTCTAATTCATGAAACTTCGGAGAAATATGGGTAAAATTAATTTCCAGGAATCAAAATTTAAAATTTAATTCCATAACAAAATTTTTGATTTGAATCGTATTTATCTTCAAAAGACAGATTAAAGGAAATTAAAAAGTAAATAAAATGTAAATAATACTTATTATTTAAAGCATATATTTTTACTCAGCTCAATGCTTTTTACTCTCTTTTCGAAGACGCAGATTTTGTTTTGACGCCTTTGCTCATTGCGGAATGAAAAAAATCAATAGAATTGATTTATCAATGCTAAACATGAATACCAATATCACATTAAATAGCTTCTGAATGATTTCCTTGTTTCTTTCCTTTCAATAAAATTTTTTATTCATTACATATGCACAGCATCTCTTACTCTGCTGTGATCACAATCATCAGTGATGAATGGGACTTTGGAGTTTTATGCAACTAAGAAATCTCTTTCCGGCAGTTTTCAAATTAATATTATTTTTAGTTCGTTGCAATCTAATTTGCTCAATTCCTATTTGGAAGATACGTGTTAGGAATGAGTTAATATAAAATAACAAAATTTACAACTACTGTGGACTTAAATAATTTTCAATATGCAAAATGAACTACCAAATTATTACCACTTTAATTGACAGATTAATGTTCAGTATAAATTTAGATATGACGATGACGAAAATTATATCACACGGATAGAGACACTTCATTTTACTTCAATTCAGTTCACATGAACATTATCTTCACTTAAATTCACATAAACACTATTCAGGTCAATCATAAACATATTCCGTTTAGTCACCCCTCTCCTCGATGCACACATGTATCCTTTGGGTTGTGCCATCTGTGACCCTGAAATACAAAACGAATACAAAACGCATTCTCAGAACCAACAAGACTAGGAATTTGTTGACGGAGATTGTAAAGATCTCTTTCGTGTCGAGCGTAAACGCGATCTCTAATGATACCGAAAGTCGCAAGGTGTGTTGTTAGAACATAAAAAGAAGAAAACCTATTGTTAAATTCAACATTTTTCATGCTAATCAGATTTCGTCTCCAATATTTATTTATAAGGCATATAGAATATATTACTCAATTTTTTTTAACTGCTAATTTGGAGGTAAATAAGTTAAGAAACGCTTACTGATTTTTTGAGATGAAATATTTAAAGTAAGAAAGGAAGGAAGAAAATATATTTTATCTCTTTAATTATTTCCTGAAGAACCATGTAGCAGTTAGAAGATTTTTTACCATCTCTTTTCTCTCTGTAGTCCTTATATTATGCTTAAATATCTGGAAAATTAAAATATTTTCTTAAGCATTACATATATGAAATATAGCATATATGGTAAGAACTTATGATTTTATTTTTTTGATTAAAATTCTGCAAAATTCTGAAAATAGCATTTCAAAATTTGGTATCTGTAGAGATTTTCCATTTGCAAAAAGGAATTTGAGTGTTTCGTGCAAATCGTGCCATGGATCTGTTACAACTTATAAATTTATATAAATTTAATTCAATAGAATAAATTTTAATATCGTAAATATCAACAAATTTTAGTGCGGTAATTAAGAAATAAAAATTTTACTGTGGCGTTATTGAGAAATACCTTGATATATTAATTCAAAAAGAGCGATTATTTTCACAAGTATCTCACATATTGTAAGGCACGGTTTAATAGATTCATTTTTAAAGCGTTATACTTCTACAACGTTGACATCTAAAACTTTTTAAAGCATCTTCAAAGGAAATATTTTCAAATTGTTATTTTAGGTTCAGTTCACAGATTTTGCGTTCTTGTAAAATAAAAAAAAGCATTGCTACTTGAATGAATATTTTATGCAAGACGCTCTATTTGACGGAAGCGATCAAATGAAATGAATACACAGTAACGTGTTGAACAATTAAGTCTTTATCAAATAAGCGGATAAACTTATTAAATAAGTCAGGCGATGTCCATGAAATAATATTAAAGCTATTTTTTTACATCTAAGTTTTGTTTTGAACAGGTTATTTTTAATATAAGATTGCATATTTTTAAACGAACAGACTTGTCGAAGCCATTCGGCTTAAACTATTTTAGGAGTTATATTGAAATCTGCATAACATCATCAGATTGTATTTTTTTCAAATCCTCGATATCTAGAGCATTTATGTTTTTTTTTTTTTAGATTTAAAAACAACATCAAATTGATTTCAAAATTTGAATTATTAGCCCAAAAGAACGTTAGCTCAGAAGGGATATTATTCTCAAAACGGCATTTTGATAAACGCCATATCACTTTTTAAATTGTTGCAACGAAATATTATCGCCTGTATTATATTTAAAGAAGTTAAGTAAAGAAAAATGTGTTATGTAGCGATTTTTAGTTAGTTTAGAATTGTGGATTAATATGTAGTTAATTGCAGTTATTTGTTAATTAATTATTGTGTGAGTAAATTATATGCATTAATTTATGCTTATTCTAAATTTTTCTTCACGAGTTGTATTGTTTACGTTATTGAATCAATTATTTTTATGCGAGTTAAACAGAGTTCTCATTCTTACGTTACGCGTTCGATAGTAATAGCTTTCGGGAAAAGGAGACAATGGGAAATCGGTTGCTTTCTGCGTAATATTTGAAATTTAAAAATACTTTCTTTTTATTCACATGGATGAAATTTATACCTCTTAGAGAGAAAAAATTTAGCCTTCTTATGAATCTACTTTCATGACTGTACGTCGCCCCGTTGGAGAATTATGCCCATTTAATTGCTAAAATTGTTGAATTTCGTGTCTAAAAATTGACTCTGCTATAAGCGTCGGTTTTGAGCACTTTCTCGTCAAGGTCATGTACTGCGTCCGGTTGCGTGGTAGGGGCGTGATAGGTTTGTCGCATTCTTTCCCTCACCCCTCCTTGTTGGCGAAGGGGGTGGCGAGGGTGGAACTTTTTTTGGTGTGAAGAAGGAAAAACTAAGTTTTCGCAGCACTGTTTTGTGTTTGGCGAGATTTGCATACTAATTCACCAAATTTGGTGATTTTCGAAAATTCTGGAGCCTGGACGATTGAAATCGTCATGCAAGGCCATGCTCAGCCCTTTTTGCCTTGGATTCGCAGCGTTAGAAGCACGTTATTTTTTCCTTCCTCTGGAAGAGCCGGAGATGGGAAATAAGATAAAGATGAACATTTTAAAAAAAAAAAAATCACTTGAAGTTTACTCCTCCGCACTTTACCATCCCCGTGTTGGAGTCGAGAATGTTGTTTTTTTCCTCATCGAATTACTACCATCAACTCGAGTACTACCATCAACTCGCATGAATGAGAATAGACGGAAAAGGGAGGAACCCTTAGGAGCTCTTGTTTTGCTGCACGAATGCACTTTACCATCTTCATAGTGTCTGATCCAAGTGTCCAGATTTCTCGCCGGACTCCCTCGTTCAACATCTGCGAAGGACTGGTCGTCGGCAGAGCCTTGTTCAACACCTGTTATGAATGGGACATCCGGAAAAAAAAATCTATAAGATGAGTTAATGCTTAATTAAATTTTCAATTCTTCCCTTCAAGTGAGTTCAACCTTTTGATTGTTAATTTCACCTGAAATTTAGTACAGCTTGCGACTTAAATTCCGTGAACATGTTTCCTAAGTAATATGGTAAATTAAAATTTTTTTTAAGAGATTTGATTATTTGAAGTAAATTTTCCAGTGATGAATTATTAATGTAAGGAGTAATTATATGTGTATTTAATTTCCAATTAAATTCTATTTAACTTTTAGTCAAAGGTTTTTCTGCTGGATCTTAAATCCAGGCTGTGTATTTAAGCAACTGCTGCACTATTAATCTATTTAGGACTTTTAACTTTAACTTGGAATGTAATTAAAATTTATATATAATGAATTAAGACAGGATATTAAATTTGTTAACTTATCTAAATTTTACCTTTTTACTTTAAGTTGTTACTACTTTTGGTTGAGAATTAACTTTAACTTTTGCAAATTAAGGGACAAATAAAAATTTAAATTCTACTTTACCTTTAATTGAGTAATTGAATGTAGGAATAAATGCAGTCATTTTTCTCCAACGGGTCTACTTGAATATGTAATATTTTCTAACTGCCTAAGGGATTGCTAAATTTATGTATGTAATTTTTACCTGAGTAAATTAAGAAATTTCTTTGAACTAAGTAATCTCTATCAATATCACTTAAGACACCATGCTCGGTGATTCATAAAATTTCCTGTGTATTTTGATGCTGGCCAGCAGAGTTTGATAACTGCATATGAAAAGTTAATATTAATTTTTACGGTGTAAATTTTTGATTAATTCATCTCGGTGCATATTTGAAAATAGCAATATATATTAATAATTCTTAAATGCATTATTTTAAATAGTTGTCACCTTGGTACCATAGATCTAGAAATTAAGTTGAAAGATTGCGTGTCTTCCTTATACTGCTGAAATAAATATCCTTGGTTATATATATATATATATATATTTGATTCAGAGTATTTTCTTATGATGTCTTGTGTAATGTTCTTAACACCAGTACTCCTGCTTGGTCTTAGGGGTTGTTCGGGTTAGTTTTTGGGAAAAATGATACACAACGCAATGAAGTTTTGGTTTTGATATTATTGTAGGCAAATTATTTAATTTCAGGTTTTAATTGTAACAGTTAGTATTTAACGTCTGGTACCATAAGTCCAGAACATTTGGTACTAGAACATTTGGTGCCGCGACCATCAGAACAAATGGCATGAATATATGCATGTTTCCCGCATTATGAAAAAACGACGGTACCTTGAACCATCAAATTTGAATAAAGTAATCCACTATCTGAACATGGGGGCCTTAAAGTCCGAATTTTGAATTTAGAATTTGCTTTATTATCTGTTTCATATTTTGTAAAAGATTAACGAATTTTTGATTATTGCAAAGAGAATAATGGCAATACTGTACAGAAAAAAGTGTTTTCATCTCCAACGCGCGAGACTGTCTATCGGAAATTCTAAAGATATGCTGTTTTTCAATATTTTGGAATATTGCTATTGGATTGAATTTTATATAGTTTAAGTGCAAAGAATATAATATTTAATAAATAAAGTTCACCCACAAAACATTAAACAAAAGTCGCTTTGTTCGCAATATAAAATCTGAAAGCTTTCAGTTCTTTTTTTAAAATTTTTTTCCACTATTTTTATTCAATGTTTAACTAATTAATTATTCCATGACGTCTTTACATTCTCATAAACATATATATGTAAATATTTTATAGGAAGAAAAAAAAAGTATTAGAAATACTGGTACTTGAAAAAAAAATGTATTGAATGATGATGACAGAAATAGAATTAACTGTTCTTTAATAAATAAATAAATAAATCAAGCATTTTAATCTGTTGGTTTAGCAAATTACATAAGCCTTTGTGATGCTTGAATAATTTTCTTTTAAACAAAAAATAAGAATTTTAGAAAACTATAGTAAGAATTTGATACATCTTTTCGAATTGTCTACTAATTTCATTTTTGTAAACATAAGAACATCAAGCAAACTAGTTCAGGAGCAACAGAGTGATTTGCTTTAGGATATGTTTCCTGTCTAATGGGTATAAACTTTAATAATTCCCAACGCATCAGACCTTTACAAGCAAATTATTTCCAGTCATCGGAATTCCTGATGCCACCGATAGAAATTTATGCCGGAGTTTCGCATTTTTTCTGTTTGTTAATTAAGGCCTTCTTAGAATTAATGAAATATTTCTCACTATTTATGATCCGTTAGTTTTGTTTACAAGTTTAATCAAAGTTGTTTTCACTGAACAACTAACCGCCTTACAGCGATTGCGATCTCTTTGTTATTGCCTTACAGGTAGGCATGAGGGTTCAGTTCCGTGTATTACCTATGTATAAAGCGCCCTCACTTGCTAAAGACTTTGTCCTGATTAGAACCGCACTGAGACCTAGAAGTTTCAATTTGCTTGTTTTCCACCTATAGTTAATTAAACACAATCGATTTTCTCTCAGATAACCTTTCTCTAACAATATTTGCTTTATATTTCTGTGTTTGCAGAGCAATTAATCTGACTAAATATTATTTATAAATTATCATCAAACGCTTAATAACTTAGATTAATTTTTGGTAAATATATAATGCATTTCACTGAGTAATTAGTACAGAGTTGTTCACTAAAGTTTCCGATAAGACATTTTCTGCGAAACACTTGAGGACAGAGAATGATTTAGCAAAATAAGGGCGTTAACTCTAGTTAAATTTCCATTAACTGGGAAAAACTTGCTTACTGTTAACGAGATACAAACTTTAAACTGAACACTTTTTTATCAATGGCTGTTCATTAACTATTTCAACGTATGCAAGTGTATTCTAATAGCTTCCAAACACATTCTACATTGCATATTGCCTGTATGAGATATAAATAAATGCACTGTGAACTGATTAGAGAACAAAAATGAATCAATTACTCAAGGGAACATACGCATGTTAGCTTTAATTTTAAAACTAAACAAAATACCTCATTAGATTTATGTAGATCCATTAAAAGACACTTTTAGATCCTACAATTAATTTAAATGTTTTACAGAATTATTTTATACATTTTGAGAGAGCCATTTTTTCTTCAAAGAGCATAAATATTCTGAAGAACATCTAATATTCGTCTTTAACGGAGGCAAGTATTTCAAGACGGATTAATTTAGAAAAAAAAATTACAGTTTTTCTTCTCTGTTAAATTAATCATAAAGCATCTCTGTTCCTGAATTTATATATTATTATATTAATTTATTATTCACTAAAACGAAATTACAGTTCGTTAAATGATTTGCATCTTTTTTGAGTCTAACAAAATAATATTTAATTAAACATTAAACAAAATAAATGTGCTATTTGAATATTATAAATAAACAATCAATAAAACATCTCTGACAGATGCTTCTTATATATTACCTTTCAGAAAGAGATATCTATTCCTGAGAACGTAAATAAACATCGGTATTCGATCTCATCTCTCTAAGTCGACCACCTTCACAAACAAAAATCAGTGATATGGAATCGTAGGTGGTGAGCTTAAGGAAATTTCGTGTATGTATGCATGTATGCACACACATACATATATATATTTGCATATATTTAATAAGTAAGAATGTAGAAGCTATGGTACATTCGAAACCTCTAAAATCCTATTTGTAAAAGCACAGTTATTATGAGTAGTATAAGTAATGAGGAATTATTAAAATGAAAAAATATTTTCTATACAATAATTGTGCAATCTTTGTTCAAAATGCTCGTCCTTAAGTTCCTTTCTTTATTCCGTCCGTAAACTTTAGTTCGTTTGAATCACCTTGATAACAATATTTAATAAATGCACTTTTGTTCTTTGCGAATGGATGTCGTAATGTTGTGACTTGTCTCAGTTGTCTGAGAATAATGTCAGGTTACGTCCAAAAATTGAATCACGGCCAAGAGGCAAGAGTTAAGCTTACGACTGGCTTAGGCCTTGATCGCCTTGCAAATGACGGTAGGAATTTTCCTGCTCCGTTCCAAGTACAAAGGATTAGAGAGATGAGGTATCCTTCGAGAAAACCAGAATCCTTCGAGTTTCTCACATCCCTCTTCCTCTTCAGACTGTATTATACAGGAAAAGGTTGGTAACCGAAATTCGTTGGTACAAAAAATTACGTGGTTGGTAACTCGGCACAGAATGTTCTATAGCCGAATTTAAAACTTACCATTAACAATTATATCATCAATGTGTTAATTAAGCTTCCAAGTTGATAAATTCCAAAAGCCAGAATAAACCTTTACCAATTTAACAAATAAGCGGATAAACCACTAATAAAAACAAATCATTTCATGAATTCAAAAAAAAAAAAAAATAATAATTGAGATTGCTTTGTGTTTTTAACCTGAACAACCCAGGATAAAGAGCTAAGGTGGCACAAGAAAAATACACATAAAATCAAACAAATATTGCAGTAAGTTCAAATACAAATTATTTATTATTAGTTATCGATAAAAATGTTGGTTTACAAGAGTTACCCACTCCCGGGATGCAGAAAATAAACATATTAACCCAAAACACATTAAATATTAAAGAAAAAAATATTACGCAACAGAATTCTTCCATGTAATAATGATTTAAATAAAAAATTAGGAAATAGTAATTGTATATATATATATATGTATTTATATATATATATTTGCCTCAGATAACAGTAATAGAAAATGGATAAATATTGCACTTATACTAATTGACGTGAGACTATAATAAATCTCTCACTATTAACAATTAATCATTGCACTTTCATATAAAAATTATTGAGCCCAGTTCTCCTGGTCATACAAATACGCAACCGGTTAATTTTCTCCAGCAATTACAGTCTTAATCACGTTCTAATAAAAAATTAGTTTCAGGAGATAATAAAAATATTGGACCGATAAAAATAAATTCCACAGCTTTTTTTTTTAATTGCGCTAAATCACCATTCTTGCAAAGATTTGCTTAAACTAGATACCTAATTCAACATTCACTCCTCAAAAAGGCTTAATACACAACATCACGATACTGCTACCCTTTTTTTAAAATGCTTGATTCTTTCCAAAGGAGGAAAAAGAAAAAAAATATCTATTAAGCTCTCTTGTACAAAATGTAATAAAAAGAATCTATTTAACTCATTTTTCGACACAAGTTATCATTCGGTAAACAAAATTTTTTAGTATGAGAACTTTACTCATAATAATTTTACTATGGAATTATTTCAGTCCTAATTTGTTAAATAGCTAAACAAAAAAAAAATTGGCTGAGCAATGCAGCAGGATCACAAGATGACGGCAATTTCAACAGTTACTGAAAAAACGTATAAGCACCCAAAAGATCCTAATATGTTGAGGCAAGTCGAGAAAGAAAAATAAATTCCATCTTCAAAGACAACAGCTGACACCTTTCTCAATCTCGATTTCTCGAGCCCAACGGAATGGCAACCGGCCTAGATGTTATCCTGCAAAATGCCTGGAAGTCATCTCTAGAGAATTATTACACTGCTAAGGAAAGAGCTATTGCACTAATGGCGAAAACTTCGCAGACTGCAGGCCGATGCATGGCAAAAGAAAAACTAGATTTTTCTTGATAACGAGGAGGTTTTATATAAAAGTAAAGACGAAGAAAAAAGAATTATTTCTCATAGGGGCGAGCGATAGCTATTGCAGTTAAGATCATCAGAATCTAAAACAAATCCATCCTTGCTTGTAATTTTTGGTTTCGAACGGCTCCATAGACGAAAGTGCGAGCAGTCCCGCCAAAAATTCCGTCCACAGAAGATGAGAAAATCCAAAAAGTGGAAAAAGAAGCTCTTGCAAGCGTGCACCCCCGTTTTAAACTGAGCAAACAGCACATTCCCGCAAAATCCCCAAAATCAGGAGATAAAAATTTCATCAACACCAAGAATAAAATGGTTAAAAAATTCACTTTTTCCGATCAATAGTTCAACCAAACCTAACTCCGTCGTCAAATCGACCATGAAAAAGCAGCATCCCCTTTTCTAGCGCAAAGCCGCCCCTCAGAGAGAACAGGAAGTAGGGTCATCTTGAAGGAAAAAGCTTAAAAAAATTACATTTTTGAGCCAGCAAGAAGTTACCAAAATCTGATGATATTAATCACTTAATTGAGCATAACTCTGATATACTCAATGTAACCTAATAAAAGTAGGTTCAATAGGAAGACAATATTTTTCGGCATAAGTTGTAAAAATTTTAAATGAAAGCAAAAATAATTAGTATTTTTAAATTACAATAACACTCGGAAATTTGAACTAATGCCGTTGTCACATCGAACGAGCTAAGTGACAAAAATTGAATTTAAAACTTTCTTAGGATAAAAACCAATAAACAAATGAATAACAAATGCTCTTAATTAAAAGAGCATAGCAGTTGTGCAGTCGAAATTTGGAATAATTGATATAAAAGATTAATTAGAAATAATTTAATTGACTACACAACAATTCTTTCGAGACGACATTCGGTTTTACAGTATTTCAAGTGCTTCCCTTCCACAAAGACACTGTGCAATTAAAAACGTATATATATACTTTGGAATGTCAATCTCGGCCCAAAGCTATGGCAGCCAGTTTCCCAATCACCATGCCAACAGAGGAGAAATGTTATGTTTCTATATGAAGCAAATTTATTTCTTGTTTCTCAAACCACTTTTACCTTAGTAAGATAAGAATGTATTTTCTACGTCAGGCATTCTGTCCAAATTTAAAGAATATAATCAAGACAAATTCGCCTCCAAACACCTATTTCTGGCTTATTACAATAATTTCCTGTCATTATGGCTTAAAGGTATATTCCATTTAATCATTTGAAACGAAATTTACTGAGACGAACTGATTAATACGTGTCAGATACTCTGAGATATTCTGAATTAGCCACGGTTAGTTAAGCATCTCAATGCGACAAAGCATGAGCAATCTGTCTTTGAATTACATCAGTTTACGGTGGCTATTTGGTTATGGCAAATAATTATAATCAAATTAGTTTGCAAAAGACGTCTTTGGAAGTGTTTAACTGGAATCAGTAATTTAATTCATTTAAATAGAAATGTGGATGTTTGAAATGATATTTTAATTACCATGGGAGTCTTCATAAATGAGTAGCATACATCTCATTACACTTTTTAAGCCCAAAGGGCTTTTGAACAGAAGGCTATTCATTTCGTTTTGGCATTTTGCGTTGAAAAGTTTAAATCTCCGTTTCACTTTTCAAATTGTTGCCACCAAATATTGTCGCCCTGTGTTATATTTAAAAAATTAAATAATGAAGAATCTGCATAAATGCATGCTTGCGTTTTCGCATTGTGATAAAAGAACGGTACCTAGAGCCATCAAAGTTTGAATAACGTAATTCTGCACCAAATATGGACATCTGGAAGCCTTAACTTGAAGTTTGTTTTATTATAGATTTCATATTTTGTAACACTTTAACGAAATTTTGATTAACAAATTCAACGACCTCAAAGCGAGCAATGGCAACACTGTAGAAAAAAAAAGCATTTTTATCTCCAGCGCGCAAAACTGTGTATCGGAAATTCTAAAGATATGCTCATTTAAAAATTATTCTGCGATTTTGCTGCTCAATTGAATTTTGTGATTTAAGTGCGAAGAATGATATTTAATAAACAATAACACACAGAACGTTAAAAAACGCCCCTTTGGGCGTAATATAAAATCTGAAAGCTCACTTTTTTTTTAAATAATTATTCTTATTTAACTATACAGCCATTGTATCGGTTATACTACAATTTATAGGACATTAGTTAGTGTCCTGATACTAATTTCATTCAGTCATGGAAAAGGAAGTTCAAATAACTAAGTTTCACTGTAAATGTGAAATAAGCAGTCTTTTGCTCTCAGCGAAGCGAAGAAATTATGCAAGGTATTTGATGTTAGACAGTGTCGTTAGAATTTGAAGGCTATGGTAAAACAACTGGATGCAATATCTTCGGCGTTTCAACTGAAGAATAAGGAAAGAAATGTTCTTTATAAATTATTGCTCCTGGCAGATGATATCCTATAGTGCCACGGGGTCCAGATCTTTCTCCTGTCAATTCTTTTCATGAGAATATTTTAAACGTCATGTATACAGAAATAAACTAATAACAATTACCCTACTAAAGGAAAACATTTATGATGAGGTACCCAAAATTCATGAGGAAGCGGTCCGCATCATGTGTCCTCGTGGTTTTTTCAATTTCTGTGTGCTCACTTGCAAGAGTTCAAAAGACGAGATGGCGGACATCTTAGAGATAACATTTTTAAAAGTCAATTTCCTAGATATGGTTATTCTGCTAAATACAAGCTCGATACGATAACCATATTTTTTTAATATTTTATATACACGAAGGCAAACGTTAAGGCACACACTGTAATTTGACGTCACCGACTGTTGCTTTACACCTATTTCATTATCAGACATGTCACATAGTGATCTTCTATTTCTTATTTATGTTGTCAGAGAAGACAAAATTACCTAGATTATGTGAATATTGCGTATTTTTTAATGGTCTGTATATGTATGCTATATAGTAGTTATATATCTATATCTCTCTATATATATAGTAATTATAGTTATTCCTGATATTTTGATGTCTATCCTAATTTTTACATGATTTTTTACGTGAAATGTAGAGATATTTGAATAAATGTAAATTTAGTACTACTTAAATAAAGCTGCTCCACCAGTCACCGAGTGGTTAAAACTGCTGAAGTTTGGTAGCTCGATCCAGATTCGAACCCTGACAAACGGGCTCGCGACGTGGTTAATATTTGTGATTTTTCCACAGTTAAGGGAAATACGAGCCAGTATAAATGGAAAGCAGAGTTATTTTCCCATTAGGAAAAAGCCAATCAGCAGTTCAGATGGATAAGATTACGAAACATTCGTAATTCAGTCCCGTTTTAGATCTTTTTTGTTGAAATTGTCTAATTACGTGATTTATCTATCAATGCAATATTAAATGCGGCCATTTCTTTCAGGATTTCTCCACGAAAGCGTACCATTTTATATGCCTACAGCCTATGAGTGCTTTGCTATAATCGAATAATTGGAACCCATATGTTTTTCAGCGAACATCATAAGCACACATATTTGTTTAATAAAGTTAGACGCATTTGCTTCTACCTGACATTTTCGAAAGTATTTTCTATAAATCCATTCTGATTTAACTATATGCCTTTTACATATCACTAAAAATAGGTATAGCGTTTAATAACCGGACTGATTAACAATCATTGTGATTCCTACAAGTATTATTTCACACAGAACCCAAGCAGGATGACTACAGTCAGAAAGCACAGCAACATTTGTCTACAGTACTACAGCAACATTTGTCTTACAGGAGTCAAACCATTCATGTTATTTAACAACGAGTTACAGAAAACGTCTACCCATTTAGGATAAGTTGGGATCTACTGTAATTTTTTAACACTGAAATTTGAATTGCAATTGCACCGTAACTGTAATTTAAATGTAACTGTAATTACAACTACGAGAAGACAATTAAATTTTAATTGTAATTAGAAAGTAATAATATGCTTTGCAATTGTGTAAATGCAATTTGAATTACACTGTAATTACATTGTAATTCTAATCGTAATTATATTACATTGTAATCTTAAATTTAGTTGATTATTGCATTGTAATTATAAATTTCATTATTTGCAATTACACAACTCCAGTTACTTCGTAACTGCAATTACAATTCAATTATGTAATCTAATTACGTTTAAAATATAGTTGTTATTATGCAATGCAATTAGCATGAATCTGTTATTGCAGTAACATAATCTAATTACAGATACTACGTAATTGTAATTGCAATTAAATTCTATTCAGCTGTGATGTGACAGCAAAGGATCTAAGTGAAAAAAATACCCAGCTGTACTGAGTACCCAGCTGTCATCTTGAAATGTCTTTTTATAACAAGATTAAACTTCTTATCACGTATCTCTTTGACAGATCCCTTTGACATTAAATTTATCATATTAAAATCCTTTAGAAAATAGACGAAATCCTTCCGCCCTCCGCAAATAAAAAAAAAATTAAGATCGGAAAGCACAAAAACAAATTTGTTTCCAGTTTGAACATCATATGTATAGATTATTATCAAAAGACTATGGAATGATTGCAAATAATAAACTGCATTATGTACATGCCGATGTAAAAGCAAAGAGTTCTGATGCAAGATATCCCAATTACCGCGTTGCGTTTCTGTTGAATTAGTTCCGACATTCATTTTGTATCTTAAATTCTATTTAATTTTGTGAGATTTCAATTAATAGCTTGGTGATACTTCGTAACAGCTTTACTTTTTTATTTATAAAGTTATTTGATCTTCAAATCACATAGATTTAGATGACGCTAATTCAGATTTTATTATTATACTTTTCTTTACTTAAAAACGTGAATTTCATAATAATTTACACTCATGTCCATAAATTAAGGATAATTCGGAGTCACGCGGAAATGGAACACTAAAATAAATATATCACCTGTAAAATCACTACACTCATCTTCAAGAATCATATGCAAATTTCAGGAAGTAACCAGATGACACCTATGGTACGTCACAATGACGAGAGTGTAAGAGAGTGATATATAAGGAATACAGGCAAAGAAGTAAAATTGTTCGCAGGAGTTTTATAAGCATTTCAGTGCAATAACCGAATAGTTATGACACAAAGGACGCATTTGGATGATTTTTTACGTGGTAGAATTATCGGCCGTCTGGAATGTGGGCGTACCCAACTGGAAGTATCAGACGAACTTGGAATTTCCCAGAGTGTCATCTCCAGGCTTTGACAACGATTCCAAGATGATGGTAATGTGAGTAGACGTTACAGCACAGGTCGTCCCAGAGTTACAACGCCGAATGAGGATCGGTATTTGGCAGTTACTGCCAAAAGAAACAGGCGGAGCACAGCCTCAGACCTGTCTCGTCAGCTCTCTTCAGCCACTGGTACGACAATTTCAAGGCAGACCGTGTACAGACGCTTAGGGCAGATTGGTCTATATGCTCGTAGACCTGTCAGATGCGCTCCACGTACTGCAACTCACTGTTGCCTGCGGTTAGCCTGGAGTAGAGAGCATGCATTGTGGACACCGCAATAATGGGCTTGTGTCATGTTTTCCGACGAGTCCAGGTTTACCTTGCAGTCTGATTCTCGCCGGACTTTCATATGGAGAGCCCTAGGTACCCGTTAACACCAAGAAAACATCATTGAACGACACCGTTACGGTGGTGCAAGAGTGCTCGTTTGGGGTGGAATTATTCTGGGTTCCAGAACTGACCTGCATGTTCAAATTGGAACCATGACAAGCCAAATCTATCGGGACGTCATCTGGAACAACATGTACGGTTGTTTCGGGGCGCCATGGGCGCATAATTTGTGTTTATAGATGACAACGCCCGTCCTCACCGTGCAAACATCGTAAGCGAATGCCTTCAATCGGAAGATATCACCCGTATGGACTGGCCAGCATTCTCACCGGCCTTGAATCCAGTAGAGTACGTGTGGGACATACTTGGCCGACGAATTGCAGCGCGTCAATCTCCTCCTACATGTCTACCGGAACTTCGGAGAGCATTGCTTTTTGAGTGGTGTAATATACCCCAAGATCAGATCGATAATTTGATACTCAGCATGCCTAGGCGTTGTACGGACTGTATTGCATCGTCTGGGAGACATACAATGTATTAACAATCATACGAACCATGTAATATTGGTTTTTTGTAAATAGGTTTTTTTTTGTAATTTGCTCCATGGAGAAAAAAATCGCTAATTTTTTTAATAATATCAAACATATAGCATCTTTTTTTTTGCTCTTTACCTTTTGTTTAATAAATAAGCTTTACAAATAAATCAAATTTGATTTGCTTCTAACTCTTCCTTTGCCTGATTTTGCATTATTTTTATTTTATGGAGATGAGTGTAAATCGTATTGCTGACTTTCAGTTTTTTAAACTAAAATACTACTAGCACTCGATGTCTTAATCACTTGACAATAACTATATTTAAGTGATATAACTAAGTTAAAAACTATTTTAAGCACTTACGTATTAACGCAACCACCTTGGCGCAGTTTGGCAATTTTTTACTGATCCAAATGTTAAAGCTGCTTATTGGGTGCAAGTTGATGGTTTTCACTCCTTTTTTAGAAGGGTTCCCAAACTATCGATATTTACTGTAATTAGGTAAACATTATCAACATATGAAAAGAAAATATAGCAATTTAAAATACATATTTGAATTATTAAATAAGAATTACATGATATATTAAGAAATAAAACACTTATGTTTTTCTTCAGATTTTCCTCCAATATTTTTTCGTTCTTCTTTTTTTAAAGTACACAGCGATCTGTTAAAAAAATAAGAAAATTGCAAGAACTCGACTTCATGCAAACTTCGGCAACAGCGGCTATCTAGAAAACGTGTTTCCCTCGTTCGTTGTTTTTCCTTTAAATAATTTTCAGCAAAAGCTCTGTATTCCTGCAGATTTTACCGCAGTTTTTTCCATTGTTGGCAAATTCCAGAAGTTCGTATTTCAAAACTAAATTAAGACAAAAAATATCATGATTTTGTTTTATAAAACCGTTGGAACTTGGATACAGCGAAAAAGAAAGTATATAAAAATGGCTGAATTCCTTGACTAAAGTCCTGCTATGAGCAAGGTTACTGGAAAAATGGTTATGCGCACGGTTTCCAGAGTGTGGGACATTCTGAAAACTTCGAAACTTCTGCTAAGGTGATTGCGTTAATACTTAAGTGCCCTATTTTGTACGTATATAAACAAATGCTAACATTCGTATTTTATTCCTAATACTCGTGGTTTTGATGATTTCACTATACCGTATAAAAACATTACAGTACTTTAATAATTACTGTACTTTAATAATTATTATTTTATTAATATAAGATAAATTATGTTACAGAACTGCGCTAATTTAAAAAAAAATTGGCGCATCGATTTAGTAAATGCAATAGTATAGAAGCTACTCTGAAAGGTTGAAAAAGATAAAAATCGGTTGTTGTAGTTCGTTTTAACTTTTACTATTATGGCATCTCTGTTCCCATTTTATGTTGTAAATTAATCAGGCATTTGAAAAGAAGAAAATGTTATTTTGAACTTAATTCTGGTAACCCTAGAAATGCAAAGGTACGCGCGCATCAACCACACCAACTACGTCAATCACACCCAATTATTATATCCTATGATACTCTTGTTTTTTACTTCTTATTAAGCTTTCATATGTGCTTGTATGCAAACATTAATGTATCCATCGCTTTATATTATTTAGTTACAGCTGAATAAATGTGATTTATGCTTAAGTATGCCTTCTATAATTAATGGATATATTCCTCACACCAATGAAGTTTCAGAGACTTAACCGCGCTGCTGGGTGCACAAAAGGTAAGCTAAATATTGCTATCTTTGTTCTTCATTTTATACCCCATAAAATGCTTTGAAAACTTCTGCACTCGCGATCTTATCAAAAAATGTCCTCTTTCTGGGCAACTTTAAGTACATTTCACAACTATGTCATTCAAAATGTGATTTTAGTATATAATTTTTAAGAGCTGAAGAGGACAGTAACGTTTGAAAATGCTTCCTTAATATGACGAAATTTTTACGGAATATGCGTTTTTATCAAAGCTATGTTATTTTAATGTTGCCATTAAATTTGTTTTACATTCCATTTTCTCTTCAACTCATTTTAATGAGTTGGATGTTATTAAAATAAGAAGGAAAGAAAATAATGTAGGAAACGCAACAAATGACTAAATAGAAGGGCCAGACAACACATTATTCTAATCTTTGTTACTCAGATCACATATGAAGATTTTTACTTCCTTGTAGGAAGCAAAGGAAGTATTTTAATCCCGAAACTCATCGGGTATCGTATTTTAACGAAAATATCCATTTTGACTCCTATCGAAGACTATTTAACGATATTTTTGTGTGACATCCATACATAAAGACGGAATAAAGAACTTTTTTTCCCCAAAACGTAGACGCCACGAAAAACTCTTAGCGGAATCTACTTTAAATGTATCTCTCATAACTCAAAAACGAGTAGCATCAGAACGTTAAAATTTTGTATGTAAGATGCTATAACATGTAGCTGTGCAACCCCCTTTTCTGTTGCAATCGGCCGCACCAAAAGTTTATATATATATATATGGGTGTATATATATATATATATATATATATATATGTACACCCAATCCGTTACTCGGCTCCGTGAGCTCAGTATTTTGTAATTTTCTATGTTGGTAAATTGTGCATTTTTTCCTTTCAAAATTATTTGAATTATGTTGTTCTTATCTTCCGGTTAAGGTTTTTATACCTTTGGTTAATCTGCATGCAATTGTAGAATTATCAACAATTTAAAAGTCGCTTAAGTGCGACTAAGCTTAATTTTTTTACCATAGCAGACATATCTGTTTACATTTGAAACTTAGCAGAAGAGTGAATTAAGTCAGTTTTTGCACCTTCAGTGTCTTTTTTCGAGTGGGACCAAAAGTAAACTTTCAGTTTTTGTGCACTGAAAATCTGCTTTCTTACACGCTGGCCGATGTGCTTGTTTTTGTGTAGAAACTCATTTTAATTGAAAAATTGTCTTCTTATTTCTTTTAACTGTATTTGGTGTTTTGTACTTTTTTACATTTTTTCAATTTTTAATAAAGATATTTTGAATTTTATGTATTTTTGCCTTGTTGCGAAGTGAGAACTAAATTAATTGAATGAGAAATATGTCTGTCTCTAAGGAAATTCGAGGAAACATGGTTTAAATGAAATGCAGGAAAAAAGTGCATATAGTTTAATATTCCTAAACAAGGAAGTCATGTGGTGCATACAGCAGATTTTTTACTTTGTGCATTTCACTTCCCAATTTATTTCATTCACGTGCGGGTTTCACAAGATATTATTAATTTTCTTTATTATAAACGGAAAACAAAATCCCACACAAAATATTTCAAATATAGCATTACTTTTTAGGATACGAGTATTTTTTGTAGAAAAATTAAATAGAAGTTTAACTAAATGGATGAAAGAATTATTTTTACATCAAACGAATGAAAGCAATGTGAATTAATTGGAAATTTAGAAAAGATTACGTTAGTGTGCTGTGTTTGAAGATGGATGGGAGTATTTAAAATCATAAACGAGCTATAATTTCAGATTAAAATAAGTTCCCTCGGAAAGACAATACTCTATATCACTAATTCAGTGAAAATATAAAGTTTGGGGTTTCTTTCTGAAATACTTCAATATCATAGGTACACGTGTGTCTCCTCTTTTATGTTGTTGAGTTTCTAGGTATATGTTTTTGGTTTACGAACAGAGTCATTAAGTTTATCGATACAGGAGACGTAAAAAATGTGCAGTGTCCTCTTCAGGATTCAAACTCCGGACGTCCCGTATACGTGTCGAGCTCAGTTTCTAATTATACATTGTTTTGCAAAAAAAAAATCGAAGCAAAAAAAATCGAAGGACTTTTGAGATCGTGACGAAATTTGGTATGGAAAAACATCTTGATCGAACATGCAAATGAAAAGGAATTGCGATTATAGCGCGCATTTCTAGTGTGCAAATGGCAATGTATAAAACCAGTGACAGAGGGGGAAAATTTATCCTTTTTTTGTTGCTGTCATTGTAATTTCGTAAAGAAGCAACTAAAGATACCATTACGATGATATCGAGGACCTTACAGACAACTAAACGACTTCATACGTGGTCGCATTGTAGGGTTACGTGAAGCTGGGTGGTCATACCGAGCATCAGGCCGCTACTTGCAGCCTACAGATACTGGTAACAATGCAATGCTGGCAACAATGGTTGCTACAAGGATATTGCCGACGAAATGAAGGCTGAAGGCCAAGGAGCACAAATGTGAGGCAAGATAAGATGACCGAAACACCCCAAGGGTACACCCCAAGGGCCGACTATTCAACGCATTACAGCCACCTGTATATCTCCCTCGTTACCGTCTACCATCTCACGGCGCTTGTCTGAGGTGGGGTTACGCTCACAGAGGCCTTTAAGACGTTTGCCTTTGACCCCATAATATCGGCGGAGTTGTCTGGAGTGGTGTCGCAGCCGATCATCATGGCTGTCATCAAACTGGTATCGTACAGTGCTCAGCGATGAATCCCGCTTCGCTCCTGAAGTGTTGGTGTCTGGAAAGGACGGAGCTATCGGTTCCAATCAGCCTTTGTTTTACAAAGGCGTGCAGCTATAACCACCAGTGTGATGGTTTGGGACGCTATTTCTTATGACAGCAGGTCATCTATAGTCATCCTCCGTACATCTTTAACAGCTCAATGATACGTTGATACCACGTTGCGGCGGGTTGCATTACCCTTCATGGCACGTCATCCTGGGCTATTTTTCAACAAGATATTGCCAGGCCACATACCGCTCGCATATCTTTGGACTGTATCCGTGCGGTTGATACTCTTCCTTAGCCAGCAAGGTCACCAGACCTTTCACCAAATGTCTGGGCCATAGTAGGCCGCCAGATTCGGGCACTACAAAATACTTCAGATCTGGACCTACAACTGATGAATGTCTGGCAGAACACATCGCAGGATGAGATTAGGAATCTCTAACACTCCTTGCCTCGACTAATTCAAGCATGCACTGCCGACTAGGGGCGGTTCGACCAACTACTAATTTGAACACTCAGTGGTGATTGTGAGCCGTAAACAGGTAATATGACCTTGAATTTTTAATCATTTTATTATCTGTGTATGAGCTATACACATATTCAATTTCATCAAAAACAACCACTTCCGTCATGGTGCTTCGATTTTTTTGCAAAAGAGTGCATAACGAAGGCATGCTGCGAAAAAGAGGGAGAAAATGCCAATTTGATGATTGCAGTTTAAATGAATTACATAAATTTATAAACTATGTAAAATAAATTATATTGATTGAAATTTTAGAATCTTGAAGACAATATTATTCACCACCAACTCCTGATTTCAGTTTCCTGCCGGAATGTTAATTTTATTGATGTAGTTTGCAAAATCTAAGTGTTGTCAGAAGCAGAATTTATGCTGCGTTTCAAGAGCTCGTAAGGATTAATATCGGAGCTAGATACGAGTTTATGCCGCGTGTTTGAAATTAGGTCTCGAATTGGTGTTAGATATCTTTCAGATTATACTGATATTCTAGGCTTGGCTTTGCTGTGTGTAGCCGATTTGGATTAGATATCTAAGGAGCCAGTCGTTAGCCATTCTAATTTATTGCTATATTTTTACATTTTTATTTTCTGTTCAGTTTAGTTTAGCCACAGGTGGTGGTGAATTGTGAGCATCGAGTGATTGCATCTGGTTAAATTTAGTTTGAATAAAAAGTTTATTTAAAACCTTCTCAAAAACATGAGAGAATTCTCTACGAGGGTCTACAATTTCTGCTTCCAAAATGACAGAGACTCTGCAATAGAAATACTTTACCTAAACGTTTGGTGTTTTAAATGCTATATTTTGATAACCCTTATTCAACATTATCTTTTTACATCGTATTTATCAAGACAGTAAAGCCTTTTGTAGTATCGAAAGAGGTATTTTATACCATTCCTCTTGAACAGCTTTCCGACATCCAAGGAGGTTGTAGGACGATGCTTGTCGTCCGCTTTTTAGAAGTCTAAAAGCGCAAAATCCATGGGTGAGGAGATTTAGTAACGATATGACTGAACAGTTGATAGCCGTTTCTTGTTCCATTTTCTCCAGGAAATTAACAGTGGATTTTGACTGTGACTGCTTGCTTTGTCTTGATCCAGTTCTACGGATTGATAGCGCTGTGGGTAAACAGAAGATTTTTCGTATTTGAAAATCAGATATTAAATATGTTTCTAATAATATGTGAAATTGATCTTAGCATTTCTGTCCACTCTCTTTCTTTTTAAGATTTTTTTTTCTCCTCGTTGATGATAATAAATGAAATATTTTATTATAGTCATTCAAATACATCCAAGAGTTATTTGTTGAGGCAACATTTTTTCCATTTTTGCCCGGAAAAATATTTCTCATAAAGAATTCTGCAGTGCCTTCTGCGTTCAGTGATGTGTCGTGCAGAAAGACGATGCATATCCCGTGGTTTCACCGTTTTGAAATTCAAATAGGCGTTAACTACATTGTTTTCCGTTGACATTGAGCATTTAATGATTTTGAAGCTTTCCTTTGATTTGGTGGATTTTCTTTAACATTAAGAACCCTACCTTTGCAATATTACAAACATTCCGTTCTTTTTCTTCGATATGTGTTTGGAACAATTTTTCACCTTGAAGCCAAATTTTGACGTTTTTTTTCCTTTTTTGTTGACACTATTAACAATCGTATCTTTAGATAACGAAACACAATGGCTTTAACAGTATTTTTTAATAACTAGACACGAATACGTTTCTTCAGAAAGAGCACAAAAATAGCATTTCCATTCATTGTTTCTTTAAAAGCGCTGTTTTGCATGAAAACAAAAATATCAAGTAGTAGACGATAAGTTATACTTTCAAAAGTATAGTTGCAGTTAAAAATTATTTCCAAGCAGTTAATTCTTTTAACAGCATTAAGCAAAATCATCTAAAAATGTTCAACCAGCTTCTGTAATCTTTCGAAACTTTCCACAAAATAAAAAGTGTTTGAAAATTATTTTTATGCAGCCATCAATTTATCAACCAAAAATATAAAATGAGTAACAATGTATGAATAATGAGTGAAAAAATTACCATAAAGTTCTTCATGGAAATTCCACACATTAAAATGAAGAGTGATAAAATGTCTGGTTGTTATTTCAATTAAAGCTACTTATTGAAAGGTTTCATTTAATGAAATTATGCTAATGATTTACACTCAATAAATTACCTTGAGAAATAATTAATTTAATGAACAAGATTGGGTAACTAATTTAAAGAAGAATTTTTTTAAAGAGCGCTGTTATACGATCCTAAATTAAATTAAGAGGCCAAAAACTGTTTTGTTTGATTGCTTCGCGACTAAAAACCTTTATTTAAAATCAAACTTCATTCAACGCAAAATTTTTATTTAACTAAGTCTTTTTTATAACTTAATGAAGGAATCTCAGTGGAAGATTCTCTTGGATTACACATTACTAGTTATGTGATAAAGAAAATGCAAATAATCAACAATAAGTTAACAATTTTAAGTTTCGTTCATTTATTTCAGAAGCAATCTTTGAAATTCTAGAAAATTCTTTGAAATTTAGATTATTTAAAACTCATCTGAATGTTTATTTATATTATACGTAACACACACACATATATATATCCGTTCTAATTACGGAAGATTTAGGAAGAGGAACTTAATTTTCCCCGTTGAATTTGAAACTTACGACATTATATTAACAATTTTTAAAAAGCAAAAGCTATTTCTGTATTTCTCGGTTAGATTTATTATTTGCACACATAAACAATAAATCTAGATTTCTTAAGTAGTCTAGTAAATAGATAAATTGTTAAGTTAACATACAAAATGGCTTTCTGCCTAAGAAAGCTTGTCATCACGGATTACATTAAAAAAATTGGTATGTACATCCATTTTCAAAATGTAAAATTACTTGAAATTCAGCCTTCAGTTAACGACTGATTTAAGGAAAATCTAAACAGAGTACTGCAGTATAAGGAGAAAGGTAAGGCTGTAAGGTATTTCTCCCGCCTTCTTCGCATGCCTTCGTGGTGTAGTGGTCTGCATGCTCGACGCGTAACCGAGAAGTCCGTGGTTCGATTCCCGGCGAAGGCATTGCTCATTTTTCATGTCTGATGTTTCCAAAAAAAATCCTAATGTCTCTACACTGCCGCTCGAACTAAAAAGTTGGTGGATGATGATTCTTCGCCACCGGGATTTGGCGATTGGATCCCCAAAACCCCAGTCGCCCTTTAAAAGGGGGAGTATGTAAGGTATTTCTCTCCCCTTTTTCGCATGCCTTCGTGGTGAAGTGGTCTGCATGCTCGACGCGTAACCGAGAGGTCCGTGGTTCGATTTTTGGTGAAGGCGTTGCTCATTTTTCATGTCTCCTGCTCCGAAATAACCTAATATCTCTACAAGGCATTGCTCTTAATTTAATCAGCATAAAGTATTTTGATCTGTAAGCTAAAAACATAACTTTTAAGTAGAAAAAATAAGTAAAAAATATAACAACAGTTGTAGTACTATCTATGGAGAAATACATATATTAAAGAAATTAGTGTAATGTGAGAAACCTTTTAAATAGTGTGGGAAAAACCCTAGTGAAGCTATTAATAAGATTTGTTAGGTATCGATCAATATGAAAGGCTTCTAGGAAATCTAATTCATCATCCGAAGACGTTTTATGGATTACTTTAGAGGATTTATTTAGAGAACGTAAGGTCTAAGAATGATTAAAAGGCAATCAGTTATTATGTATAGATGATTCGATTATCCATATTTTTTATAAAAGATAAAATGCTTGAGTGTGAAATTCTAAACCTTTTTTTCTAATCTGATTGATGTAATTTAAACTAATGAGGAATGCTTCACTTTCCCCAAGAATTAAATTTGTGAAAAAGACTCTTAAGGACTGAACTATGAGCTTTATTTACAGGATAAAAATAATTTAGAAGCTAAATGGGAAGAATATGTATGGTTTTTTAATAAAATGATTACAGAAATGAAATGCATACGAGGTTGCAGGTATTGTTTGAATACCAGAATTGTCTTTCAAATGTAAAAATAAATTTTATGGATAACAGTTAAAGAAATACCTCTATCAAATTCAAAAGTTTCAGGCAGAGAATTGCGAAATAAAATTTTTAAGACTACTTTTTCGTAGTCTAAGACTAATAGGAAGTCTGAATTCTTTAAATTAAAATGACAAGGTCTGGCCTAAAGCTGAATTCAAATAAGAAGAGGTTTCCGATAAACTGCGTGAACAAATTAAATTCGTTATTTTTTAGAATGTTCAGGATAGTTAAGGAGTTCCAAGACTCAATTTTTAAACATGAAGCGATTTGTCAGAACAATAAAATTGATAATGTATAAGAAGGTATGCATTAAACTATCCTTCTACCGTAAAGAATGCGAAGATGCTTTCAACATAATTTAAAGCACACGTTATGGAGATTGAGACTTGCTTTAAAATCTGACACACTTTCTTAAAAAATCAGGGTTAAATTATTCAAGCTTTAACCTATGTATACCTACTCATGCATAAAATAAGCAAATTAAAAAATATATTAATATAATTTAATCTGAGATTCATTTTCCGAAACGAAGAGTTGAATAAAATGGTTTTAAATTTTCGAACAATGGCTTGGGGGAAAAATGATTAATGTTTTGACAGAAGTCTCAAAAAGAAAATATTCGCGACTTCTTACAAGTATTTTGTATAGAACAATTTAATCGATCCTTGCATAATTAATTTTTGTTCAAATACGGTTTTAAAGCTTTGTAATGAAATCAAAGAAAATTAATAAAATATAATTCTCTTATACAAAACATGTATGCCTCTTTTAATTTTACAGTTTTTTATGCTATAATTTATTCTTAAGAATGAAACTCATTTTCTTCTCATATAATGTATTAAGAAAGTTTTTTATTATGGTATTGATTATAAAAATGTACGGAGGTTTTCATATTAAGCCTTTTTCTAGACACGGGAAAACTAGCAGTTGTCGCAGGATAGCTGAAAAAGGATATAAAGAAAACCTGAATTAAGCAAGTAGTTATTTTTAATATCTTTTTGACCTGTAACGTTTTTATATCATGGAAAATTTTCCATCACAATGGAAAACAGTTGAACTAATTCCAAAAAAGACAATAAAAACCCTTTAATTAGGGCCTTCGAGATTAATATAGCCTTTTAGGCCTTTAATTAAGACCTTTTAGATAATTTAGGGCCTCAGCGTTTGCACAGGTAAAATATTCGGCCCCATCTACGATTTATGTAAAAAAATTATCAACCCACTCCCTGACCCTACTGACTGATGTTTATTTCCAATTATTATTTGTTGATATGTGGCTATTGGTAATTAATTGTATCATTTAAATCATAGGTTCCCAACCTTTTTCGAACTGGTGCCCCCTTTTCTAGTGAATATTTCAATACCGCCCCCCCTAGAGAAATAAGAGCGTACATAATGCATGGTGAAAACAAGAATTAAATAAAAAAAATTACTAATAGATAGAATGTTGTTGGAATTGAAACGCTACTGAATTTCTTCGTTATTTAAAAAGAAAAATAAAAGTTTTAGCTTACCTGTTATAAGGACAGGCAGGGGTTTTGATGATACGAAATAATCCATAATAAACTATTGCTTTCTAAATAAATAAATTGACAGTTTCAGAGAACACTCAAAAGGCATACTTAATTATTATTAAAAAGTATTTTTATTAAAATTTAAAGGCATCGAATTTCTAACTTAACTAATGAGAAGGCTGAATTTGATGCATTTTAAGAAGCTTGTTAATATCAGGCTCGATTTTACTTAAAAACAATCGTAAATCGCCGCGTTCAGTAACATGGAGCCGATTTCTCTTTTTCGTTACCAATGTTGCTACAGCACTAAATCCACGTTCTGCTAAATATGAAGATGGGAATGCTAGCAGAAATCGTTGCACAATCGACCATAATCTTGGATACAATTGCGAAATCGACTTCTGCAGCCAAAATTCTTGGTAGCCATTCTTGAATTTAATTTTTAATTCCTCATTTGTCGTCAGTTCTATCAGTTCTTCTTCTAACTGAGATGGTCCTGCTGTGTTGACATTGGAAAAAGGATCCAAAACCCAGTCTGGTATGTCCATGTTTAAAATGTCCTCGAATCGTTCCTTGAAGTCATTGTAGAGGTTTTCCAAGTGCTGACAGTAAACAAGCAAGTCGTCGTGCTTGAATGATACTGCTGATAAACATGGGAAGGTATGGAATTCACGTCTGCCTATATTTCTTTTATATAATAGCAGTTTAGACACGAAAGCAGCAATGCTATTTTTAGTCTTAATCAAGTTTAAGTCTTCTCCTTGAAGTTGGAGATTGACATCATTAAACAATTTATAGAGGTCTGCTAAGTACGCAATATCGTTTTTTGATGCGATGAGGTTGTCGCGCAATTCCGTGTCTTTGTTTCCTAGGAACTCTATCACAGATTCAAACAGATTGTAAAATCGAGTCAAACAAGTACCTTTTGAAAGCCAGCGCACCTCTGTGTGAAGCAGCAATCGGTTGAAATCTTCATCATTTGCAATGCAAAGCTGACTAAATAATCTGTCATTCAACGAGTTACTTCTGATTTTATTAACTGCTCTTATAACATATTGCAGTGATGTATGGAGACGTTCGCTCAAATTTTTCGCAACCAAATGCTGTCGATGAATTACGCAATGCACAGCAAGCACGTCCGGAACTTTATTTTTTAAGCATGCTATGAAGCCTTTGTGACGCCCTGTCATAGCCGGTGCGCCATCCGTAGCAACCGACAAAATATTATTAAAAGGAATTTCCTTTTCGTCAAAAAACTTTTGCAGTGTATCAAATATGGTTTCTCCTTTTGTATCTGTTTCCAAATTGGTAGCAAACAACATTTCTTGACATATTTTTTCATCTTTGATAAACCTCACGTACGACAATAACAATGCTTCATTGGTTGGTAAAGTGGACTCATCCAGCTGAATTGAAAATTGACAAGTCTGCAGATAATTGCACAACGATTCTTCAATGTTTTCAGCCATCTCATCAATTCGTCTTTGCACAGAATTATTGCTCAAAGGAATTTTTCGGATAATATCTGTAGCTGGTTTATGGAGCACGGTGGTTATTACTTCTTTAACTGCTGGTAAAATTAAATCTTCCCCAATAGTATGTGGCTTGCCTGTTTTAGCAATCAACAATGAGATATTGTACGAAGCTCGAAGTCCGTCATCGTCTTGTTTAGAAGCTGATGAAAATAATTTTGATATAGTTGGCTGATTTTCAATCTTCTTTTTTATCTCTAGAAAATAGGTCATATCTCTGTCTTTCTTATCCGGATGCATTTTATTAAGATGATCTTGAAGCCTAGAAGGTTTCATCGCTTCATTCGAAAATGTTTTTTGACAAATAAGGCACAATGGAGATGATGGATTTGAGGGATTTTCGATAAATCCGTATTTTATATAATCCGCACTGTACTGCCGCCTCTTCTTTTTTGCTTCCGACATGGGTTTTTCTTTACTTATACTTGATCCAAGTTAAGGGAGCTGCAAGGGATACTGCCGGTTTAAATAATATAAGTTGAAGTAGCAAAATATTAAGGCAACGCCGTTTTCATCGTACGCAGTACATGCTGCGATGAACGATAGATAGTGTGAGCCTGAGTCTGTAGCATTCTGCGGGGCTGTTCTATTTTTAGCTACCTACAATTTTGATCGGGTAAACCACTGGCGACGATTTGTCTACTCCGCCGCCGCTTATTTCGGCGCTCTAATTTTTTCCCGCGTCCAACGTCGCCTACGCACTTTTACAGACTCTCTTAGAATACAGTTTAGTTGGAGATCTCGCTATCGTTGCCGCTTGTAAGTGGCATTTTTTAGTCCCAGTGACATTTTTTGTAAATGTTACGGCCAAAGCCCGAAATCGGCCAATTCGCATTTTGGCCAACGTTGCTGTAAACTTACCGGCGAATGTCCAATCTTTTTGTTGATTTCTGGCTTTGACCGGCCAATTTGGGAAAAAAGAAATCAAGGGCAGATGGTTTTACACACTGTTAAAAATGAAGTATTTAAAAATGAGTACTTCTGTGAGTTCAACGAGTAGAAACTATTCAGTGAACGCATATGCTGTAACAATGTGATAGTGTGAAGATTAGATTTGCGCCCTTCAAAATGACGAATTATATCTTAAGCAAATGCGTTGCGTATCGAGTATGAATACAGAGGCAAATTGAGTACTCAATTTGTCAACTACCTTTAAGGGTGATCCTTAGTCTTTTTCTGCTCCATAGACTCAATCTACCATTATCACATCAGGCTTTGGCCAAGAATTCCCAGCCACTTCGCGAAATGGCCGGCCAAAGTATAAAATACAATATTAATTGCAAGTATTTCGGACTTTGGCCAAACCTCCTGGCCAAAACGCGAACTGGCCGAACTTCGGGCTTTGGACGTAACATAAATATGTACATAAAGACAATAAAGATATATTTTTGCACTGAAGGCTTTTCCTTCTGATATTATGAACTCCGGTTCTACTGCTCCTTTCACTAAAATGGTGACCCTTTCAACAAAAGTCAACAGTTTTCTGCGCCTTTTTGGAGTGCATCTCGCCAAATTGGCAAGACAGGTTGCTAGTTTTAGCACATGCAGCCCCAGAATCGTACATACTAGAGAGGTATGTCTTTCTCTGAACAGTGAAGTCTCATATCGAAATATGTGAATTTTCGCACACGTGATAGAAATGAATTATCAGCGTGATTTTAAAGTCTTTTTTAGACTATATTTGGCTAATCTTCCAACGCCCCTCTGTGCCATATCAACGCCCCCTAATTTTCTCTGGGTTTTTTACCGCCCCCCTGAAAACCTGAAACGCCCACAAGGGGGCGTTATCGCCCACGTTGGGAACCTATGATTTAAATACTTTAAAAGTGTTTTATATCTTATTTTGTAATTAGCAATATTAATGAGTAACTATTGAGCCGAAAACACATAATAATTTTAAGATCGTTTTGTTATAAATTTAATAAGATTTGGAAATATATTAAAAACGGGAAACTGCAGTAATTAAATGATTTTCATGATGAAAACTTGTAGAGACATTAGGTATTTTTGAAGCAGGAGTATTGAAAATGAGCAACACCTTCGCCGGGAATCGAAGCACGGACCTCCCGGCTACGCGTCGAGCGTGCAGACCACTTCACCACGAAGTCATGCGAAAACGGAAGGGAGATATACTTATAAACTTAATAAATATGGAAGAATACATTAAAATCATTTAATTACTGCAGTTTATTATTGTTTATTATTAAGAATAGGAATGTATTTTAGTAAACAAACGGAAATGTGTGTTTTTAGCAAAAAGTGGCTGGCACTTGTATCCAATTATCTCAGCTTATCATAAGTTATGTTAATCAAGGATTAATGTATTTTAATAGTAAAATGTGGTTTATGTTTATTTTAGTAGTGGTCTATCATATCCCCATGTGATCCTTAGGAAAAACTGGATATCTAAAACGGATCTGGATAACTTATTGCGGTTTAGTTGCGGAATTAAGTAGTTATGTATATTTAAACTTTACGATCTGATTTATTATCATTTCATTTGAATTGGCGATTGATTTTTTATCTGTGTGGATTATCCTTTCCTAGTGTTTGAGGTGCGTTGCATTTTTGCTTCAGTGAATTGAATTGTGGTTGCCTCTACAGTTTAGAAATTATTGCATATGAAATTTACGTGTTTTCAGAAAAGTCAGAGTGTTATAGCATTACTTTAAAACGGCATAGTATTTTTAGAATTTGCAATTGAATTGAATTTTCATTTTTTACTGAAACATAATCTTTTTCATTTTATATTGAGCCAAAAGAGAAGCTATTACTTCATTTCAATCTAAATAATATTGTCTTGAAGATTCTGAAATTTCAATGAATATAATTTATTTTATATAGTTTATAAATTTATGTAATTCATTTAAACTGCAGTCATCAAATTTTTAGATTTCATATGTTTGAAGAGCTTATATTTTAAATATTTATCTGCACCAGTTTTTTAGATATTTAACAGTAACGTTCAAATTAATATATTCTGAATGCTTATTTAAACACATTAAAAAATTTTCTACGTAGAAATACCTTCAATTTCTGCGTTGTAACAATTAGTAATTTCAGTTTAGTTACAATTTCTTAATGTATAAAAAAGACTTAGTGAAAGCGCTCTTTTTCAAATAAGAAGTTCTATTAAAAATAAATTTAATGCGTTTTCAAATAAGAAGTTCTATAAGCGCTCTTTGTCAAATAAGAAGCTCTTTTTCCATAAAGAAGTTCTCTTTTTTTAAATAAGAAGTTCAATAAAAAATTTTCTTTTCTCATGCACAGATATCCTGCATTGAGAAGTATCGTGATTACTATTGTTGCCTAATGAACTTTCGATCTCATGGCTAGCTCACAAGGGGATTCGTATGTCATCTACCCGATGAATTTAACAGCTATCTTAGATAAACAGAGCACTCGAGATCTCTAAAGTTAATAAAAGGATTTATTTACACATACACACAATGAAATATGAAAGGAAAATAACTATCTAACTACAGAGTGCAAACATCGTCATCGTCCTCGCGAAAAGTTCTCTTCTCGTTCTCTGGCGTCCTATGACGTCAGTCTCCATCTGTCTTTTGATTGGGTGGCGTAGTGATGCCATTCCCAACATCCTCCCCCCTTTGAGTTGCTGGATAGCTACTCAAAACATTCAAGTTTGTCAAGTTAAGCCTAAGTGGCATCTTAACAGTTCTACCAGACCGTGTCTTTATAGTCTTAGGACTGTCACATGCATCGGAAACATTAATAGGATCCGGAGATTGGGACGATCCAAAAACTTCTGAATGATAAGAGGTAGACAAATCGTTTCCCATACTAGAAACTGAAGACTTTACATGCGATTGGTGGTTTTGAGGATCATTTAAATGACGTGAACTTGACAACTCATTATCTTGAACTTCTAGAGGAAATACTCGTTGTATCGGACGTATCACTCTTCTCCCTGTTATAATCAAGTACTTTTCACGCAATATACTTAGTAATATCTGGGTTCCAGCATGACAGTTTTCTCGGTGAAAATATTCAATCAGTCTCTGAGTAAAGATGCATTTATCAGGAAGAAGCACTGGCGAAATGAAGAAAGGCTTATCTATGCGTTCAGTAATTCGAGTTTTAACTCGGATAATTCCGTTCACATCTTTGAAAACGCACAAGTTTCGAATAGAGCTTTCAACTGGAAAAAATAGAGCTTGAACATATCGAATAAGCAGCATCTCAGCATTTTCAATCTCCTGCATTAAAAGTTCTCCCCCCTGTCTAGTATCGGGACGCGATCTTGTATTATTAATAAATCTTAGAATCCAAGCAACCATTCTAATTATCGAATGGAAATTTGAGAATTTAAAGGCATACCAGGGGATTTTTTCTTCTGACAAATTAACATTACATAGCCTAACCTTTCTCCTTTCAAGAGTTATTTCGGGTGTTTCAGTCATCAATATCTCGCTATTAGGCCAGTTGTCTGGTGTTTGTAACAACCATGTTGGGCCATTCCACCAGCAGGATTCTAACAATTTCTTAGGCGAACACCCTCGCGAAATCAGATCCGCGGGATTAATTTTTCCTGGCACATGTCGCCACTCATTATTTGGAAAGAGATTATTTATTTCCTTTACTCTGTTTGAGACAAAAACTGTCCAATCACCATATTCTTTTAACCAGTATAAAGCTATCATAGAGTCGCTCCAAAATATTGTTTTAATATCATGGCCGCTTAATGCCTGCTTCACTGAATGTGCTAACCTGGCACCAATGCAACAAGCCATTAACTCTAACCTAGGGATCGTCACTTTTTTCAAAGGCGCAACTCTGGTTTTTGCTCTAACAAAGTGAATATTTACCCCTTGAGAGGTTTCCGTTCTGAAAAAAATACAGGTGGCATATGCCTCTTTGCATGCATCGACAAAAACATGCATCTCGGTGGAATCGTTTATTTCAACATAACGTGAGATTTCTACGTTTCTTAATCCGGCTATTTCTCTAAACCATCTTTTAAAATCCATCTGAATGTTAGTAAGGGAGTATCCCACTTTAGATTTAAATTCCACACTTTCTGCAATAAAAGTTTAGGCGGTAAGATTGCAGGACACAACAAACCCATAGGATCAAATATTTTCTGAACTGTAGCTAAAATGATTCTTTTAGTCAAATTCTGATCTTCGCTCACAACATCAAAGTTTAAATTACACTTAAGAGTGTCCTTATCAAGATCCCACAAAATTCCTAATACTTTAGTGACACCAGTACTTTTAGAAACAAATTTACATTTTACATTACTCTCCGAATTTCTCAAGTTAAAACAACCCCGTGACAAAATATCTTTCGCTTTCACAATAAAATTTTCCTCTTCCTTAACATTCGCAACTCCGGAAACACAATTATCAACATAAAATGAACGTTTCAGTTTTTGCGCTAAAGCTTCAAATTCGGGTAGTGCGTTATCTAATAAATGGGTAATTGAAGCTGCTAATAAAAATGGGCTCGACTTTAACCCAAATACCACTCTGTAATGTCTGTAAACAATCTGCTCATTCTCGGACGGTTAAAAAAACCGCAAGAAATCTCTATGTTGAGGGGCTATGCTTAGCATTAGAAATGCTTTCTCAATATCGGAAGACAATCCTATTGGATGAATTCTAAACCTATCAATTATATCTGGAATTATTTCTAATAAGTTCGGGCCCTTATACAAAAGGTCGTTCAAAGAGCATTTACCACTTTCTCGAGCAGACGCGTCAAAGACAGGCCTAATTTTGGTAGTGGTACTGTCTTTAATTACTGGCCGATGAGGCAAAAAATGTCCTGTATCAATATTATCAGTTACCCTTTCAATTATATTCAATTTTTCCCATTCCCGGAAAATCGCAGTATATTCTTCTAAAAATGCTTTATCTTGTGCTCGCTGGCACATCCTTTTATGCCGGTTCCAAGTTAAATCTTTATTTGTCGGTAAATCGGCCATATCAGATTTAAAAGGTAAACAAAGTTCATATCTACCGTCCGAAAGAATTTTCACATTGTTTTTGAACTCTCCCAAAACTCTGGAATATTCTAAATTCTTTTTATTATTGTCTATGGGATCTGAAATTCCTATGGATTCCAAAGACCATAAATCTTTTATAGAATAATTGCTAACATACAACGAAATTACATTCAGAATAGTATCATCACTGCTATCTCCAAATGACTCATGATTCCCAGTTAACACATGTCCCAAACAAGTCTCAATTAAAAATAATCCTGACGCCAATCTAACAGATTTATTAGTAAACAAAGCGCCGGTAATATTCGCCCCCAAAAGAAGGCCGATCTCAGAATCTGAAGAACTCAAATCCGACAAACTGACGCCTCTCTCTTTCAGTTCATTAAGAATTTTACTATCGTTCACTCTTGGCACTGTGCCACAAATTTTGCTTTCTGAAAGTGCTTCTATTTGAAAGGAGAAAGATTCATCTAACGACGAAATGAACAAATTATAAACATCGTGATTCTGCACTTGCGTTTCTCTCCCCCCGAATAAAGCATGCTTCAATTTAATTCGCCTTAATGGTTTTAAATGTAAATCCTCTACTAATTTTTTACTGACATACGAATGCTGAGAAGCTGTATCCAATATTGTGCGTACTTTAAGCTCAATATTTTTAAATTTAATTTTAACCGTTAGAGTCATTAAATAAACATTTTCTATTCTACAGTTATTAGTCAATGTACTGGTTTCAGTTACGTCACTTCGAGACTTTTCATTTGCGTTTTTTTCTCGGCGATTGGGACACATTATAGAATGATGATTTTTAAGACAGTGCATGCAAGAAATGTTTACTCGACATGTTTTACAAGTATGTCCCAATCTAAAACATCTAAAACAGGCACCCTTTTTAATTAATATATTTCTCTTAGCTTCTAATGTCATATTTCTAGCGGAAAAACATTCCTTAGTTGGATGCCGTTTCTCGCAAAAGAGGCAGTTAAAATTGCGCTTACCTGGGCTCTCAGAATTCGATGTACTCACTAGTGCAGCTGCAGTGGCGGAATCTATATTTTTATTTAGCGTATCCCTTTTTTTAGAAATATGATTGGAACTAAATCCAGTACGGGCTAACACAACCATTTCTTCTCCTTTCACTTCTTGTTTCAGGAAATTCATCAAATTTTCAAGGCATCGGTCATCAGCTCGAGGTGCTTCTTTTAAATTTCTGCTCCTCTCCCAAGCAATTAACACTTCTTCGGGCAGGCAGGATTCTACTAAAGGCGTTAGGAAATCACCATACTTCTCTTGAGTTCTCCCAAGACTTTCTAAAGCTCTAATCTTGGTTTCTAAATCATCGTAGAGCGTAGGAAGATCCGTCTTCACACGTCCACTGCTTGCATTACGCATAACCATGCTTAGAAGATCTGTTACGTATATCTGTACAAGTAAGTCTTCTCTTCCAAACCTCTCTCGAAGCTGGGCGATTGCTTTCGGATAATTCGACGCCGTTGCAGGAAAGCTCTCCGCTACCCGTTCGGCTTTGGAATCAGGAACAACTGCCTGCAGAAGGTACTGGAATTTATCTTCATCTGCAATCGTAGGATCCTCATAGATCTTCGAAAACTGGCTCCAAAACGTCAGAAATTCCTTGGCCTCGCCGCTGAATTTCTTTAGCTCGATCTTCGGCAGTTTAAATTTGCGTTTCTCAGGTAATTCAGCAGGTAAAGGATTTTTCAACGTCTTTTCGATCTGAGAACACAGTTCAAAATATCTATCTCTGTAGGGCTCAGATGAACTAAAATCTTCTTCATATAACGTTTCAGCATCTTTAGATTGAAGAATTCTTGCCGTTACTTCCTTTTGGCAAATTTCAAGTCGATTAAACTTGTCTTTAAGTTGCAGTTCCAGAACCGAAAGTAACTTTAAATCTTGAATATCTGATTTCAATTCTGCATCAATTTTGTTTGCACAAGACGTAAAGGAAGTTCTTAGACATTTCCGTTCAGTTTTCAGCTGTGTAAGATCCATTTTCAATTTATTTTAGCTGTTATCGTGCCGCACATTGGCGCGCCAGTAAATGTTGCCTAATAATCTTTCGATCTCATGGCTAGCTCAGAAGGGGATTCGTATGTCATCTACCCGATGAATTTAACAGCTATCTTAGATAAACAGAGCACTCGAGATCTTTAAAATTAATAAAAGGATTTATTTACACATACACACAATGAAATATGAAAGGAAAATAACTATCTAACTACAGAGTGCAAACATCGTCATCGTTCTCGCGAAAAGTTCTCTTCTCGTTCTCTGGCGTCCTATGACGTCAGTCTCCATCTGTCTTTTGATTGGGTGGCGTAGTGATGCCATTCCCAACAACTATTGCAGAATAAATAATTATATTTTAAATTAGTTGTAAATTCTGCAAGTTTTGGGCTACAATTGTTTGACCTTTTTTTTATCTGTTTCGAATTAAGAGAAATTTATATATTTCTATATTTTTATATTTATATATTTATATATAAATTTATATATCTCGCAGAATTATGTAACGTTGATGAAATCTTGTGACATTCACCTTCATCCTTAATCAATGTTAACAGCTTTTGAACATTCAGTTCCTTTTCTGATGATTGTTTTCTACTGAAACGTAAATTCATATCTTCGGGAATTAATTTCAAAAGAATTGGACATAATACCTGTCTGTAGGTCTCAGATCCTGTTTTTAAATTTACGAATGACTTATTTCTACCGATTCTAATTTGAGTAACGTAGCCATGTGTCTATTTATAATTATGCTTCTTCTTCCAAGTGACTATTAATAGTTATGTTCCTTGTCCCAAGTCTTTCAATCAACAATTTAATACAATGGTCACAATTTTCATCAGTAAATGTTAAAAAAAATCTATGCGTTTCATACCTTGCCGGTGACATATATAAGACAAAGAAAGATACTAATTTCTAATTAAATTATTATTTTTATTGATTATAATTTGTTTTCTCTTTCAATTTTTTTTTTGTTTTATTCATTCGGCGCCACTTTTATTTTCTGAAACAATTGCCCCGGTTTTCTCACTTTCGTCTCAACCTGGTTATACTTTCTCATGTTTCAAAAACTATTCACCGCTGAAGATATTAAATTGGCCCGAAAATGACGATACACTAAAATATCGTTGTTATACTCAACGTCGTAGAAACCTGGGAAAAAAATTCCTGAAGTATAAAAATTTCAGTTAGCAGCATTAAATATATTGATGCCTTTATTTATCTCTGCAAGAAAGACAAACACTCGCCAGACTTCAAACATCCTTTACTCTAAATATAAACCACATGCATATGGAAACTGGGAACTTTTAATGAGGTAATGTCGTCACTGGAGCAAGTGACCCTTAATCTTTTCTAAAATTAATAACAAGCTGTTTCGAAAATGGCCGCAACTCTAGACGGGAAAATCAACAGAACTCAGAGAAAAACTTGATTCGCATAGAGCATTAGCATTTTCGCAAAATGTTCCGTATTTCCCTCTTTATCGGGTTCATACTGATATATAAGTTTTTTTAACGCATGCTGAGTAATTTAACTGGAGTTCCTGTCATTTTTTTAAAGAATTTCTTTGCAGATTTTGATTTATGGTATTCGAGCTAAATTACCTTTCTCAGTCAAGAAAGGAGTTTAGTTTAAATTCTGAAAGTTTTCAAGGAAATTTCAAAACTTACTTTGAACTTGTTTGTTGTTTAATCAGATTAATTTTAGACCTAAATGCAAAATCAGTATATTTCTTTTAATTTTTGATTTGATTATATTTTCAGAACCAAGCGAATTCTTTTGCATAGCATTCAGGTACAGGAATAAGGTTTAGAAATATGTAATACATAAGATATCATAGAAAACTATTAACATAAATTAGTAATAGCCCCGTAATTCTTCATTTTAATTTGTTTTAATCCCCCGCTTTCTGTTCTAAAAGTAAAACCTGTTTATAATATTGTTTACAAGAATTTTCTGACAGTGTTTTTTAAAATTAATCCGTTTCATTTTTGCTTATGTAACCTGCTGTAGTTCGGACAGCTCTGCTCCAATCAGATTAAAGAAACGTTTTACTGTATATCTCACGCTATGTCGATGCATAGCTTTTTTTCCGCTTTTATTCCGTGTAAAATTATATTGAATTATGCCACGTTTGTCTGCAAGTCCCTCATTCGACCCACGTAGGAGAGCCTCTCCAAGTTATTACAACGTAAATAACCATCGCTAATCCATTGCATATAGAAATGAAAAATATTCCTCAACCTAAGCTTTCATTAAGAAAAACTGCGGATCTTCTTGAAAGAAAGATTAGAAATCGAGTGTCCAATTACCTCGCTTGTTACCTCTTGAATATTGGACCTCCTGTTACACTGTCGCTCAATAACAATGGCTTGTTTTCAGCGAAAATAAATAAGTGTTGTTATGTCAATTAAACCAAGGGAAAAAATAATTCATTTAGCAATAGTAGAGTTCCGACACACATGATAGTTATGTGTGATAAACACTATTTCTTTAAATAAAATATTAATGGCTAAATCCGTATTTTACTTACCAAAGAGGAATCTTTTACTTCATAAGTCTTTTTTTATGAAATACACAGTATGTAATTTATCGTTTATATGCGAAGACCAATATTTACAACATTAAATTATAAATATTACTTCTTAGGCTAGAAACTCGAAGATCAGATTCTTTCACATTGCAGAAGAATTAAATTCGAATAAAATAGATATGCTCTATATTTTGTTTATTGCAAAACTTATTAGATTTTGTTTTATAAGTTATTATTTCATTTTGAAACAATTTTTTTGAAAATTTTATTAATATTTAAAATAATTCGCTACGCTTTTAAAGTAACCGACTTTAAAATTTTCATTGATATATTTGAAACTATGTTAAGTGGAACTTAAAATGTGGTTAAGCAATAAAATCCAGTTTGAGGAGGCGTTTTTCCGAGTTGAAACTCAAAGACTGGATGAAGTGTATTAATCTAAAAACAAATATGGCGCAATAATAATAAGCCAAGAATGCCTTCTTATTATTAATAATAAGCCAAGTTTAGTAAACAAAGAACGGCTTGTTTATAGTAAGAAGTACTATTTAATTACTACTTAAGCAATGAATTGTAGAGAAACTCTCACTCGACACTATGTCCAGTGGAATATCGAATTTGATAAGATGACGGAAAATTTGTTTTATTAACCAAATAGAATTTAAGAATTAATAAATACCTCGTGAAATTTCAAATCAAATTAAATGCTTTTGACATTTGCCAAAGCACAGTAGCACGTCAGAGAGCTTTCGTGAAATTTCCTCTTTAAGAAAAATATTCCTTTATTTAAGACATAGGATATTCCTGATTCATTCAATTACCAGAAAGTTACTTTCATGTAGATCAGTCCTTGATAACGTACAAGATATGCACTGCAAATGGAAATCACTTGGGAGCTTTGAAAACAGTTTGGGCAGAAGCAATAGCTTTACCGGAAAACCAGGCTAGTCAAAAGACATAATTACGTGAAGCTGTCAATTGATTATTATCCCCAACGAGCAAGTTCCCCTTAAAATATCCTCTATGAAGGTTCTGCTTCGTTTAGACAGGCAACCCGCATGCTTTGCAGTGATCAAGGAAGCAAACAAACTCAAGGCTGCAAAATTTCTTAAGTTGCCTTTAGTTTCCTTCAGTGACAGCCATAAACTGCTGATTTATGTTTGCCGATCGCTTAATAACCATTTAATGAATATGTAGCACGTGTAATATATATGTAAAATATTTGAGCAAGTTAAATATTTCATACACGAATAGCCCAGCCTTGCTTGTTGAATGCGACATTCTAAATGGAAACTGACAGCTGTATGAAGATAGAATGTATATGCAAATATAGTGCAGGATAAAAAGTAACTTTGAAGTAAGAAAATAATCATTCTATTATATAACATTTCAAAATAATATTAGAGATATCTTCCAACTAATTTATTCCTTTAACAAAATAAGTGTTCTTCACCGTCTTAAAAATAGTAGTGTTTGGGGTTTATTGTCAGCAGAATAAAGTAAGCTGAACATTAAAACTGTTCTTAAGGAAGTATTCACGCCATTTATCCAATTTTTTGTTTTGTAGCATGTAAGGCCTTCTTAAAAACATTTAAGTTGTAAACTTTTATTTTACGAGAATGGACATGGAAATTCCATTTTTTGTAGTAATATAATTTGTTTTCAAATTTCAATTAATTTGCTATGAGTATAAATCATTACTTTATATATTGCTATATTACTTTATAGCACTTTCAGTAATCACGTTAAGGTTCTTCTAATTAAAATAATCAGTTTCTCTCTCTTATGACTCTTCGCTGCAGATGATTTTTAAAAAAATCCAAGGATCAAAGAATAGATTTTTACGAAGTGCCTTACCTTCACATCATAAAAATTATAAAGAGTGAGCTGAATTAGGAAAGAAATTCATGAAAGGAAAACCAAAAGAGAAAGCAAATATGATATGAGAAAGTTTAGGGAGAAAAAATAAACATTTGATAATATCAAAAGTTTTGAAAAATTAAGAGACGATTCGATCCAGCGACTTGGCCGTCATGAGTCGAACTTATTAGTCATTCAGCTATGTAAAACAAAAATTTCTGATAATTTTTTTATTTTATATATTTTTCAAATATATATTACACTGAAGATAAAATCGAAAAGAATAACGATTACGATAGAGTGGACAGAAAATACCGTAAATTCGGCTAGTCATTGAGCGAGGACGTTTGGAGAAACTTGAAATACACTCACGTTTGTGAAAATTGCAACACCAAGAAGGAATCGTCATAATTGAATGCAATTTAATACACAGTTGAGTGGTAGTGGTACAAATAAATGATTAAATGTTCAAAGCAAACAAACAAGAACAAGAGATCAGAATCAGTATTTTGTGTGGCCACCACGCGCCGCAATAAGTGCTGCTACACGACGTGGCATGGAGTCAAACAAAGTTTGAATGTCTGACTGAGGAAGAGCATTCCATATCGTTTGTACGCGTACCCAAAGTTCGTCTGCAGACGCAACAGGACGAGGATCACGAGCAAGACGCCGACCAATGACATCCCACACATGTTCAATTGGCGACATATCCGGGGAACACGCAGGCCAAGGAAGAAGCTGTACCTGCTGCGCTGCAAAGAAGGATTTAGCAATCCGAGCAGTATGAGGGCGGGCATTGTCCTGTTGAAATACAGCGCCTGGCAAGCTTTGAAGGAAGGGAACAGCTTCGGGCTGTAGAACTTCACGGATATACCGGTTGCTGTTCAGATTGCCCACAATTCGTAGCAATTGAGATCGTCTATGATATGCTATGGCGCCCCAGACCATAACTCCGGGTGTTCGTCCACTGTGGCGTTCGATAATGCACTCCGGAAGGTGGCGTTCACCGGCATAGCGTCTGACACGAATGCGGCCATCATGGTACCACAAATTAAAGCGGGATTCGTCAGAAAACACGACATGCTGCCAATCAGCACGCCAGTCTCTATGCTGATTGGCCCATTGTAGCCGCAGGCGGCGATGGTCGTGCGTTAGGGGGATCCTGTATAAAGGAGTCCGTGCGCGCAGTCCACACTGCAGCAGACGTCTACGAATTGATGAAGCACACAATGAAACACCTGTAGCTATTGACCACAGTGCTGCCAATTGTCTAGAGGAAGCTGTACGGTCCGTCCGCGCCATGCGGACCAGGTGTCTATCATCGCGAGCTGACGTCACATTTCGGGGTCCACTCCCGGATTTCCGAGTTGTCCGACACTCGTCCGTCCACTGCTTCCAAACGCGCATCACTGTGCTGCTGTTACGCTGCACACGAGAGGCTACTGCACGATACGACAATCCAGCTTCACGAAGGCCGATGATTCTCCCTCGTTCAAACTCTGTAAGTTGTTCAAATCTCGCTCTCTTTCGTCGACGAGGCATAAGTACAGATTGAGTTAACGTTTACCACTAGCAGATAACCACCGATAACCATACACGCCTCGCTACAGCCGTCTATTTATTCGGATCCATCAGCCGTTCAGAGGGCGCTGCTCAGCATACGCATACGCTACGGATTTGCAATTCTAATCATTTGCATATCATGCGCTACTTTGCATTTCCTGAAAATTTCAGCTCACTCGCGTAAGTCCTTCATGGTGTTGCAATTTTCACAAACGTGAGTGTATATATATGTATGCATGCGATAAGTACGATTGTATGTGTGAGTATACATATACACATATATGCAATACATACAAACATGTATTCATACATTTTCAAATCCAGTCCCGATAATAGTACAGAAAAAAAAACTTAAGATTTCTAATTCTCCATGTTTTAAAATTGAATTACAAACTAGATTAAGATACTGTTTCAACCACGCATATTTTTGACAAAACTATGCAAACTCTTATTTTTATATAATTATTCAAACTATTTAATATAAATTTATTGCTGCAATAAAATAACAAGCAATGTGATCATACATAATATTTTGAAACTGAATGTATAAACTAGATTAAAAAAATTTCAGCCATACAATTCACTGATACCAATTATAATAGTGCTTCAAATTTGGTTTTGCACAGTGTTTTTTTAGATTTATTTGGGGGAAGCTACTAGATATTAAAGATTACTAGATGACGACTTCAGTTTTTTTTACATTTCATGCAGTACACAGTAAACTGAAACCATGAAAACAAAATGTTCATTTTTGTTTGTTTAAATAGCTTCAGAATGAAATAATTTGAATCAGAAAGTTATTCCATGAAATACTATGTATCAAATGAGCTTTACATGAAATATAACTTCCATCCATGATACTTACTAAGCAGCTATAGAGAGAAGGTAGGACACTTCGGTAACACAGTAGCAGGTTTTACCCTAAGCCTCCAGATTTTTTAAGCATGTTTTGCACGATCTATTAGAAATTACACACTTAGGAAGATGGCCAAAATATTAAAATTTCTCAAAGGCTGTTAAGATAAAAAACAAAGAAATGAAACAAAACCTAAGCTTATTGCTATAAAATTTGTATCTGAAGTAGAAGAACATTTTGTAATGGAAGTTAATCTTGGAACTGCCAAGTTTATCAGCATATGAATACAATGGTCAAAAGCCAAGAAGAAAATTCTTCATAAATAAGAAATTTGTATGTGGCATATGCAAAATACATGATAAGCAAGCAACATTTGGCATAATGTAATACTCGCAGAAGATAAGGAATTTAATAAATTTAGATAAGATGAAGATGATGAATTATCATGTGATGTAAGACCCCATGAAGAGAATCTAAAAACCCTTTTACTTACGATTAGAAAGTAAGATTACAGGATTTTTTACTGCAGTTGGTCTGGAAAGTTAAGTTTTCATCCAAAGCACTACAGAGCAGCATAAAAATACAGATATTCAGAATGAACTTTAAAAAAAAATTGTGACCAAAACAATGCATTTAAGTATTACCATGTAACCGATTCAAAACATAGATTTCTAAATGTTCGACTGCCCTAAAGTAATCAACATTTCTCAACATTCTCCAAACGCAAATACCATCAAATCTGAATTAAATACTAAACGTTCTGTGTTTGCATATTTTGTCAAATATCAATCGTGTGTTTTACGTATCTAAACACTTATTAACCTCTATTATTTATATGCTACCTTGGGATTTTCATTTAGAAATCTTCTGGTAATTTCAAAATAAATTCGTCCTCATTGTTCTCAGTTTACCTAGACCAAATAAATGATTTTTTCTTGCCCTCCTGTTTGCAATGTATATGCATTAAAAGTATTTGAAAGAGAAACAATTTTTAGTTCAACCAAGTTGTCAGACAGTGGATGTCTGTTTGTTACAAACTCTACAAAGCATCTATATGGTAGGTTTTAATGAAATCAAAAGTGACGTAAGAGATTCAGATAGTAATTCAGATGAAGAATGCCTTGAATCTGAACAAGGAAGTGAATCAACCTCATCAGAAAATACTGCCAGCAGATAAAGAGAAAATTTCAGAAATAAAGTAGTTTTAGATAAAAGTAAACAAATGTATGAAAATAGGAGTATAGAGGGTACAAACACACTAGTTTTAAAAGGAACAGTTTAAGAGCTAAAAGAAAAAGCAAAATTATTTTATGTATTATTATACATCACAACTAGAAGAAGAATGCAAAAGAAAAGAAAATATTTAAGAAATCATTAAAATCCAAACCCATTCAAGATAATTTCGTACTTCAAAATATAAAATGGATTTTTCGTGTGACAGGATGACAAAATTATTCTGTAGGAAGCCAATATGCTTATAGTGTTTCAAATTTAAATGTAACAAGTGTACGTGAAACAGAAATTTAGAACATGCAGCAATTATAATTTTCAAGCAATTTTATGATTTTACTTTAGAAATGATTTATTGATCTATCTGCTTCTAAAATAAATTTAAATAATAACAACTGTTTCAAAAAGTATTGTACTGTTTTCTGTTTTGCAGTGTTCATGCAATTTTTATGTTTAGTGTATTCGCATTATTTTTATTGCTCTGCTTGAAAATTTGCATAGCTTCATTGTATCAATGGAAAAGAATACATGCTTAAATGCAATTTCTAGTCAGCTGTAAAAAAGTCTTGGTAATGCTTCTCTTTTTAGATGTTTTAAAAGGAAAAGTCTCACAGAAAACACTGTGCAACAAAAGCTCAAATGATCGGTTAAAAGTTGATGCAAGTTTTCTTCCAACACTTTCTAAACAAATTATATTTAAACTTTTTCTGAAATTTAAGAAAATACTTTTTTGCAATATGTAGTTTATGTCAAAATAAGTAATAATACTTGTGTATGAAGTCAGTTCTAATTTAAATATTTTTCACGTATAAATTCCAAAAGACAAGTGTTGAAGAAAACCCAAAATAGGCAACATCAATAAAATTGGTAAACCAGTTTAAATTTAAAAAAACTGAATACGGTATACTTATGGCACAATATTTCATTTGCTAATAAACATCTGCAGGGCAAATCATATATCCGAAAACACATACATTGAAATATGTACATAATTCACGACAAAACGGTAACAACTCATAAAGCTGAAGATCGCTAACACATTTAACTTTCAAAATGACATAAATGACATGAATTCGAAACTTAATTAATGACATAAATACAATAAACGACATAAATCCGAAAAGCAAAAAAAGTAAACATACAAGTATTGCAAATGAACTTTCCTTTCATGCAACGAAATAGCCATAGAACAAGTAATCCGCATAGCGGATCTCGTTAGATTCGTTTCTTGACTTGAAACGTCTTGGATTTCGTTTCAAATCAGAACTTCAGCGATTTGGCGGAAGAAAACGAGAAACTAGCAGTTTGCACGGATAAAATGTGCAATGACGCGAAAGAATATAATTCTACAGAACTTTCTACATTATTCCGTAATAAAAAATCTAGTTCATAGATTTTTCTCTACCTTATTAATTAATTAATGGGGAAATAGTTAAATAATGCTCAATTCATTTTCATTTAAATGTAAAACTTCGCAGGTATCGTCCACGAATTCTCAGAATATAAAAAAATTTAGAAATTTGAGAGTATTAGTAAAATAACGCCTCTCAAAAGACCACTTCTGAAAGTGACCAATATTTCTGAGATTATAAATAAATATTGATATTAAGCATTATTTCTCTAAGACGACCATCTCTATAGAAGACTAAAACTTCTAGAATCTTGGATAGCCATGAGAGAGAATTCTTTTTATTGCGAAATTATCGTACGACTGTAATTCTATATCAAATATAGCGTACGCGATTGAAAAGTGTTTTCCGTCTGTAATCGGATTTTTTTTTGTAATTTTGCCTACATTTATAGAAGCGTTTATAATCTGCAAGTAATTATACATGTAATTTAAAAATTTTTTATGCAAAATACATGTTATACAGAATTTAGCAAAAATTCTAGAAAACGCTAATCGACTGAAAAATATCTTTCCGATGCCTAAATAAATTTCTAAAAATTTCAGAAAAAATAACAGTTAAAATTAATAGCGAAATAACAAGAATAAATCATCAATCATATCAATATTCATTAATATCCAATATTTTTAATATACAGCATGTAGAAAGAACTTAGTAAAATACATATGAAAATTAAGCAATGTGCATGTTTCAAATGTGCAATGTCATAAAATTAAAACTGGTAACTTTGAGGACAAATATCCTCAGAATGTTTGGCAAACGAAGTCCTCCTGAAAATACAATATGAATATCCGCAGGATGTGAAATTGATGAAGTCCTTAAGGCATCTGAGAATCAACACTTTCAGAAGATCCTCTCATATTCCGGGACATAGGGACTTAAACAAGACATCCTCAGGGTGTTAAATTACGATGTCCTCAGGACCTTTGAGAATCAACATCTTCAGCACCTCCTCACATATCCCGGGACATAGCGACTTAAACAGGACATCCTCAGGATGTTAAATTACGATGTCCTCAGGACATCTGAAAATCAACATACTCAGGACATCCTAAGTATGTCCCGGGATATTGCGACTCAAAGAGGACATCCTGAGGATGTTTCGTGCTATGGGGGTATAAGTCTTTAGTTTTGTATTTCAGATTGATTGTAACAATATTTCATTTATGATTTTCAAATAAACACAACCAACTCAGTTTTTCTGGTTGTAAACATGTATCTCAGTTAAAAAGGAAATTCATATAAAAATCTTTCTAGAGCAAGGCGCATTGATTCTTTACATTTATATTTTATTCTTGTGAAGCCTTGAGTCTATTGGAGCCGAAAAACCAAAATTAATTAACTGATTGGTTGACTCATCGATATTAGTAGTACTCTTTACATTTTTAAATGCAATATTCACAATTATGGGGGTCGTTTTGAATGGGATCATAAAAGAGTCCTTTATAATGTAACAATAATTTATTAACAGGTTTACGTTACACACGGACAATACAGTTAACATAAGAAAATTACAGTTACAAACTCCCCCTCTGACTCCGGGAAGAATGAAATGTAAAATTAATATTGGTTCAGCTTGTGACGATTCTTAGAAGAAGATAAAAACAAAAAAGACTTTCTAAAAAAGGTTCTACACAATGAAAAGACGTACATATTGTTCAAATATTTGTTCCCCACTCAAAGTGTTTCTTCCTACAAGCAATTTATAAATATTAACATGTAAGAAATATAATTTTTAAATTTATATGTCATTTATTATTATCTCTCGTTTAGGTTCCTAATCAATACCCATTTATTCATAGCACTGAGAATAAACTACCCTCTAAAGCACTCTAAAAACCATAAAAATGTGGGTACCCTTGAGTACCCGCGAGGCTGGGAGGGGGCATTCAGGTGTCCCGGTGGAACATTTCAGAAATCTGGCAAGCCTAATTATACATATACACTCACTTCCAAAAGTTAAGCACGGAGAGGAAAATGCTAATCTCCGGAAGCTAATCAGAATTGAAGAGGATGCAATTCTCTGCAGAGGTAGATGGAATTATGCAAATATGTTAGGTAACAGCTAATCGCGCTTTCATGTCAAGAAATATGCAAAAAAGCAGTCTTATAAGAAGCCAGCTTTATGAAGGGTTACAGAAGTTGATTTAAGTGCTGATAGGAAGGTGTTTAAAACTTTCGTACAATTTGTTTTCAAGACATACGTGTTTCTATAACTTCCAGAAGACGAATGGAAGATTCTGAACGCTGGCGTGCTGTGGGGCGCATTGAAGCAGGACAGTCGATCACAGATGCTGCCCTTTTCTTCGGCGTTCATCTTTCTGTAATTTCACGTTTATGGAAACAATTCCATACCACACAGACAGTTGTCTGAAGGCCCGTAGCCGATCATCTAAGGGTTACAACCCCCGCGGAAGATCGATATATTGCTATTGTAGCCAAGCGGAATCACAGAGCGACTTCCACACGTGTGACATTTATGGTTACAGCGTCCATTGGTAAGGTAATATCTGCAGCTACTGTACGTCGAAGATTACATATGAGTGGACTGTACGCCCGGGTACCTCGAGTTTGTGTTCCTCTATCCGTCCAATCAAGAGGGGAACGATTACAGTGGTGCCGGGAACATGTCAATTCGAATATGTCTGACTGGGGCAATGTCATGTTTACTGATGAGTCAAGATTTGCTCTGGAGCCAGATGCCAAGCGTATAAGAATATGGCGTCAACAGCCAACACACAATGAGTCTCAAAACATCACCGAGCATTACACATTCCGAGGCGGAAGCACTATGGTGTGAGCAGGGATTTCATTAGGATATCGCACCGACATGCACATCTTTAAACGGGATACTTTGAAGGCTGTCCGGTATCGAGATGGAGTCCTAGAACCCATTATGAGATTGTACGCTGCAGCAGTTGGCCCTACTTTTGTTTTAATGGACGATAACGCACGTCCCCATAGAGCTGACATCGTCGATGACTACCTGGAGAGTGAAGGGATTGCGCATATGGCGTGGCCAGCATATTCGCCCGACCTTAATCAAATAGAAAATCTTTGGGATGCTCTCGGCCGTCCTGTATCTTCACGTTTCCCACCTTCTGCCACTCTTATTGAGCTGGAAACTGCTGTACAAGAAGAATGGCGATTGCTTAACTCTGCGGTGGTTGACCACCTAATTGAAAGCATGGTCACAAGGTGTGAACTTTGTATACAGATTAGGGAGGGATCACATACCCTATTAATGTAGCTTTTTCATTTTATGCTGTTTATTTTCAATTTACTCATAATTCTGTTTAAGTCTCTAGTATGCCATTATCTGATAACTTACAAAAATTTAATATTGTTTTCTGTCATTTCTGTATATAATTATTGATTTTGTTTTATACATAAATATATATGCTACTTTCCTGCCGAATTTTGTGTCAATCAAAGCAGTATTTGTTGATTTTTTTGCATTTTACATCTTCGTGCTTAACTTTTGGAAGTGAGTGTATATACCGGGTGATCAAAAAGTCAGTATAAATTTGAAAACTTAATAACTCACGGAATAATGTAGATAGAGAGGTAAAAATTGACACACATACTTAGAATGACATGGGGTTTTATTAGAACCAAAAAAAAGTTAAAAAAATGTCCGACAGATGGCGCTGGACAGCAAAACGTCAGTGACTGCGCATGAAAATCGTGTATAAAAGGAGCTGTAATGAGAGAGAGAATCAGATGCACCAGCAGTCGCAGCATGTTGACGTTACCTGAAAAGGCGCTTTTAGTGAAGCTGTATTATCAGAATGGGGAATGTGCTAGTTCAGCGTTACGATCCTATCGCCATAGGAAGGGGATTCGAACGGGTAAAGGTCCGTTGACAAATGCAGATGCGTTGACAAATCCGGCGAGAATGATTTCGAAGTTCGGGTAGTTTACAAGATAGACCCCGTAGTGGCCGACCAAGCACAAGGCCTAATGCTGCTGAGACAGTTCAGGAAGAAATGCAGACTGTAGCGGGTTCGTCTATGAACGGGGAAATCAGCGCTCGTGCAGTCGCACGTCGCACCAGCATTCCATACACTACTGTTTGGTTGGCACTCAGGCGTACCCTCCGATGCTATTCTTACAAAATCCATCGGCATCATGAACTGTTACCTGGTGATTTAGTGAAGCGGATGGCATTTGCGGTGTGGGCGTTTCAAAAGATGGCGGAAGATGACGATTGGTTGAGTAACCTGTTGTGGACCGATGAAGCTCACTTCACGCTCCGAGGGTCTGTCAACGCCCACAACTGCAGAATTTGGACTACCGAAAATCCTAGAACTGTCGTGTAAACTCCATTGCACGACTAGAAAGTCACGGTATGAGTTGGATTTACCACATCTACTGTTATCGGGCTTTTTTTCTTCGAGGAAATGCGTGATTCTGGTTTAGTAACTGCTACCGTGACGGATGAGAGGTACGCCGATATGTTACAGAATCGCATCGTCCCCAGCCTGGCTGATAAACACCTGCTGGAACGTACGATTTTTATGCAGGATGCTCCACCCCATATTGCTAGACGCGTGAAAGATCTCTTGCGCGTCGTTTGGTGATGATCGTGTGCTCAGCCGCCACTTTCGTCATGCTTGGCCTCCCAGGTCCCCAGACCTCAGTCCGTGCGATTATTGGCTTTGGGGTTACCTGAAGTCGCAAGTGTATCGTGATCGACCGACATCTCTAGGGATGCTGAAAGACAACATCCGACGCCAATGCCTCACCATAACTCCGGACATGCTTTACAGTGCTGTTCTCAACATGATTCCTCGACTACAGCTATTGTTGAGGAATGATGGTGAACATATTGAGCATTTCCTGTAAAGAACATCATCTTTGCTTTGTCTTAATTTGTTATGCTAATTATTGCTTTTCTATTAAACTCCATGTCATTCTAAGTATGTGTGTCAATTTTTATCTCTCTATCTACATTATTCCGTGATTTATTAAGTTTTCAAATTTATACTGACTTTTTGATCACCCTGTATTTTAAGGACACAGTAAGGTATTTTTACGTTTTCTAGTTAAATATTTTCACGTTTTCAACATTACAAAAGTTTAATGTTTAAATGCAAAACAAATGTTATTAATTTTTAAATGGAAAACAAATGATGTCATTGACAACTATTTTTTGCTAAACCATCGGAGTGATAGAAGGGAAAAAATCATACCTGACGGGCGAGGTATTCTTTACCTGAAGTTTTAGAAGTTGGATCCAAAGGGTGTGGATGAAAGTACTGTTGCTGAAAAAGAAGTTGAGCAAAAGCCAAGCGAAAATTCTTATAGTTTAAACATTAACGTTAGGCGTCTATTATGAGGGGTCGTTTTGGATGAGGTCATAAAAGAGTCCTTTATAGTGTAACAATAATTTATTAACAGGTTTAAGTTACACATGGATATTACATTTAACATAAGAAAATTACAGAGCAACAGTCTGATACAATTTATCAGGTGCGTCACTTGGCTTTTACTGGAGTATTTCTCTGGCTACTCACCAGAGAGCACCCTCGTTGTTACAGTCAGTTCAACAGCTTATAGTAGCAGCAGAGTTTATATTAAAAGATTGGTTGCACATTAAATGCGAAGTTGACTATATAATATTGTGAAAATAAAAATTAAATTTTAATTATTTAATTAAAATTTAATTTTGCTTGATTTTAATTTAATTTTATTGCCTTTAGTGATGGCTTCTACGGCATTTAATGGAAAAACAACAAATCTCAGTAATTCAGATTGGAGTTATAGCGGATAGAAAACTGACAGAAACAGAGCTGATATCCTTCAAACAAACAACAACAATGAAACAAACAAAAAAAAATTGCGCAGTTCAAAACTTGGGAATTTTTTGAAAATCTTATATCTCTAGAATAATTAGTCATAAATACGTGGTTCTGCTTTCTGTGAAGTGGGGGAATATATCAGATTTTACAGTTCGGTTCTGCTGCTTAGCTGGTGTAGTGGTCAGAGATCCTGATTGCCGTAGTGATGGGCCCGGGCTCAAATGCGATGGCCCCATATTAGGTGCTTCCATAACGAAATGGCCACCACTTCCGTCCCTTGTAGTGGCGCAATGCTAATGGCTATTAGATAAAGCGCCCGGCCATAAAAAAAATCGGCTCTTGCCACGTAGCTCGTATCGTATCAGTAAAAATACTCTAAATAGTAAACTGTTTTTTATCCTAGTAACAATAAAAAAGTGATAAAGTATTTCCTGTAACATACAAATTTGGGTTAGAGAATAATGTAATTTTTAAAGTTAACTGATTTAAAAAAAACGAATGTAGAGTCATTAGGTTATTTTGAAGCAGGAGACATGAAAAATAAGCAATGCCCTTGTCGGGACTCGAAGTTGAATCTCTTACATACGCGCCGAATGTGCTACCGTTGAACTACGAAGCATGCTAGAGAAAGGGAGAAAATACCTGTACTCCACTTTTTAAAAGGCAATTGGAGATTAGGAACCCAATCGCCAAATTCTGGGGATGACGAATTATTGGCCATCACCATTTTTAGTTCGGACGTCAATGTGGAGTCGTTAGGTTATTTTAAAGCAGGAAACGGGAAAAATGTGCAATGCCCTCGCCGGGACTCGAACCTGGACCTCTGTACTACGCACCGAAGTTGCTGCCTGTACACCACGGAGGTATGCTGAAAGGTGCGAAGCAAACAGTGATAGAACATCGAATTTAAAAACTGTGGAAACAGGGACTTATAATCAGATAGCAAAAATTTCACTTAGATTTATTATAAATTACGATTTGAAATTCATACTTATATGTTCATATTCATCTTATAATAAAAAATCGTTCAGAAATTTCCATTCAGAAAGAGTATGTATCTTTAAATGTTTATTATTTTCTATAATAACTAAAAATATCAGTTCATGATATCTGGCGTAATTTTGATCATATGAGAATGGTATGCCTTTATTTATCAACTATGATTTGACTGTGAAAAATGTCCTAGTTTTATGCATTTTTCACAATAAATATTACATCTTCCGCAGAAAGTATTAAATCTTCTTACTAAATATGATCAGTCTATTACAACTATCGTAGTCTGAAAGCCTTGCTCATTAAATGGTCCCAATTTTCACACACTGGCTTCACCAGTGGCCGAGTTGCTGTGTCGCTGAATACTGGTAGTTTGACCCTGCTTCGAAATCCAAACAAACCGACTTGCTCTATAATTCTCGTGCTTTTGCACATTTGTAAGCTGAATACAAAGGTCAGTTTCCATCTGAATGTTCTCCACAAAGGCGTCCTTTAGTTTAGAAAGATAACACTCATGTGCTTTGCCGTATTCAAATAAGCTAACCTAGCATAAATCGGAACTATTAGTCAACAACCAACTGCTGAAGAAGTATTAAAAATTAAATACTGCTCCTTCTGCAGTATTAATGACCTAATACAAGATACGCTGCTTTTTCATACCAATTTAAATTAATCAATAATGTTGAAAAACTAGAAAGACAGGTTACATTAAAATACCACAAACTGATCAATTTCACGTGCCAGTAATTATAGATTTTTGCTGTTCCAAAAGGCTCAAAAATCTGTTTTGTTAATTTGTTTTCCTCAAAATATTTTGCAATTCTTTCGAAAAGGTTAGGAATATTTGCAAGTTTCTTTTAAACATCTTTTCATTCTCCTTCCATCAATCATTCATAGAGGTGCACTGATATAGGTTTACACGCCTCCTTTGGTTAAAATAGTATTAAAAGAAATTTGTTTAAATCTACGAATCTTGTATTTCTATTCCTATTAACCTTTTAAATTCTTTTGCCAGAAAATTCTTATTTCTTTTTGTCTCACGATACTGTTTCTTTTAAAAAATGGTTAATTAGGTTGCTTTTTGGATATGCATAGCTCGCCGTGTGCTTCAAATAAAAGGGTTTGCCTTTAAAAGAGTACGAAATATTTTCTTCTTTAAACTGCTGCTGTCATCCTTTTTGGTTGAGGAAGATCCGTTTCTTCCCATCCTTTACCGGAATTAAACCACTTAAGAGTAAAGAGGGAACTCGTTTGTGGAATCTCGATCTGGAATTGTATTCCGAAGGCGGCTAGCACTGAGCATATCCTCCTTTTAGAATTTCAGCTACTGTTTAAATGTCATTTCTAAGTACGGATTATTTATGACTGCCCTTGTCGTGGCGTTTTCACGGCTTAAGGTGGTGAGACGATGTATTTTCTTTTTAAAAAAAAACGATGACTTTCATCAGCAGTACAGCACAAAACTTTATGCTTTGATACTTAGCCTAGATATCTCATTCTAAAACGTACAACAATATATATATATTTGTCTTCGGAAATCACAGCTCTTTTCATCTACTTTGTCCTTGTCCCAAGTGCTATTGCTATTGTTGCATATTTAGCACATTTAATTGATTATAAACATCATTAGGTGATTTGAAAACGGTGACAATATGTTTTAAATAAAATATATTAATATATTTTATTGAATATTTTCTTTCGTGTATACTTCAATTATTATTATACTTCCGAGTTAAAGAAAGTTGGAAGCCTATTTACCTAGAGCCTGTTTACCTAGAACCCTAAGTTTTAAATTTAAAAAAATCATAGTTCTAGGTAAACGGTTTCAACGCATTGGTTAGACAAACGTATATTAAAAATTCTTTTATGTAGTCCCTGTAAAATAAGACTGTAATACTTAATGCTCAATATGTTTTAATTAGTGAAACCAAAGCATAGTTTCCCTTCTTTGCGAGTAGCGACTGCTCTTGGGGAAAACCTCGAGTCATTACTTTCGAGATTTATTGCCATTTCGGGATCGTAAAAAAATCTCTTGTGGAATGAATATGAAACTTTTTACTCCTTTTCTTATATATTATGGTTACTTAAAACTAATAGATGTTTTTCACATTAAATTGTGCAATGGATTTCACTCAATGGATGCGATTGCTAGAATGCAATATCAGAAATACGAACAATTTGTAAAAGGAATCCCAAATTAGGAATATTTATGCGCATTGCTTTGGATGTGATGAGTTTTATCTAAGAAACGTGGGATAGAGTAACTCTGAATGAGATGAGTATTAGCTCTGAAAAGGAAGCATTTTCTTACAAACCGCAGCCAGATGCAATATGGTAAACCTTTTCTCACTCTCAAAAGTATAAAGATATTACTGAAGGATGAAATGAAATAGCACTTATATATGACACCGTAATTTGATTTCACGCTTTAATAGCCATTGATAGATATATATTAATTTTAAATATTAATTTTAGAAAATACCAGTTTTCCAGAAATTTGAGACAGTGCCTTTCAAATTAATATATAGAAAGATATATATACTTTCTCGCCCTGTCATATATTTGAAGAAATTAAATAATGAAGAATATGCATAAATGTATGTTATGTTTCTCGCATTGTGATAAAACGACGGTACCTAGAGCCATCAAATTTTGGACGACGTAATCCTACTGCGAATATGGGCACGCAGGAAGCCCAAATTTGAAATTTGGAATTTCTTTTATTATCGATTTCATATTTTGTAAAACTTTAACGAATTTTTGATGAACAAACTCAACGATTTCAAAGCTAGCAATGTCAACACTCAACGGAAAAAAAAACTTTTTATCTCCAGTGCGCAGTACTGTGTATCGGAAATACTAAAGATATGCTTATTTTAAAATTATTTGGCGATATTGCTGTTCAATTGAATTTCATCGTTTCAGTGCAAAGACCATGATGTTTAATAAATAAAGGTAACTCACAAAGCGTTAAAAAAAGGCCCCTTTGGACGTAATTTAAAATCTGAAATCTTTCAGATTTTTTTTAATATTTAAATCAATCCGATTCAAAAGTAAAAAATAAATATTCTTAATTGGATCTATTGCTTTCAGATAACTGTGTTTGTTAATCCACGTCAGACAGATTCAGTTTGAACATGTTTATTCGATTCCAGTGGTTATTAAAAAACGAAGGAAAAATAACAAAAATCACAATTACTGAAAAAGTTACATGTAGAATTTTATGAAACTTACCCACAATATACAACACATAGTAAGGTATCAAACAACATAAAAAGAAATTATCAGACAATTATGGTAGTATAGAAATTAGTACATATATAAAATGAATAAATCGAAGGTGTCAGCTTGCTTTTGGAAAAGTATCTTCAATATCTTCTCTAGAAGCAATACAGCACACACAGCGATGTGTGATGCTTTCAATTATGCGGTCTATCAGTTCCATAGGAAGCGAGAGCCATTGCTCTTGCAAAGCTGTTGCAAGCACGCCAAGGGTCTGAGGGAGTGGATTGAGAGCAGCTAGACGTCTCCCTAAAGCATCCCAACCCTGCTTGATAAGAATCAAGTTCGAGGATCGAGCTGGTCACTCTATGCGCATAATTGTTTCCTGATGAACATAATTATCTACGATGCAAGCCCTGTATGGTCTTGCGTTGTCGTCCTGTAACAGGAAAGCATCACCTATTGCCCCGGCATATGGGCACATATAAGCATCAAGGATGTCATCTCTATAAACCTGAGCATTCACGGTTCCCGTTGGAAAGACGTGAAGGTCTGTGTGTCCATCCAAAGAGATGCACCCAAACACAGACACTGCCTCTCCCATATGCATCACTTTCACGGATGTTTCACGGAGGATAACGGGTTCCAGGTTCTCTCCATATCAAATAACGCCTATTATCGCTTTCTAGACTAAACCTGGGCTGAACCGTGAAGAGATCAGCTCTTCATTGATCAGGCGTCCAGTGGACATGTTGTCGTGCCCACTGCAAACGGTCTCTCCTATGTCGTGTTTTAGCAACACGCAAATGGTTTGTCGCCTCGCATACAGACCACCTTCGTGAAGCCTTCTATTCACAGTTGACGTTGACATCAACCTTCCGGTGGCTGCAGCAAGGGAGGATCTAAGAAGAGTCGGAGTAGTGGTTCTATTCCTGCGTGCACATGATGTCAAATATCGGTCATCGGCGCTTGTCGTAGCAGTTGGCCATTCTTGGCTGAACCTTCTAGATGCCGAATCTGTGATTTGAAATAGCAAAGAGTCGATGAACCACAGAAGGATTCACATTTAGCCATCTGACCACTTCTCTTTGACTTTTTCCTTCCTCTAGTCTCCCAATGGCTCTCCATCGTAGTTTTATGCCTGTGTTACGAATTGGCTCACTCAGATTCCTGATGTCACTATCACAGTGAAATAAGTGGGCTTGCTCTCAAACAGGGATTTTTATGCTTCTCGCAGATGACGTATTCTGAGTGCAGCGCCACTAATTTGCATATGGCAGTTTTACTCACCTGCTCCTACTTGGCAACATATTCAAATTTTACACGTTTTGGCTTATGTTTCAGGGAGTTATCCCTGTTTTTGCAATTTTCGTTCATTTATGATAACCAGTGTATAATTATCTTATATTTTGCCAAATGGCAACAGACTTGAATGAAAAGTGAAACGACGCAATTATTGTGATTCGACGGAAAATCTCATTTCGAAATGAATAGCCCTTTTCGGTTAAAAATGGAAACGGGAGCAGATGAGAAATGAGATAGTTTGTATAATTTTTGCAAGCAAATTCTTTGATATCCATCTTACAACTGCTTAAAACGAACTACAATTGTCTCGTGCTTCACTTCTTGTTAAATTAGTATGCCACTCACGGTTTACATAATGTCTTTAGATTTTTGAAGTAAAGCAAATTTAATCATAATAAGTTCTTTAAACCTCCCTGTACAATATACCCTTCGAGGTTAATATTATACTTATTTTTATAAGAATTTTATAAGAGAAAATTAATTTCTGGTCTGTTTATTTTTTGAACAAAAGAAAATAAACGGCGAGAAACTCTGCCATTGGAAAATCAATAGTAATGACTTAAGTTTCTAATAAAACATAGTAACTCGAATTCAACATTACGTCTTATATAATGCAACCGTGCATGTTTTGAAATATTTCACGTTAAAATATAAGTAAGCATATAAGTTGGTCTTAATATATAGTGTATAATTTTGTTACACTAAATGCGCTTTACTGAAGCAATAATTTAATTTTAATATTTTGAGGAGAATTAATTAATATATTTTGATGTAAATGTTACCTGTAAAAAATATAGGCAACATATTTGTTAAATGTTAAGAATGTCTCAGCCAAATCCGGCTATTAGAGGCAACAAATTTGTAAGATATAAGAAACTTTGCACTTAACTTCACAGCTTTGGCCTTAGGGAACTTCTACATAGCAGTTACTTTTCTAGACATTGTTCCGCACTTCCGTTCTTAAAAATAATGCCTTTGGAATTACAGATCAAATTTTAAGGGCTGGCATTTGATTTTGCTTTCTAGTGCATATTTAGAAACAATGGCAGGCCTAGCTTTTATCCCCAAGTATCATTCATTAACCCACCAGCGGGCGAGAGGTAAAGTTACCGAATAGTTCGCCCTGGGTTTGATTCCAGGCGAACGGGCAGATTGCATTGGCGTTTTCGTAATTTTACCCATGCATAACTGGTGTACCAGCTAATGTCCCATAAAAATGTCCTCCGCGAAGGTCTCTTTTAGACAGATAGCTCTTGCGTGCTTCGCCATGATCAAACTAAACCAGCCAAATTAATTAACGTTAGGTTGTATTTATAAAACGGATACTATTTTCAGAATCGAATTAGTGAAGAAGCATTATCGTATATTCGGGTCCAATAACATAATTTAAAAACAAATATTTTCAAATAGGTAGGATTCTTGTCAATTACTATTTCTATTTTAAAACTTTAAAATTTATCTTCTCGATTAAATTCAGCTGGCCACAGCCACAGACGATAATTTTGACTTTTAAAAACATAATACAATTGCAATTACTTCTTTTACAGCAAACGATGTTTTATTACCGCTTACCAAAATCGTCTAAAACATGTGCGAACAGGCTCTGTACCGGTTCTCATTCGGCGTTGTAACTCTGGGGTGACCTGTGCTGTAACGTCTACTCACATTACCATCATCTTAGAATCTTTGCCAAAGCCTACCAGCGGGCGAGAGGTAAAGTTACCGAATAGTTCGCCCTGGGTTTGATTCCAGGCGAACGGGCAGATTGCATTGGCGTTTTCGTAATTTTACCCATGCATAACTGGTGTACCAGCTAATGTCCCATAAAAATGTCCTCCGCGAAGGTCTCTTTTAGACAGATAGCTCTTGCGTGCTTCGCCATGATCAAACTAAACCAGCCAAATTAATTAACGTTAGGTTGTATTTATAAAACGGATACTATTTTCAGAATCGAATTAGTGAAGAAGCATTATCGTATATTCGGGTCCAATAACATAATTTAAAAACAAATATTTTCAAATAGGTAGGATTCTTGTCAATTACTATTCCTATTTTAAAACTTTAAAATTTATCTTCTCGATTAAATTCAGCTGGCAGAATGAGACCATCGAATATTAAAGCCAATATTCACAAAAGTATTTATTGACAAACTGAATGTTTGTATTAACCTGAACATTGAAGAAAATATCTTAAAAAATACATAAAATCAACCATCCATGAAAATCAATAAACTTCAAAATCAAATCTTAGTTTAAAACAAAGAATTTTCAACAGTAGGCTGATGTATGTAAGTTAAACATTAAATAACAGACATAAATTTTCCACCTTTTCGTTTGTTGCGTTCGTGAGTATCGAAGATTCCTTCCGATTCTTCATTTCAAACTCAATGTACGGGGAAATCAAAGCTTTACCCGCGTCACCGCTTAGTAAAAAATGTGGTTAGCCACATAGACTTTCAGATGGAAAATACATCGCAACCTTTCAAGCTGTGTATAATCAATGCCGCTATAGAGTTTTTGTGGTTCAAAACGCTCTTCTTTATTGGGAGGGAATTTAAGAAAAGAATTTTTTACAAACTGCGTTTGAATTCATGAAATAGAATTTGTTAAAAAATTTCTTACCTACCGAATCTCTGTGAATTCTGTTTCTTTTTCTTAACCAAGATTTTTAAGAATTTCATTTTATTCCAGATATCTATAAAACATAATACACACTACAGAACTCTGCAACCAACAGATGGCAAATAACTTCAGCACTGTGATGAAACGAAACGAAACAGCAAAATATTCTTTCAAAGAATGTAACAATTCGCTCTCCCAAGAAAAATTTCATTTTACAACGAAACAAATCGGCATGTAGCTTAAAGGAAGCTTAACGAGTTTTGTTGCAAACTTTCAAGTTTACAAGGAATTTACACAATCAAAGCTTACAAAATCAGACGTTAATCTTGTAAGTCCTCCATAAAGGCATCCGTCAGCTTATACAGATAGCACTCGCTTGCTTTGTCATAATCAAATAAACCACACGAAACCAAATTTCACTGAGCTTTAACAAATTTAATAATTTACTAATATGGAAACGTTGCAATAACTTCTATATATTTCCACCAGTTAAGAAGTAATGCCTCACATGTTACATGAATACACATAAGAAAATCACTTAACGTTTAGAACAAAGTATCGCCTCTAATTAAACTGTATTGTTATTAATTGTGTGACAAATTGTTCTATTTGCTTGTTTACGCAATCAGGTGGTATTGATTTAAATTAAAACGGCAAAAAACATTAGTTAAAAATATCATCCCTGTTTCCTTGAACATACGTAAAATTTATATTTAGTAACACTTCTTGTGATGTTTTCTGTTACTATGGTATTACACAATTATCTGCCAGCAAACTTCGAAACATATTTAAAAATTCATACCACTTTCTTTTTCTTTTCCTTTTAGCACTTTTATTTTAAGACGTAGTTTTCAGCACTACCGACTTAAACTGTTAGGCAATCAAAATGAATAATGCTATACTATATTTGGAAAACGTTATTTTAATAACTAGCTTTGATTTAATTATAGCAATAACATCGCTGTTCAGGTTAATAATCTACAGGAAAATACAGCGAGGGAAAACTTTATCACTTTTAACATTTCTATCATCGCTTATGTAGGAAAAAAAGGTGTCTCAAAGAATTACTCTTTACAGCATCTGAGATGCATATTTACTAAAATATTGTCTAAATAATTTAAACCAAAAAATTCTCTGCTTTCAAAGTATGTCTGTTATTTGCGGTCTAAAGCTCATAATTTGTTTTTGCATCGTAATGCATTTTTGTGGTTGTCATTTAACCCAGTTGTATGCCAGTAACATTAGATCAAGTCCAAGAAATTGTCTCATGGCTGCGAATGTATCTGTCGTTCCAATGGGTATTATGGGTGGAAATAAGACTTTATCAGTTCGGTCACAGTTTTAATGGAGAGTATCCTATGTCGTCCGGTAAGTCTTTCAGCCCTCTTTCTTTGTCACCAAACTACACGAAAGAATTTTCATCTCATCGTGTATTTAAGGTACTGTAAGGTTATTTTGTTCCTTCTTTTCGAATGTCTTCGTGGTGTGATTGGAAACACGTTCAGTTAGCATCGGGAAGTTCGGAATTCGAATATCGGCGACAGCATTGCTCAGTTTGACGTTTCCTGCATCGAATTAAACCTAATGACGCCTGCACTCTGACAGGTAGAAATAAAATATAATAGAGGATAATTCATCAATACTTGCATATGGCGACTGGATCTCTCCTTCTCAATCGCCCTTTAAGTAAGCCAGAATATAATGATTTTATTTCTTCTAATCTAATGTCCTCCTAATTGTGTGCTTTCTTGGGATAACTGAAAGCACGTTCGGCTCCGATTGATAGGTCCGGAGTTCGATCATTTTTCACGATTTCTGCTCCGAAATATACTTAATCTAGAAAAGACAATAACAATGTACCGGTTAGAGCAGTTGAAAGGTTTCAATAACTACATGCAAAACTATTTCATTTTAAGTAGCTGTAAAAACAAAGCAAGAATAAAAGTTTCGGTATAAATAAAAAATCAATAAACCGATAAATTAATTCAAGACTTTTTGTTGTTATTAGGTGCCAGAGTTTTGAAAAGACTTTTTAGAAAACTTTGTCTTGGTACTGTAATTACAGCGATTACATTATCAGTGTTTAATACGTCACTGTCTAAAAAAAAACTGCTGATGGGTTTTCTCCAAGTCATTATTAAGATTAAAATCTGTTATGCATTCTTTCCACGCTTCCAAAGGAATATCTAAACAGTTCACTAGTTCACAAAAAATTGTTGTGGCTTGCTGTTACTTATTATGTCAAGACAAAGCACGAAGAAAATTAGAAGAATGCAATTTTTTAAAAAATTAAAATCTTCTGCAAATAATGGTAATCACGTTTTTCCCCCTAAGTAATGCATATAATGCATTTGTTCTTTTTTAATATAAAAATACATAATAAAATTAATTTTCTCATTTAAACGGAGATTGACAAACATTACTAAACCAAGTAGTAATGCATAAGAATGAGGTTCATTAGCGACTTTATTTTATGAACTCACAAAATATTCAAAATTTGTTTTTGAAAACTGGGAAACAGAGGAACGAATATTATTGTTTATTTTGTTGATAATACCTTAATTTTTCATTGATTTTATTTACTACAGAAGATGACCGTTCCTAGCACTAGGGTTATTGTAATTCATGAAGCTTTTACAGTTTCATTTTAGCCGCCCAACCGGGAATAGTGGTTAGTGACGCTGACGACCGCACCGAAGGGCCCAAATTCGAATCCCGGAGAAGACATGAATGTTTGTAAATGTATACTGTCTGTGCGGCATGGGGGATCTCTAAATATCCGACAAGCTGAAAATTCTCTGGCGAGGATGGTAGTTTGAACAGAAGAGTGGGAGACCCTTGAACCCTCCATCAAAATTGGGGGCTAAACGAGCAAAGTCATATTGTCACCTGTATGGTGCTCCAGGCTCTTGACAACGATAGGCACACTTTTGCACTACTTGCCACGATGAATTTCATGGGCTTGTTCTGATTTTACTGTCAGACAAGTAAGATAAGTCATAACAACAACAACAATATACTTTCGTTTCAAGATACTAAAATACCAGACATTTTTTTCTCTGTTAGTGACAAATTTCAAAATATTTTGACGTACGTCTTAAGTCATTTGGTATTTACTGTATAAGCCAAACATCCCTATTACCCACATTTGATTAAAGCTTCTTTTGCTTATATTTCTTCGTTTGTTTGCATATTTATCTTCCTTATAAACATCACTAATTTTAAGCGAGATTTACAGAGCCTTAAATTCTGGAACAGGAATTTTTGTAATAAAGTATGATATTAGTCTAAATGTAAGACACTACATTTTGTAGTGTTTTATGTGAAAAGCGATACATTTAAAAAGACCTCGTGTACACTAAATAGCCAATTTATTATGATTATGTAACTCGAAAATGGTATTTGTTCATTTTGTATGCGGTTTGGTAGGGAATGCTTGAAGCATCAGAATTAGAGTTGTAAGGAATATGCCTTTTACTAAATATAATTTGTCGCAAATCCTCAATAAGATTGCAAACGTCTTAGTGCTATGTCTAATATGAAAAATAAAAGTTAGAAGAGAGCAAAAGACATTTTTATTTAAAACTAAGTAAGCTGAATATAAGGCACACTTGGTGCTTATAAATCAGCCAACATTTATGGCGTGAACGCAAGATAGAATTTTACATTTAAAACTAAATCTACGTATCTATTAACCAAAGACTACACAGAGTAATTTAAACTCGGAAGTTGGCTTTTAAGCTTACACTGGCGTGTAAGCACTGTTGGTCAGAATAAAGCAACGCCGAAGACAGGAAATAACAAAATAGTAACTTGGCCTTCAGCAGGCAGAACACGTTCTCTCTAAATAATCTCAAATCTTTATTTAAATACACGCGACTTAATTTGCATTCTGGCTGTAAAACAGAAAGAGAGAAGTAACAGTATACGTTCGGAACGTAAAATAACTGGTTAATTGACATGAATAAATTCTACAAAGTAAAAGAAACGGCTGGGCTTGTAAAGCGTTAGTGGGCATTTCTTGTTCATGGTTACAGAGAGTAGCGTACCAAATCAAAACTGAGTCTTAATGTAATACTTCTTTTTGTCGTCAAATACTGAATACACTAGTTGAACGAAGAGTTAACATCCTGTTATTATCCTTGCAAAAGGATATCAGAGATCCAAATTAAAATCTAATATTTGCCATGGAATACTTTTGGTACCCTCTTAACGACTTATTCCCCAATCATTACAGCCTCTTAGTTATGAAAAGGAAGCATTGTTCCAAAGCTTTTTTTTTCTGCAACAAGCAAGATCGATCATCTCCACTTCGCAGTGGATCACAAAATTTAACAATATATGGGTGGTAATAGGAAATGTCAGATGGAGACAACAGAATAAAATCATGTACTCTAAGCGCATATTCAAGCTGCTGGAAGCAATATTATTATACGGCGCATGTTTTCTTGGTATCGCTGGAGTGCTTTGTTGCTTCTAGAACAACATCTGAACAATAAAACGTAATTAAATACTATTTCACACTAATGAGTTATTCTACTGAATAAATATATTTAGTATGAAAACAAGTCATGTCACAAAGTTCATGTGATCTGCAAATTATTTAGAAAGCATGACAATGATTTGCTTCTGATGACTGATCTACAAAGCCACTAGGTTTCAATCAGTTTAGACATCTATGGAATAAGTTTGAAAGGACCATTAAATAAACTGAATTCAGGTGTTATCAGATCTTAGAGAAATGGAATTTGCAGTTTATATGATATACACTCATGTCCATAAATTAAGGATAATGAGAAATCAAGCAAAGGAAGAGTTAGAAGCAAAACAAATTTGACTTATTTGTAAAGCTTATTTATTAAACAAAAGGTAAAGAACAAAAAAAGATGCTATATGTTTGATATTATTAAAAAATTAGCGATTTTTTCTCCCAGGAGCAAATTACAAAAAAAACCTATTTAAAAAAAACCAATATTACATGGTTGGTATGATTGTTAATACATTGTATGTCTCCCAGACGATGCAATACAGTCCGTACAACGCCTAGGCATGCTGAGTATCAAATTGTCGATCTGATCTTGGGGGATATTACACCACTCAAAAAGCAATGCTCTCCGAAGTTCCGGTAGACATGTAGGAGGAGGTTGACGGGCTGCAACTCGTCGGCCAAGCATGTCCCACACGTGCTCTACTAGATTCAAGTCCGGTGAGAATGCTGGCCAGTCCATACGGCTGATATCCTCCGACTGAAGGCATTCGCTTACGATATTTGCACAGTGGGACGAGCGTTGTCATCCGCAAACACAAATTGTGCGCCCATGGCGCCCCGAAACAAACGTACATGTTGTTCCAGAATGACGTCCCGATAGATTTGGCTTGTCATGGTTCCAATTTGAACATGCAGGTCAGTTCTGGAACCCAGAATAATTTCACCCCAAACGAGCACTCCTGCACCACCGTAACGGTGTCATTCAATGATGTTTTCTTGGTGGTAACGGGTGCCTGGAGCTCTCCATATGAAAGCCCAGCGAGAATCAGACTGCAAGCTAAACCTGGACTCGTCGGAAAACATCACACAAGCCCACTGTTGCGGTGTCCACAATGCATGCTCTCTACTCCAGGCTAACCGCAGGCGACAGTGAGTTGCAGTAAGTGGAACGCATCTGACAGGTCTACGAGCATATAGACCAATCTGAAAGAAATCTTATGAGAAAAACCAACAACAATCATGAATTCCTTAGAAGAACTTTCTTTAGATTCTTTGAACCATGTACTTAAATTTTTTCCTCTCCTTTTATGAAAATAAATGGCTCTTTTTTTGTTACAATCATTTAAATATACCCATGCTTCATCTACTGTGACAATTCTTTTCCATTTTTCTTTGGATAAGTGTTTCTCATATAGAGTTCTATAATTCTGCAGCGTGTCCTGCGTTGAGCAATATGCTTTGGAAGAAGACGATGCACATTGCGTTTTTTCGCTTTCTTAAGATTTAAATCAACGTTTATCATTTTGTTTACAGTGGACACCGAACATTTTAATGATTTTTTTGATACTAGGGGATTTTCTTTTACATTAAATAACGTACCTTTGCAATAGTCGAAGATGTCCGTTTTTTCCTTGGATACTTGTTTGGAATTTTTGTTCCACTTGAGGCTCCAATTTGACATTTTTTTCCTTTCTTGTTGATGAGATTACCTATCGACACTTTAGATATCACAAAACCATAACTCTCCCATCGTTTTTGGATAACGGAGTATGCATATTTCTCTTCGGAAAGAGCGTAAATGTAGCCTTCGAGCCACTGCTTTGTTAAATTCGCCATTTTGAATAAAAACAAAACTTTCAAGACACAGACGATAATTTTGACTTTTAGAAACATAGTACAATTGCAATTACTTCTTTTGCAGCAAACGAGTTTTTATTACCGCTTACCAAAATCGTCTAAATTCACATTACCATCATCTTGGAATCGTTGCCAAAGCCTGGAGATGACACTCTGGGCAATTCCAAGTTCGTCTGATACTTCCAGTTGGGTACGCCTACATTCCAGACGGCCGATAATTCTACCACGTAAAAAATCATCCAAATGCGTCCTTTGTGTCATAACTATTCGGTTATTGCACTGAAATGCTTATAAAGCGCCTGCGAACAATTTTACTTCTTTGCCTGTATTCCTTATATATCACTCTCTTACACTCTCGTCATTGTGACGTACCATCGGTGTCATCTGGTTACTTCCTGAAATTTGCATATGATTCTTGAAGATGTGTGTAGTGATTTTACAGGTGATATATTTATTTTAGAGTTCTATTTCCGCGTGATTCCGAATTATCCTTAATTTATGGACATGAGTGTATTCTCAGATTTCTCAAGTTTCTCATCAACGTCACATTCCATGCCAAAGAGAATCGAAGTGAGTAAGAAATAAGCCAATGTATGTAATGAGTAAATGGCAGTAATAATCGCGCAGTCTGGGTGTATGAGCTTAATATATCAATAGCGTTTAACAAAAGCGTATACTGTCTAAATGCTACACTTTTGGGTAAAATTGATGAAACGTACTTAGTTTTTCAAATAAATTAAGGAATTAATAATAAATGTTTTTAATATGTTTTAAATATTGAGCTGCGGACGTGAGATAGGATGTTTACAGAAAGGCACTTTAAAGGAATAAACGCCACCATTTTGTATTTGAAAAGCTACTGTATTTTTTCTAATATAAATAGGATTAATAATTAAGGGTTTACTATTGAGAAACGGAATGTATTGGTTTTATCTCCCAATTCGATAAGGTCAATCTAGTTCTTTCTTCTGCTGTGTCATTCCATAATTCGTAAGGTAGTATTCGACTTATGACAGTCTATCGTATGATAACTCGCTTTTACGGCGACCAAACACTAAGATTAAATTTTTTCTAATTTAAGTTTATCGCCAGCATATACATACACATAGTGTTTGTGTAAGCGTAAAGCAGTGTGATACACTGCATGTAACAATGCACGCACTATGCGCCCACCACTGCATTAATAAAATACACTATGTTAACCCACCGCTGCAGCAATAAAATGTACTACGCCTAAACATTACACGAGACTACAAAATAATCGAGATTTGTTTTCGAAAATAAGGAAGCAGAGAAAAAATTATTTTTTGTTTTGCTGACAATCTTTCTTAAAATTTTCATTAAAAGCGTAAGTTTTACCGATATTATTTATTTTTCATTATTTTCTTGTTGTGATGAGTAATATAATATTCTGAAAGCGTAAAACATCTACAAAAGGACGAGATGCAGATTACGGTATTTTTTAAAAAATAAGATATGTCTCAGTGGATCCAGAATACTGGAATTTTTGAAAAGATGGCTTAGAAGCACGCACGCGAAGAATTTAGAGAAAGAGTCTGCCACAGAATGCTAGAAGATCATAATGAGTACGTTTGGGAATAAATTAGAGGTGAACTGCCTGAAATATAATTTATGGATCTAGATATCAGTATGGAGAATACAAAACAATTAATGGATCACGAAAAGAGGCATTGAATGGGGAGAATTTTATTAATTTACAAAATAAAATAGTTGTAGAAGGTGAATAACGAGGAAGCTGAAAAACAGAAGCCATTAAAACAATTTTCTGAGAAAGGATAACCTAAAAATTTCATCAAAGACTTCAGCTACTTGAAAGCATGGATTAAAGTACCGAGCTTTTCACCAAAGTTCACAAACAAATTCAAGAAGAAATCGTATGTTATCGCGAAATATATACAAAAAAGAGAAAAAGAAAGGGCCAGATAACACTTCTGATTAAACCAAATGCAAAAGCAATATTTCCTGATTAAAAAAATTTTGAGTAACTATTACTCACCTGTTTCTTTTAATGAGAGACATTTTTATGTGCTTTTGTTCAGGTTAATTAGTTTAAAGGAATATTATATATTACATGCTTCCAATTGGATCACATCATAAATCTTGGAATATCAGTAACAACAAATCTGTTTCAAGTATCTCCTTCTTACTAAGATGTTCAGTCAGCAAAATCTATTCGCCCTTGACGTTTCATGTTATAAATTGCCCTTTTTAACTTCCCTTGACTTTTAATTATAGGTCTTCAAATGAATATGATTTTAAATTACCGTCGTATTATGAACTTCATTCTCAAGTGTCAAACGATTTCTAAGCTGATGTTAAAAACGGTTGCAGTTAAATTTACATTTTGTTGCGTTATATATATATTTTGAAAAATTTTGCTTTATCAGAAATGTATTTTTGAAAGATTAAGACACAAAAACAAAAAAAAATCATAGCATTAAAATAATCAACAAAGAAAGAAACCATATACACTGGTGTGCAAAACATAAATAACAATGTAAAAATTTAGCAGATAGCTATGAAATTGCAGAAAAGGAAGTCTGGAGATCAGTACAATGAACACGTAAGTCAGTAGAAACGTCATGCGCATGCAAATATCGGAAACGAAACGTCAGAGGCGATGACAGCGTACACAAAACGCGTGATGTCGGCGCGCGCAGCTCAACAGTAGAATAAAAGAAAGGACGGAGACGCAATTCAACACATTGTCTGCAAGTGCCAGTGAGTCAGTTCGTGAAATATGGCTAGAAGAAATCACCTGGACGACTTCACACGTGGAAGAGTGATCGGAAAACTGAAGGAGGGGCGTACTGTCACCAGTGTAGCTGCAGAGTTCGGAATTAACAAAAGTGTCCTTTTGCGCGCTTGGAAAGCGTTTCAAACCACAGGTACAGCTGTTAGAAAGGTTGGTCGTGGCCGCCTGAGGGCGACATCTGCAGGGGATGACCGATAATATCGTCCTGCAGGCGAAAAGAGGCCGACAGCAGTCAGCAAGTGCCATTGCTCAGCAACTCTGTACAGCAACGGAGCGACAAGTGTCGCAGTTTACTGTGGCCAGACGCCTTCACAAAGTGGGCCTATTCACCCGCCGTCCTGAACTCTGCCTTCCGTTGAAAGTTGGCCACCGACGCCACCGTTTACAGTGGTGCAGAGAGCACAAAAAATGGACAACTGATCAATGGAGTCGTGTCCTCTTTATGGATGAGAGTCAGTTCAGTACCGGAAGCGATTCTCAACGCGTTTTGATTTGAAGAGAGGTCGGGGACCCGGTTTTATCCCAGTAACATCAAGGAAAGGCACCGTAACGGTGGTCCTGGAGTTCTTGTCTGGGGAAGCATTATGCTCAGCGGGCGAACTGAGCTCCACGTTTTCGACAGAGGGTCTGTAACCGGGGATCGCTATTGTGAGGAGGTACTCTTTTCCCATGTGCGTCTGTTCCGAGGTGCCATTTTCCCAGACTTAATTTTTATGGATGGCAATGCACGGCCACATCGGACTCTTGCTGTTGAGGAGCTACTGGAAAGTGAAGATATCACTCGAATGGATTGGCCAGCGTACTGCCCAGATTTAAATCTTATCGAACATGTGTGGGATACTTTCGGGAGTCGCATTGCAGCACGCTTGCATCCTCCGGAGAACACCCAGCAACTCAAACAGGTGCTGATTGAGGAATGGGTACTCCTACCGCAAGAAATGTTGCACCAGCTGGTTCTGAGTATGCGGAGACGGTGCGAAGCAACCATTGCAGTGAGAGGAGGGCATATCCCATATTAAGGAACATCAACTTGTTATTTTGCCTTTTGATAGACAATCATGAGTCACGATACTATGCTTTCAATAAAGCTTGTTTTTGTTTAATTCCATACCATATACATAGTATTCCTTTTTCAACTCCGATGATTTCGTCATCCTTTACGTACATAATACTCTCCTTCATTTCTGCATTTCATGTCTCTGAGTTGATTTCTCGTGGAGTTATGGCAAAAAACCCTGCTGTTGCTTAAGTTTTGCACACCAGTGTAGCTAACCCGAAAAGCGAATTTTCCTTTCAGTACAAGAGCCATAATTTCAGAAGTCTAACTTTGCAGACTGTTGGAACCAAATGTTTGACCTAACTAATTTCATTTCAGAGCTAAAGTGAGTTTGAAAATATTGTTCAAAAGAAAGAATTTGTAGGATTCCTTTAATAGAAAGGCAAAACGAAACTGTATTTCGATCTTCATTTGTATCGATCAATCACCAGCAGTAGCTCTTATATCGACATTTCATTATTGTGCCATCAGGGATAGTTAAATTGCAAGAGGAGAGCTCAGAACGAGATAGGTGTTCCTCGTATAACGATTTTTAGTTCATTTGTATGTTTATAAACTATATTCATTTTACCTCATCAAATTTCAACATAGCTGGAATTTAAGCCAATGATGGAAGAGCAACATTATGAACGGTTAACAGTGGCCGAAAAAACTCCATTTTTGACTTACATAATCCATTTTGACTTTGGCATAATACAATACACTCCCGAGTTTACCACTCTCTATTGGATAAACTAGCAGTCGATTATTCTGAAAAAGCATACAAAATAGCATTTACAGGTTACAAATCATGTTAACAATTATGCATGAATGTCATTTACATATTGTTGCGTTCGTACAGGTTCGTAATGGATTGAATGCACAAGTCGTTTAAAAGTTAATAAAATTTATTCTTTCCGAAAGAAATAAAACAAAATACTGCAATATTTCTTAAGAGATATTCGTACAGTATCACAATATCTCAAACGTTAAACAGAACGCAGTTCAAAACAGAGAATGTTAATCCAATCTCACAGCGAATTTGCTGCAATGAATAACAGCATTAAGTAAACAACAGTTCGCTTAAAACAGCTACAACTGAGCTGAGGTGTTTTAATTCGGCTTTTATAAGCTTTTTAATTATTCACTAGAACATTCTGGTAAAACCTATTTTCTCGATTTTTCTCGATGGCGACAGCAATTACGAAATATTTATTTATTAAATATTAACTGCACGCGCTCTTTTATTTTGACTTTTGCGACGTAGCTTTCTCTTCAAAAATCGTCTGCGTTGCACGGGAAAATAAAGCAATTTTAATTACAATTCTAAATAAATCTCTAAATAAATACGAAATCCGTAACAATATCAACACTTACGATTATTTGTTTACTTATGACTTTGCTGTTACTAAATATTGTTTAATTACTATTCTGCAATACTTACGTTTCTATACAAGCTTCGGAAAACATGTACATAATTTATGATATTACATCTTTTCATATAACATATATATACGAATGGTATACAGCTTCCAATTTGTGTATGGAATGCCTGTATACTTAGCTCTTCGTGTATATTATATGCCAACTAGCTTACCAAACACTATGCACTAAAATATTACTAGGCGCGTAAGAAAACTTACCTTCTTCTCCATAATTTATTATAATTTCCTGCGACGGTATCTGTTAATCCGTATTTCCTAGGCGGCAGATATTTTTACTTTGATCAGGTTATTTGTAGATGTTCACTACAAATACTAACAACACTCTTGTGCAGACATATACACAATTTCCAAATATTAATTATACTGCTGAAAAGCATAGAAGTTTCTTTTAAATTTTAGTTTTAATTATAGAGAAAAGTGCATAAGCGAAGCGACTACAATTATATGATAGCTATAGACTGAAGCATAAATTTGAAGACTTACAAAATAATGACAAATGATGTTGTTACTTTTAACTTGGGGAAGAGTAAATTGGTTGTTTCTAAGTACAGTTCACTGCAGTTTTTTCTAAACTTGACAAAATATTCGCTTAAAAAACAAAAAAACAAAAAACTGCTGAAAAATATGGTTGCTTAACCAGAGGCAGGTAAAGTGAATAGAATAACATTCAGTTTACAGTATACAGAAAATATTCGAAAACTACTGCTAAGAAATTTCTTTTCCATCTCAGGACCATAATTCAGTAGCTCAAGAAATCAAATCATCCAAAACAAATCAACGAAGAAAGTTTCCAGAAACACAGTTCACGGAAACTGACATCAGTTGTCATGAAATTCCGCGCTTCAGAGACACAAATAATGAAGAAATTTTTCCATCCAATAAACTTAGGCTTCGAAAACATGAATGCGTTTCACATTATTCAGTAGCATACAGTGTCACAAAAATAAATTTTAACTCCAGCGCAAAAAGAAAGCTTCGAAAGCAAAATGAAAACAGTTTTACCAAGTCAAAATAAAAGCAGCATCTAAAGTCAGGTAAAAGAGTTTCCGCATCAAAACTAACATGCTGGTGATCCAAAATTAAAATTCTTGCTATATATAAATAAAAGTTTCTGTAAAGTCACGAAATTTGAAGTAATAAAAATCCTTTCATTCCTTTTCTAGAGCAATGGTTGCAGGTATGTCAAAACTACACTCACGTTTGTGAAAATTGCAACACCAAGAAGGAATGGTCATAATTGAATGCAATTTAATACACAGTTGAGTGGTAGTGGTACAAATAAATGACTAAATGTTCAAAGCAAACAAACAAGAACAAGAGATCATAATATTTTGTGTG
>KK112032.1:263969-323751 GCA_000611955.2 Stegodyphus mimosarum | reverse complement strand
CTTCACGAAGGCCGATGATTCTCCCTCGTTCAAACTCTGTAAGTTGTTCAAATCTCGCTCTCTTTCGTCGACGAGGCATAAGTACAGATTGAGTTAACGTTTACCACTAGCAGATAACCACCGATACCCATACACGCCTCGCTACAGCCGTCTATTTATTCGGATCCATCAGCCGTTCAGAGGGCGCTGCTCAGCATACGCATGCGCTACGGATTTGCAATTCTAATCATTTGCATATCATGCGCTACTTTGCATTTCCTGAAAATTTCAGCTCACTCGCGTAAGTCCTTCATGGTGTTGCAATTTTCACAAACGTGAGTGTATATTTCTGAAACCAGTCGTGTTAACAGAATAGTATCATTTGTTTAACCTTTTTCTCAATATTTTATAAAATATTAAGCACTTTTTCTCACTGCTTGTCATTTTAAGGTTCGACTTTGTAGGAAGACAAAGTATGCTCATTCAATCAATGCTTATGATTGCTCTTAACATTTTCTCATAAATATTCTTAGCATTTTTATTGTATTTTAGATACTTTAGCTATGTACAATGAACATGAGAATATTAGGAAAGCTGAAAAATTTGAATAGCTACCATAATACATGTATTTTTCCATCCTGTTCATTGTTTTAGAAACCAAAGTATCATTATTATATGCTGCTTATTTTAGAGTCGTATGCAGTTTAATATTAAGTACATGTTACTGTAGTATTGTCATTATTATATAATTATTGATAATATTTGTTGAATCTTGCAAGTTGTCTAACATTCAGAATTATTACTACCTAACTTTCTGCTAGGTTTGTTTGAGTTGACATAATCTGTCTGATAAATAAAATAAATTGGTATTTAAATTATATGCATCTCTCTTGATGTTTCATTGGAGGTTAGATGGAAATATAAATGCTATCCGGAAAATTGAATTCTTTTTGCCTCAAAGAGCAAACTGTACTAAATTATTAATGTTTAGATTATTTTAGAAATGCTAGTATTATAGTTTCTCACCCCTTCCCTCCTTTGATTTTGAATTAATTTATAATAAAGTAAATCATGCTAATTCATGTTTTAATTACAGTTCTGTTTTTAATAATTTCCTTTATATGCACAAGTGTTATTAACATAAAGTGTCATTCAATAATATAATTTATTTTACTGTTATTTTTATATTTCTTATCTGGGTTTTCTTTGGGTATTAGGAAGAGGGATAGGAAAAGACTGTGAGGCTTTAATTAAGAAAATAAGAGTAATGTTACAATTTAAAACAAATTACAGTAAACAAATTACAGTAATGTTTATTGAAGCAGTCAATATTGTGTGATTGCCAGTGATTGAATAATATTAAAATACTTTGTTCATAAGGAAATTCGCTTATCTTTATATTATAGTGTTTATTTTAACATAAGCTGAAATTTGAATTATTTCCTGTATCATTAGACAGGCCAATATTCTGCTATATAACATACACTGGTGTTCAAAACTTAAGCAACAGCAGGGTTTTCTCCCATAACTCGACGAGAAATCAACTCCGAGACATGAAATGCAGAAATGAAGGAGAGCATTATGTACGTAAAGGATGACGAAAGCATCGGAGCTGAAAAAGGAATACAATGCATACGGTATGGAATCAAACAAAAACAAACTTTATTGAACGCATACTATCGTGACTCATGATTGTCTATCCAAGAGGAAGAACAACAAGCAGATGTTCCTTAATATGGGATATGCCCTCCCCTCACTGCAATGATTGCTTCGCACCGTCTCCGCATACTCAGAACCAGCTGCTGCAACATTTCTTGCGGTAGGATTGCCCATTCCTCAAACAGCATCTGTTTGAGTTGTTAGGTGTTCTCCGGAGGATGTAAGCGTGCTGCAACGCGTCTCCTCAAAGCATCCCACACATGTTCGATGGCAATTAAAATCTAAGGTGTACGCTGGCCAATCCATTCGAGTGATATCTTCACTTTGCAGTAGCTCCTCAACAGCCTGAGTCCGATGTGGCCGTGCATTGTCATCCATAAAAATTAAGTCTGGCCCAATGGCACCTCGGAACAGACGCACGTGGGGAAGGAGTACCTCCTCACAATAGCGATCCCCGGTTACAAACCCTCTGTCGGAAACGTGGAGCTCAGTTCGCCCGTTCAGCACAATGCCTCCCCAGACAACAACTCCAGGACCACCGTTACGGCGTCTTTCCTTGATGTTACTGGGATAAAACCGGGTCCCGATCTCTCTCCAAATCAAAACGCGTTGAGAATTGCTTTTGGTACTGAACCGACTCTCATCCGTAAAGAGGACACGACTCCATTGTTCAGTTGTCGAGTTTTTGTGCATCTAGACCACTGTAAACGGTGACGTCGGTGGCCAACTTTCAACGGGAGGCAGCGCTCAGGACGGCGGGCGAATAGGCCCTCTTTGTGAAGGCGTCTGGCCACAGTAAACCACGACACTTGTCGCCCCGTTGCTGTACAGAGTTGTTGAGCAATGGCTCTTGCTGACTGCTGTCGGTCTCTTTTCGCCTGCAGGACGGTATATCGGTCATCCCCTGCAGATGTCGTCCTCGGGCGGCCACGACCAACCTTTTTAACAGCTGTACTTGTGGTTTGGAAGACTTTCCAAGCGCGCAAAACGACACTTTTGTTGATTCCAAACTTTTCTGCTACACTGGTGACAGTACACTCCTCCTCCAGCTTTTCGATCATTCTGCCACGTGTGAAGTCGTCCAGGTGATTTCTTATAGCCATATTTCACGAACTGACTCACTGTTATTTGCAGCGACTTTGCTGAATTGCGTCTCCGTCGTGCGTTTTGAGTACATCTTGCGTTTTGAGTACGCTCACGTCACCTCTGACGTTTCGTTCCTGATATTTGCATACGCATGACGTTTCTACTGACTTACGTGTTCATTGTACTGATCTCCAAACCTCCTTTTCTGCAATTTCATGGCTATCTGCTAAATTTTTACATTGTTGTTTACGTTTTGCACACCAGTGTACAAATTTTCATACAAAAGTATTTCTTCGAATATAATTTAAAGGGCTCATTTAAATTTATTATATATATAAATTTTAAAAAAATGTAGTGTTCCGTCTCGGTTAGAATATTTCTGTCTATTTGTACTGGCATAACGTTTGCAGCGCCTCGTGATGTCAGTGCCGAGAGCCCAGTACTAATCAGTAAGCGATAGGGATGCACTCGGTTCACACCGATTCTCTTTTCCTCTGCCCGGTCAAAGCGGCAGTCAATTGTTGATTGTAATCCTTACTCCCTTCTTTGGCCGTTTAAGCGGCATTATTATCCCCGAAGGAAAATAAATGTTGTTACGTTTTTCAACTTGGCTTTTATGAATTTATATACAATCCACTAATACATGCTGTCAACATATTTGTCCTAACCGACCGGAGGAAAGATTAGTAACTATGGAAAATATATCTCTGAACAGGCAACGCGGTTGTCTAACGAAAGTCGCAAAACTGGAACATGCTTTGCGTCGAAAATGAAGAAAGTGAATTATTTTTGGAAGTGAAATTGCAATCGCTATCAGAAATAAAACGAACTTTGGATGAATTAAAACTGCGGTACTTCAATCTTCCAGGAGAGATCTCCATAGAGGAAAGCTGTGAAACCATTGAAGAACTAGAGGACAATGCGGAGAAAATGGAGGTAAGTCGAAAATACCTCTTTTCAAAACTAAAATACATTGCCAGTAAATTCCAATACTGTTGAAAATATTGTTGCGAAAAATTCGGCGGTTGCGCCTGTATGTAAGCTTTCCGGCATAGCACTAGGGTTGCCATAAAATAGTGTATGGTAGGGTTGCCAGATTGGCGACTTTATCGCCCATTTGGCGATCAAATCGGCGATATCCCATGGTCCAATCGGGAAGCTTATAGAATAACTTCCTGTCGAGATATTTCTCGAAACGTGTGGAACCTAAAGAAAACCTATATAAACCCTTGCGTTTCTGAGAGCCAGTTGTTGCGAGCAGAGTGTGATTAATTGTGAGAATTGCGAGAATAGCTGCTGACTGTAATTGCTAAGCTACGCAAGAGTTTTGTGAACGGAAAGCGATCGAGATAGTGCTTTGCCGTGAAGCTACCTTTACAGTATAGCTTGAGAGTGCATTGGTGATTGTTCCACGGTGTTTATTATAAGTTTAGTGTTGCCGTGAAGCTACCTGTACAGTTACAGACTGAAGCTGTGTTGCTGATTGTTTCAGCGTATTTATTGTAGATTTTCGACGCTTTTAAAGGTAATTTTGGAACTGTGCTGTAAATAGTGATTCTTGCAAATAAATTGCGCTTTTTGTTGTTCTGCATCGTGTTTTCATCGGATACTCTCAAATCCACGAACCCGTAAAACGGAACAATATTAATGTTAAACTGTCCGAACTAACTCTCTCTGGAAAATATGAAGAATTTCATGATTTTAAATGTCAATTTGTCTTTAATTACTGAAGATGCGAAACTAACTGAAACACAAAAATTTTATTATTTAAAGGCTGCTCTTAAAGGAGTAACAAAAAATATCGAGAGTTGTGAAGATAGATACCAGTCACTGTTTCAAGCCATAGAATTGCGTTATAAAAATAAACGAGGGATAGTTGATTGTCATATGCAGAATATCTTGAACCAAAAGCGAATGCCACAAGAATCACCTAAGGAACTTTGCCAGTTATTGGACAATACGAAACGCAATCTATGCACTTTAAAAACGTTAGAATACGATCTCGATAGGCTGTCTAACGCAATATTAATGAATATTCTCCTTCAGAAAACTGACAAGGAAACTCGAAAGCAGTTTGAACTTGCCTTAAAATCCAAAGACGTTCCATTACTGGACGAATATTTAAGTTTCCTTGAAAATCGAACTTTGGTGCTAGAAAGCATCCATAAAAATATGCCTGTCAAATTTCCGCCTAAACTCAGTATTGGTGTAAAACCAAAAAGTTTTGTTGTAAATTCAAATAATTCCAACTCAAAAAAATGTATCCATTGTAAAGGAAACCATACTCTTTTCAAATATAATGTAGTCAAACAAATGAATGTTGAGAATAGGCTCATTATCATCAAAATAGCAAATTATGTGGGAATTGTTTAAAACTCATTACGGAGAATGCAATTCAAACTTTTCGGGCAGCCGCTGCTCCCGCAAACATCATTCCCTTCTCCATAGGAACAATAACACTCAGTGTCCAACGGACACTCCCTGCGTTTCGTCAAAGCCGGGGAAAACAAACCTCTCCGAAGAAGCGTCATGCGACATACAGCAAGAAGTATAGTCTTGCAGCCACTTCCGGGGCGGGAAACACTGTCTTACTGAGTACGGTGGTTATTTATGTGATGAATGTTTTCGGACAGCGCTGCAGAATAAGAGCCCTACTGGACTCTGGTTTGCAAATGAACCTTATTACGAAAGAATGTGAAGAATGTTTGGGCTTGAAAACTAAACCCATCCGAACGCACATTTCGAAAATAAGTGGATCAACTCATTTAGTCAAGGCGAAGACTTTCGGTCATATTTCGAACGAAACGGAGACCTTTCCTCATAATTTAGAATTATGCATTATCCAGAAAATAACAGATGTAATTCCTTCAACAAAGCTGGATATTTCTAATCTAACGATACCGCATGACATTAAATTAGCATACTCTAACTTCTACACACTTGGTAAAATCAATATATTAATAGGAAATGAATTATTCTTTAATATCTTGAAGGAAGGTAAATTTAGGTTCGTATACACGTTACACATGGGGAAAACGACGAAAAAGCCCATGCAGCCAGCCCGTTCGCGGGATTCGAACCTCGGACCGAACTACCAGTATTCAGCGTCTTTACCGCTCGGCCGCTGGTGGGCCTGGAAGGTGAAGTTCAAGCGCCCTATGGAAACATAATATTGCAAAACACAGAACTGTTTATTTAATGACAGGCGCTCTACCAACTATTAATAATCAATCCTACTATTTTTTGATAAATGAATCAAATCTCGATAGTTCAATTAAGAAGTTTTTCGAATCAGAATCCTTGCCAGGAGATGGTAATGAAGTCGTAAAGAATGAGGAAGAAGTATTTTGCGAAGAGCATTTTAATGAAACACACTCGCGTGACGAAACAGGTAAATACCTGTAAATACCTGATAGTAAAATTGCCTGTGAAGGATGGTGCCACTTCTATGCTGGGGTCATCTAAGGAAATTGCTTCAAGAGACTGAACACAATTTGGAAACGTCTTGGTGCTAATAAGACTATGGCTAATTTGTATAAGGAATTTATGAATGAATATTTAAGCTTAAATCACATGTAACCTGCTATGCCTGCGGATAACTGTGATACGTGTTACTACATTCCCCGTCACGCAGTATATCGCCCGGAGAAAACTTCAACTGGATTAAGAGTTGTTTTCGATGCATCGTGTAAATCATCCAGTGGCTATTCGCTAAATTCAATTCTATTGAACGGAGGTACAATTCAAGAGGATCTTTTTTGTGTAGTTTCCAGATTTAGGAAACATCGCTTTGCCTTCAGTGCCGATATTAAACAGATGTATCGACAAATACATCCATCGCAGAGAGATTTACAGCGAATTGTTTGGAAGCCAAGCCGCGAGGTATCAGTTCAAGTTTATAGGTTACGAACGGTAACATACGTAACTACTAGCGCACCATTCTTAGCTATGAGCACATTAAAGGCATTGGCAGCTGACGAACAGAACCATTTTCCCAGGGCGGCTGCTGTCACATCTACAGATTTTTATATGGATGATATACTGACAGCATGGAATGCTTTAAAAGACGCAAAGAAGCTACAATCCGAATTAGTACAAATGCTTCGTCGTGGAAGTATGCAGCTACATAAATGGGTGTTCAATCATCCTGAGCTGCTGCATGATATTTCAATAAAAGAATATTCATTCTCTGAACAATCAAGATAATTTTACTAAACGTCAGGTGTTATCTGAAATAGCTAAGCTTTCTGATCCCTTGGGTCTCATCGAGCCCACAGCAACGAAGGCAAAAATATTCATGCAGAGACTATGGTTGCTGAAACTGGACTGGAACGAGGAATGTGAATGGAAAAAGTTCCTTTCTCAGCTTCAGTTGATCGATCAACTGAATATTTCCACATATGTTTTAAACTGAACATTTCGTTAGAACAGAGATTCATGGGTTTTCGGACGCTTTGGAAAAGGCTCATGGTGCGGCTATTTTTATCCATTGTATTACCACTGGAATGAATTATTCCAATCTCCTTTGTAGCAAATCCGGCCCACCAGCGGCCGAGCGGTAAAGACGCTGAACACTGGTAGTTCGGTCCGAGGTTCGAATACCGCGAACGGGCTGGCTGTATGGGCGTTTTTGTGGTTTTCCCCATGTGTAACGTGTATACGAGCCAGTGTCCCTTAGAAAATCCTCTACGAAGGCATCCCTCCCTTTAAGCAGATAGCCCTCGTGTGCTTTGCCATAATTGAATAACCTAACCTAACCTTGTAGCAAATCCAGAGTTTCTTCTGTAAAGCCTGTTACAATTCCACGTCTTGAATTGTGTGGAGCATTACTTCTATGCAGACTGGTGTCAAAGGTGATAACAGATCTGCAGTTAAATATCGATGATGTTTATTTGTGGTGTGATTCTATTATTGTTTTAGCATGGATAGACACGCCTGCGTACAAACTCAAAACCTTTGTGAGCAATAGAATTGCTGAAATTCAAACTCTGACTAAGCAATTCAAGTGGGGTCATGTTGCCTCCAAGGAAAATCCAGAGGACATAATATTCCGAGAAGCAGATACTAGTGAACCTTTGGATAATTCTCTGTGGTGGTCAGGTCCTGAGTTTCTCAATCAGCAACTTCCATTACCAGAATGCATTCCTCATTCTTCGGACAGGAGTATGAGATGGAAATGAAACAATCAGCGAATCCAGTTTTGGCTTTGACAAAGAATAAACATTTTATAGACTGTCTTCTGAAACTTTCCAAAGATTTTCATAAACTAATCAGATATCTCAGTTTTATTTTCAGGTTTATCTTGTAAATCGCAGGATAAGATGCAGGGATATTTAACTCTAGATGAGATGCAAAAGGCTGAAGAGTTTCTTATACAGCATGCCCAATTAACTGCCTTTAATTCGGAAATTACAGCTCTTCGGCGAGGTAAACCTACTCCTGCACGAAGTAAGTTAAATGTCTTGATCCTTTTCTAGATGAGAATTCTCTTTTAAGAGTTGGGGAAAGATTAAAAAAATCAAACTTATTATTTGATTGTAAACACCAGTTAATTTTGCCTCCTATTCATAAAATTACTGCATTAATTTTGGAATATTTTTATAAGAAGTACCTACATATTGGAGAGCAAGGTTAACTTCATCAGGTACTTTGAAAATATTGGCCCATTCACGGCAAGGACTTGGCTCGTAAGATAGTTTATGCTCGTGTGATTTGTTTTAAAAACAAGCCAATTGCAGCAAATCAGGTCATGGGTAATCTTCCTACTGAGCGTATAACTCCGACTTCACCATTTCTTAATTGTGGAGTTGACTTTTGGGGACCATTTCATGTACAATTCAAAGGTCAACGCAAGGGCATTTTTCCTAAAATTTATGTTGCAGTATTTATTTGTTTATCTACAAAGGCAATCCATTTGGAGATAGCAACAGACTTGATGTCTGAAGCCTTTATTGCAGCTCTTAAGCGGTTTTGTGCAAGAAGAGGAAAAATATCCTCCATCATTACAGATAATGCTAAAAATTTTAAGGAAGCTCATACAGAGTTAAAGTGTTTACAAAAATTAATCAGAAAACCTGATGAAGCGTTATCGAGCTATTTCACTTCAGAATCTATAGTGTGGAAATTAATTCCCTCTAGATCACCGAATTTTGGTGCATTGTGGGAAGCGGGAGGTAAATCTTTTACGTACCATCTTAAAAGAACAATGGAATGTACTAAGGTTACTATAGAAAAATTTCTCACAATCATTACTTAAATTGAAGGAATCTTAAATTCACGCCCTTTAACCTCTATGTCAAATGATATTAATGAATTTGAAGTTTTAACGCCAGAGCATTTTTTAGTTGGCCGTCTAATCACATCTATACCAGAGCTTCAACTTATTGAAATTAATGATAATAGATTATCAAGCTGGCAACGCACGCCAAAGTTTGTTCAAATAATATGGAAACGCTGGCAAACAGATTACCTCAATCATTTGCAACAGCGCAATAAACAATTCCACAAATCCAATGCGCAATTCCACAAATCCAATGTGCAAACAGGTGCAATGGCTTTACTTAAGGATGAGAATTTAACTCCTTGCCATTGGGCCTTAGGCAGAATTTTGGAGATGCTGCCTGGTACAGATGGTAAGATACGTGTAGCTAAAGTTAAAACTGCTTCAGGAATTTTTACTAGACCTATTCCAAAGGTTTGTTTATTGCCAATTTAATATTCAAGTTTCTGTTGGCTGTATATGTATATATTTGGAATCAGTTTGTGCATTATAAGAATTTAATAATGATTGTATGTTTTAATGTTCTTAAAAGCTTCATAGTTCAGTTTTAAAACTGTGGTAATCTGACTATTTATGTGATTATCAATTCTAAAATATTGTAATTCTTCAATATTCAATTAGATGAAATTTTTGTATCAAATTTCAATGCAGGGCGGATTGTCTTAGTTAGAATATTTCTGTCTATTTCTACTGGCTTAACGTTTGCAGCGCCACGTGATGTCAGGGACAAGAGCCCAGTACTATTCAGTAAGCGATAGGGAGGCACTCGGTCCCCACCGATTCATTTTTCCTCTGCCCGGTCAAAGCGGCAGTCAATTATTAATTGTAATCCTTACTCCCTTCTTTGCCCGTTTAAGCGGCATTATTATGCATGAAGGAAAATAAATATTGTTATGTTTTTCAACTTGGCTTTTATGAATTTATATACAGTCCACTAGCATGCTATCAACATGTAGCATGTATCTGTTAAAGATTTATCAAAGACTGCTCATTACCTGTGGTAACAAACAAGTGTGACAGATATTGTCACATTAGGGAACATGACTATTCATTGATGCTTAGTTCAGTAATTTAATAATATACTGAGAAATGCGGAGAACTTTCAGAAGTGGACATCTTAGGAAATGATGGACTTCATGAGAAATGTACATGGTTTTATTATATATGTTATTTATTTATTTTTTATTTGAGAATGAAAAATAGATTTTCAGATGTTCGTGTGAAAGAATTCTGTTTAATTATTAAGTTTGACACCCGAAAAAAGTTAATTAAATTAATATGCAATTATCATTTTATTATTATACTTCTATGTATATAATTCTATTTATTTCTAATGTAAATGCTCTGATTATTTGCGCTCACAGCTTCAACATTTGTGAAAATTGCAAGAGTATACACAGGATAATAGCAAGCCATGAATATGTATTTACATGTTTTATATTTAATCTTTATTTTTGAATAGTATTCCAGTAGTTAAAAACTGAACATCAGCCATATAGATTTTTTTTTACCTTCAAAAATTTCTTGTTTCTTATAAATATGAAAATATCTAAAATGCTTTTTTATTATTTTATATTACTATTTGTGTACAGAACAGTAGGTGTGAACCATTAACTAACCAAACAAACATTTTGCCATTTCAGAAAATCTCAAAATTGCCAATTTTCACAGCTCTGCAGATAGTCAGAAAGTGCCAAAATGTTTAATTATGTTGAGTTAAAATGATGTTTTATACTTTTCTAAATTGTATTAATATATTCTATTAATTGTATTATCAAACTTTCTGTAGGGATCTGAACTGTTTAGGATGTTATTATCATGTAGAACAGAATTGGGTATTTAAGCTTGAAAAATTTGTTGCTGAAGGATTTCATGGAAGGTCAGTCAAACTGGTTTTGGTTAATTCTCATTTTATTTTTGATGAAGAAATCTGTAAAATTTATTAAAAGTGAGTGACTTATAAATTAAAAAGTGGCTCTTAAATTAAATTCTGCTTGTTTTAGAAATATTTTCATGATGGTCATTCTTTGATTTTTTTTTCTTTTAAAATTTACTAACTCATGTTCATGCACTCAGTTTTGCATTTAATGTAGAATATTGTGAAATATTAAATAATACAATTCAGTCAAAAGTGTGGTTGCCACAGTAAATTTTCTGTTCCATTTAATCTTATCTATGGTTACTGATACATAACTTGCTTTTCAAACTGATAACATTGTTTAGTAATGTAATCGAATGGTTAAAATTTGCTATGAAAGATGTCAGATTTAATAAATTATTCTTTGATACAAATTTGTTTATAATGTGATCAGTCTGTTTCATCTCTTTAAATTGCTTAAGTAAATTGTATGTACTACTTGCATTTAGGAATGTTGACTGCATCAGTATAATTTTGTTTCATTTGCAAGGGAAAAAGATGATACGTAGCTATGTATTTAAAAATAGTGAGTTAAATTTCCTAAGAAAGAGGAACATTTTGTTGCTCTGGAGTGCAACATTAAGGTTGTTTTTTACTTAATTTAAAATTTACATCGACAATAACCATTATTCAGATATTGAATAGTATCAAAATTCCTTACTTCTTTAAAGCATGGAAAAGGAAATAAAAACAATTGAAATACAGTATACTTCAACATTTTACTACGTTACCACTTTATTTCACAGCTGTAAGAAAGAAACAATAGTGGATAGCAACACAAGCACTATCTGCCTATCTAGCTGCAGAGTCTGATAAGTCACATAAGACAGTTTTGTAAGGTCAAATCCGTGTTTCAGTTAAGGAAAATGAGTACGCAGTCTTGTTTTCACTTTAATTGATTGTAGCGGTTCTGTATACACTACCATACGAAATCTCTGTTAGTTCATGCAGTGTAATATTTCATGCAGTGTAATAGTTCATGCAGTATTTATAGACCACTGCTGCTGCTAAATTTTCTATAATCTTGTCTACAGTAATGGCTGGAGTGCAGGAAACCATCCTGCTGTGTAAACGAAACTCAAATCTTCAGCCTTGCACACTGCTCCACCAGTATTTAAACAACTGAAATGTTGATTATGGTAGAACATATTTATCTACTCCTGTTATGACATATAATATACATCTGTGCCAGATTTCTGCGGATGAACTAAAAATTTTAAAACTGCATACTGCTTAACATGAGCGGATTTTATTTTCTGCGCCTGACTGACAATTACTTATGTATTGTCAGCAAAATGTTACCAGATAAAGTTACATTCTTAGCCCAAAGGGGCGTTAGCGCAGGAGGGCTGTTAATCTCAAAATGGCATCTTGCATCGAATCACTATAAACGGCTTTCAGATAGTTGCCATCAAATAGTATCACCTTGTATTATGATTAAAGAAATAGGATAACGAAGAATCTGTATGAATATATGCATGTTTCTCGCCTTGTGAAATAACAACAATACCTAGAGCCACCAAATTTTGAATAACTTAGTATTTTTATCTCCAGCATGGGAGACTGTCTATAGGAAATCCTAAAGATATGCTGCTTTTTAAATATTTTTAGCTCAAATGCTCTCAGAACATTCATATACGTGTAAATAAAAAAACATACTCTTTTGGGTGCAATATAAAATATGAGAGGTTTCAGATTTTTATTATTTATTTTTTATTTACCGGTCTCCCGAACACCAAAACTCTTTTTTGCTCTTGCAAGACAGCTTTGTATTACAAAATAAATTCATTCTTATTGTTTTTGGTCATGACTACATGTTTAATTTAAAATAGTTTTATGATTAGGTAAAATTTGATTATTATAATTTTGTTCCCCTTTTTTAACCTAGCAACTTTATATATTGATTCGCTACCCAGGTTGCTTACCAATGGCTGATTAATAAAACTGCTGATTATTTTCAGCTTGCGATTTGATTTCAGTTTTCAAAATAGGAGTGTCAGCAAAAAATTGAAAAAGCATCCCCCATGTTTATTTTACTATAATCGAATAACCAAACAATTGCTACTCTTTTTATAGGTAATAAATGTCAAAATACTTTTGAATACTTTCTGTAATTTGCATTCTTCTCATATTTAATTTCATGTCTTTAAATCATTTGTTTAAATCTAATTATGAATTTTATTCACATATAGTAATTGGGAGCATTTTTTATTTCAAGTGATATGAAAGGCAATGGCAAAGATGGAGTTTATGATTCAAGAGTTCGTATATTTGTCTTCTTTTAGACGTTTAGCATTAAATTATTTAAAATCCATTTAATTAAAAAATATAAATAATTTTCCAGTAATTTAAAGAAAATGTGATAAACTGAATTAATAAGACCTATTTTGAATTTTGAAAAGTGTGTTTTTTCTGGATTTAATGATAAGAAAGTGCCTTATATTTCTAAATTTATTTATTTTTCATGCAAATAAATGGTTTAAGATAATTTGTGATATTAATAGTTGACGGAAGATTTAGCATTATTATATGTTATTTTAATAACAGATCAAGTTAAACTACTTTTTGTAAAGTCTCTCTGCAGTTGAAATTACAAAGGTAAGTGGTTAAATACTTTCTTCATACCATATTAAGTAATTTTATCTAGTAAATTAACAATACTCATATATTAAAAGTAACAGAATAAAATTAAACTTTCCTTGAAAATAGAAAATTTTTTAGACATTTAAAAACTGATATTCCTTTAAAAATTCTCAAATTGAACTACATGGGAAACAGAAAAAGGTTTTATATGAAATATTTCATAAATGCGCCGTAAATATTTTTATGATTTCACTGCATGATATAATTTACTGCATATTTTATATATAGTCACAGATTAAGGTAGCGGTGCTTCTCTTACTATAATATAAACCTACATATTTGTTTTTTATTTCTATTTTGAGACCAAATGAAGAATGAATTAAACAGAGACATTGAGAGCTGAATACAGTTCATCTCAAAATAAAATGAATTGATAAATTTATGGGAAAGTTTACACAGCATATATTAAGCAGAAAGAATAAACGGAATTGACTTAGAAGTATTAATATTTGGTAGGGTTGATTTAAGAATAAAATGCTTGAATGGCATCATTATAATAAACATACAGTAGAATTTCATTTAGTCTTTCTGTATTGCATAAAATGCATACTTTGTGATATTGATGATTGTCATATAAATAACAATTATTGTTTTATTTTGCTTTGAAATGAATGGTTAATAATACTACATGAGGTGACCTTTAAGAGGCGCAAGATTTTACAAAGTTTAATTTAGCGCTGATTTCAATTGCCAAATCTCATTTTATTGAATTTAGCATAAACTAATAACAATGGAATAGAGCATGTTATTTTTAGATTTTTTTAAAATCCAAACGGGCTATTAGTCTTGAAATGTAACTTTGTATCATCTATTATGAACTCTTTTCACTTTTCATTGAAGTCTCTTGCCATTTGGCAAAATGTAATGTATTTATCTTTCAAATCTAATCTGTTAGTAACAAGCTAAGCTATTTAAAAGCAATATACACAATTCTTAGGAATATTATTTTTTTATTTTTTAATCTGATGGATTTAAAACGCATTTAATTCACATATATCTAATTAAAAATATTGAATATTTGTATATAATTACACGATATGTTTCTTCACTTTTGAAACATGCAGAAAATATATAACTTCCGGATCTCAGTATCCTATAAAACGTTTTGCTACTTCCTCTTGGCCATGTTTATTGAAAATCTTCATTCGTAAACCATCTTAAGCTTTTTGGGTGACTTAAAATCTGAGCCCTTTCAGCCCCCCTTTTTTTTGTAAATGTGTGAGCAGACGTTTCTTGAGTTGCCTTTCTAATGATGCAGAAAGTTATTAACAGCGTCAATAACATAATTTTTATCACTACATATTAAATGTATAAAAAAGCCTACAGCATTTTAATGTCACAAAAGTACTTATTCATATTTATTTATTCTGTGCCTAGGAATTGATTTAGTTTTATAAATAAAATTTCCTTTTAAAAATTTTCCGACAGTCTCCCCAAAAGACAAAAAAATTCCTTACACGTATTAAAGAAAGATGATTAATTTAATTTGTAGAGCTTATTACATTTTTAATTTTATTGAATTTTGAATGGAATTTAAATGAAATTAGAAACTGATTTTGAAGAATAATTTACTTTATGAATATATTGAAAAATTCAATTTTGGACTATTGGATGTTTAAAAATGATCGAAAGATTTTTAATATCTTAAAATTAAAAGCAAAATTTTCTTTTATAAAATTTTTTATTAATACTTCATTTTAATTCCCTTCCCCAGTTTTAGATATATTTACAAATTATTAAATAAATTGAAATTCGGATTAAAAAATGAGTTGTATAAATATTCTCAACATTTCTTGTTTTTCCATATTATCCATAGGAGAAGGACCTGAGACTATTTGTGGAAAATAAGAAGTTTTTGGTCATCACACACTTTCACTGGAATGTAAGAAAGATTCGTGGGGATGACATTAAACAGAAGGAAATATGTATTTAGGAGGATAAAGGGATATTCCGGGATGTAGTAAACAGTATTTCAAATTCTGACAACATCCTATATGCTGTCAGTGGGACCTAGACAGGATGTCCTAAAGATATATTGAGATGTGGGAGTATGAGTTTAGGAGAAAAATGGGATATTACGGGGTGTCCTCAGGATGTAGTAAGTAGGACTTAAAACTCTAATAACATCCCATACGCTCTCAATGGCACATACACAGGATGTTCTTAGGATATAATGGGATGTGTTTAGGAGGTTAGTGGGATATCCCGGGATGTCCTGAGGTTGTAGTAAGAAAGAGTTCAGATCCGAATAACATCCCATACGCTGTCGATGGGACTTAGTTAGGATGTCCTGAGAATATACTGGGATGTGACATTAAGCACTCTGGAGGATGTGTTTAGGAGGTTCGAGGGATATTTCGGGATGTCCTGAGGATGTGCGCATATCCCGCGAGCAACATCCTCAGTATATCCCAAGGATGTTTTTGTGCTATCTGGGTACTTGCAAATAATTTGTTCAATATTTACAAACAGAAGTTAATTAACTTGCAATTATGCTTTTAAATGTAGGAATCCCGATTTATTTTTGGCAGATGATTATAAATGTTGAAAACTAAATTTTAATAATGTATAAAATGTCGCTCTTTTGATAACATAATCACACATCCAGTCTTTTGTATTATTGCGGCATCTTTAATCGGACTGATCTCAAACAAATTGCATCGATTGATCGTTCGTCTCGCAAGTGCAGATTACAATGCTTACTCGAAAATAAAACCCTATCGAATATAAATTTTTTGGCAGAAAAATTTTGAACACAAAGAAAGAGTTGTCAGAACCGAATGAAATTTTATGAGAGTGCAACGTCGATATAAACAAGTGATTACAAAGTTTGACCAAAGGGATAATTTATTACAGGAAAACCTATAAATAATCCATTAGGACTACTTCATGTGTCAATATACTATGCGAATCCAGCGGGCAACGACGTGTACGGGTTTTATGGTGTCCTGCGTCATCTCATTGCCCAATTGCTGTAAAAGTATCTTTACTTCGAGCAAACTCACAGACCGACCAGCTGACCGTATCAAGTTACCCCAGACTTGCTTAAGAGGAAACAACCAAGCAGGCTAAGCAAGAGTAGTCATGTGGCAGAAACATTCCTATGACACCCTTCCTGATTGTGACTGAACGTTGTCCTGTTAGAAAATGCTTCATGGGAGCCCTGCGATGAATGACAACGCATGTAGCTGAAGGATACAATGAACAGACCTTCGGACTATAACTGTGCAGTAAATTAATATAAGTGATAACCGGTGTCTTTGGCGACGGCACCCCAATCTTATTACACGACCTGTGGGAGTGATGTGCCACTGTAAAGCGAAGGCAGAACCGAAACGCTCACTGCGGCGTTACAGCACAGATACACCACTATTCAAATTAAATCTCATTTTGCATCTGCAGACTGTCTGATTACATTCGTTTACGGTCTAATGCCACTCTAAGCGGAGGTTACGGTGAGAAATTGTCATTGACAGCACGGGTAATAAGCTGTACGATACTAAATGCCCTTCGTCAGGCAGTTCGCTACGGTACGAAGAGAAACAGGAATCCAGAATAAAAGTGATACTTTTGTTTGCTGGAGAGCAATGATGCAGTTGGCGCAGTGTGTGCATATCGGGTGATGTAACTCTCCTCTTGGATGTCGTTCTGCCGAAGACGTGCTGAGCTTAGCTGTCGTGTATGCGACTTAGTTTGCCTCTTGATCATTACACCTCCTTGCCTCCTTAAAGTCAGAATGGCATAAGTGACTGGCTACTTGCCGAGCTTACGGCCACCGCATGCGAACATCATTGCTTATGCTGACGACATACCCTGCTCGTAAGAGGAAGCACCAGGGAAGAACTGGAACGCAACAGCACAGAGGCCTGCACCTTATTTACCATCGCGTGCAACAAATTAAAACTCACGATCTCCACAGAAAAATCATCTACAATAATAATTCCCAGACGAGGATCAATCCAACGCGGTACCAATCCAACGCGGCATTAAACTCCTAGGCAGAAATATCAAAATTGTACGGAATCTCAAATACCTAGGGGTAGTATGGGACCAAGGTCTCACCTGGATTCCGCATATTATGGAAATCAGAAACAAGATGTCAGTTATCGCACGCATAGCAAGGCAATTTCAAGGTCGCAACTGGGGCCAAAACCCCCATATTCCGAAGGTGCTATTTCTCACAATTGCAGAAAAAATAGCTTTATAAGCTGCAGTGATTTAGGCGCAGCCAATGGGAGCTCGCAAGGTCAGGTAACTTGCGACGCTACAACGCCCCTTCGCTCTGCAATTAAGCAAAGCCTACCGCACAACCGCTACCAGCGCAGCAACAGTTCTAACCGGCATATTACCACTCCATATAAAAGCAGAGATGGAGGCAACTTTCAGTAAACTTATCCACCTAAGCAAAGATGCAACTTTCGGAAATATCAACTACTGTCTAGTCCAGTTCGAACGTCCCTTCACTCCTCTTCATACACATCCAGCTCTCAAAGTGGAATCCACATCAGAATTGACAAGCAACAGACTCACACCCCAGCACACTCCCCACGTACCGGGACACATATTTACACAGACGGTTTAAGGCAGTAAAATGGTGTAGGCAGTGCATTTGTGCACTATGAGAATGGAAAAATTGAATACAACTGGCAAGGGCGTCTTGACACTCACAATAGCATCTTCCAGGCGGAAGTGCTAGCAATTACGGCTGCAGTGCAATATCTTATAGATAACCAGATCCCAGAAGCAACCATCTATACCGATAGCCTGTCAACTTTACTTGCACTTGAGAATCATCATCATGTCTCACCGCTTATACTCAGTCTCCAACATTTCCTTACGCAACACCCTCAATACAATCTCAACCTGGTATGGGTTAAAGCCCATGCGGATAATGACGGCAACGAGGCTGCAGACACGTTGCCCAACTCATCACCGTACCTGCACCCTGCTCTTATCTAAATGACCTCCTACGAGAGCATGGAATGAACCAAGGGCAACGAGAATGAACCGAATGCCAGACAGGCAGACGGACTTTCAACCACCTCCCGAAAGTTTCCACCGACTGACTCTTAGCCGTAGCACCTCTCACCTACTTCATCACGGGTCACCACCCGTTTCCACGTTACTACAATCGCCATGGCATCTCAAATACCGATGTCTGTGTCTGCGGATCAGATGGGTCACCAGATCATTACGTATTTGAATGTCTTTTAACGGCTGCACGCCATCTCACGCTATATACAAATAATAGGGACGCCTATCACCGGTTCCTTATAACACATAAAGGAGCGGTTAATTCATTCTCTACCATCATTAATACCTTCGCGGCATTGGGCACGGACCTTTGCCAACCGTGCTAAAATGACGCAGTCAGCAGACTTCGGACTCCACGCTCTGGTGTACTGACGATAAGCTCCACCACTAGTCTATTGGACTAGTATTTACAACATCTGCTCATCACATTAACTTTGTGTGTTTAAGCTCCCATGCCCACCAATTTAAAGTGTGCAATGCTAATAATTCGCAAGTACTGTTCTTTTCGCGCCTCTACGTTCCAGTGCATTCCATTCTATATTCATGCGTAATATCTGTGAACTGCGTGATATTCATCTGTGAATTCATATCTGTTCATGCGTTTTAATATGTATGTATGTCTTTTTGTGCTTTAAGTGATTATGTGTATGTACCTGTTTTATGTGTTGTGTGTTTATGTATTTTTCGCTTTGTGTCTTGTGTATTATTTGTCTATGTGTATGTTTGTGTTTTTATGTGTATATCCTTTTGCAGTTTTACTTTAAGTATTTACCATCTGTAACTCCACAGCTTACCTCTTCAACCTGTAATACAACCCTACTAATGCCCTTGTAAAGCCATGTACTCCCTTTGACAACCTGAATAAACTCTTGGTGCAGCCTTGTGGGGCTCCAGGGAGCTATTACTGTAGTTAGAGGAGGACGTGGGACACATTCCTGTTTACCTCTGTTAGACACGAGGTGTCCCCGTCCTCCGTAACCTACCTACCTACCTACCTGCCCACCCGGCTTTCATCATCCCGATGATTCTCCCTCTTGAATGTTATATTTTATTCTGCTCTTTATATATCTCTGAGCTTTATATTTTATCATATTTTCTTCTCTGAGTTCTATAATCTTCTGATCAGTGTCGATCTTTGAAACAGATTAAATAGAGGCAAAACGCCTCTGCATATCTTTTTATGCGCCAGGAATAATGAAATTTAATGCCGTCTGGTGGCATTACGCATTGCTCTTTCGCGCTATACTTCTGAATATTTACATATCTGCCTAGCGCATACCTTCATGTCAAGTTTCGTTACAATACGGTAAATTTTTATGGCAGTGATACTAAGAACCTCCTTACATTTTAATTCTAAGAAATAAAAAATTGTTGAATATCTTATGTGATCATGACGCTGGTTAGAATTCATTCATTCTTATTAGGACGACATATAAGGTAACGAATTATATACAATACTTTGCCATGGCATAGAACAACAAACTAGAAACTGCCTGTAATACGTTGTTATCTATTTGTTTATAGACATACCAGTGACCAGTATAGTGGATACAGGCTTAAATTGAAATTGCATTTCAATTAAATGTTTTTTACTATCATAATTAGCCTTAGTTATGCAACTTACGGATACGATGAAAACACTTACCTGTGTGATTTATTTAGTGTTGAAACGTGTAAATATACTACGTAATAATTAAAATCCTTCTATTAAGTTTGCAATTTCATTTATCAAAATACCTTATTATAAGATCCTATCAGATTTAAAAAATATAGCAAAACAGAAGGGGTCATATTTTTCAGTAAATAATAGTTCGTTCTTTTGCGAAGACGTGCTATCACTAATTTCTCTTGCTATTATTATTTCAGTTACAAAGAGATTAGGTTTTTATCTTCTTATCGAAAGTGCTGAATTCTGTACGTTGCCTATTAATTAATCCTCCGAGGTGTTCCTATTACATCCCAGTAATTTCAGTTTCTTATTTCCTACTGTATCTACGATATCTTAATTACTTTATTGCCTCTGCTGAGAGTAGAATGTCAGAGAATGTAGTTAACTGCTTCTTATTGTATGTTTTTCTTCCTTGTCACATGAGAGTGGTGTTTTATCCAACTTATTTGCAAATTAAATTACGTAAGATTCATAATTTTTCAAAACACTAACTAGTGTTTATGAATGATTACTATTCCTGTTCCTTTGTGAAAGGCTAGGTAGGTATGATTTCCTTTTAATTTGAACAAGAATTTCTTTCATCTGTGAGCTGATTTCCATGAATACCACAGATTCTGCCTACAGACTGTTATCCCTTCGCCTGAACACTGCTCTGTTCTGTTATAATTTTAGGTAAACAACATTCAGAATCGGATGAAAATTAAAGATGCCTTTCCTGAATGCATAATCCAAGAGACATTCCTTCCCCCATCAACATACGCTTGATTTGGAAGTGTGTTGATTTTGCTTTGAGAATTTCAAGGCAAATTCTTAAAATTTACGTCCGAGAATTCCGCATTCTAGTTATGCAATCTAGATTTCAATTTGAGTATTTATTACGAGATAAGTTAATTTAATTTCATTTATTACGATTTTCTCTTCAAAATGGAGTCAATTATAGAATTTTCAGTTCTTTCTGCTTTTAAATCACGAGATATTGTTTCTGATACAATTCGTAACATTACTCCAGATATTATAAAGAACATATTATGCATAGATAGCCATTCCATATAAGTTTGTTTTGATAGGGAGTTAGTACTGAAACGTCCAATTCTAGACAACCATATGGCATAATTACAGAATAAAATGTTTTAGTGTACTAATTAACTTTTATTTCCATTTCGAAATAAAATTGAAATTCAGGAACATATTTTATATAAGTTTTTAATGAGTATTAAGACCTGATCTTTAAATTTTATCAAGTTGATTATACATTAGCTTTTTATGTAAAATAAATGTTCGTTTGAAAAGGAAGGTCAATATGAACGTAAATTTTATGAATTTTCTAGAATAGAAGCAAATAACCTTGAATAATTACTTGAGGGAATAAATTTGATCGCAAAATTAGGAACTACCGGTAGTACACAAAACACCAAATTTGAACCAGTCATAAATGAAGATTTGAAACACGAATGTCTTATTAACCTAAAGCGTACGTATTTCTGAAATCTGATTAATGAAACACGTAAAGAACTTATCCGCATCTAGCGTAAAGTTAGGTATATTAAGTACCTAACTTAGTAATACATTAAGTCGTAACTGGTACATACATTTTTTGGGAAATATATATATTTTCCAATAAAAGTATATACCAGTTATATTCTGCTATACATTTAATGCCATTTTTACCAACGCATTGTGATATAACAAAGATAATGCAGCTACGCAAATATTGCAACAAATCTGTCTTCAAAATTATCTTTTCTCTTTATTGAAAAATTAAGGAATGTTACTGATTTTTCAGACAGAAGCATTAAGTTGCAAATATTGCGGTCTTTTTTCACTATTCTCATATAAGTTTCAACTTTTAATCTGCCATCTATATTCCAAAGTGACGAAAGCAAAATCTTTGCCTCATGTTTTGGTGTGCAAAAATTAAGAACGAAACAATTTTTTCAATATAACGTTGTACAAAAGTTCCCAAATCAACACACACAATACCATAAGATCCCCAAGACATAAGAAGATGGATAATGTAAACAAAACGTCTCCTTGAAAAAATGGAAAAAGATAAAAACGCACTTTATTGAAAAAGCATCATGGAGCACAATGTGGAAGAAGACCAAAACATCCATGTGACAGGTGTCCAGCAAGAAACATCGAGCCTTTAGTAGGGGATGTGATCTTCCCTGTCTGCTGTGCAGGTTTCACGTCGTTTGTGCATGTTGAGTATGAGGCTGTCAATGAGCTGCTGATGCATTGTTGCAAATCCCTTTGTAGCGCCAATCGCAGCTCAGGAACAGGCGATGAGTTACGTGCTGCCATGCGTCTTCCTACTTACCATACATGCTCCATGGGATTTAAATCCAATAACCTTACTGCTCAATCCATGCGTTCAGTATCCTCCTATCCAACAGTTCTACGACAGCAACTGTGCGATGAGATGAGGCGTTGTCGTCCATGAATAGAAACTGAGGACTCATAGCACCTCTGAAAAGACATAAGGAAGGAGAACCTCTTAACTGTAGCGAACATCTGTGACTGAAACTCCTTGGAAGATGATAAGGTCGTTTGAAGAGGCATCATGCAAACAGACCACAAATGCGCAGTCTCCTGGCCACGGTAAAACGCGATATTTGTCGCCCAATAGGCAATATACTGGTCGCCCGCAGCTGGGGTTGCTCGTGGACGATCAACTGTTCTGTAGTTTGAAATGCTCTCCGAAGTAATGAAATGATTCTGTGAGCAATTCCGAACTCCGCAGCACACTTGTTACACTTCGAGTTTCCTCAATCTTTCCAATGATTCGACCTCGGGTAAATTATCAAGATATCGTCTAATAGATTAACTGTTCGACATTTCACACTGAGGCAGCAACTCGACGTTATTTAAACTGATATATGCTGATCTCACACCTCCAGCGATGTTTATACCCTCTGATACTCCTATATACGCATGTGCTGCCATACCTGACCCTAGTCAATTTCCTGATTGGTCTTTCATTCCGCACTGCCTTCTCATTCCGCTGAAAAGCTAATTTCTTAACTTCGTCCTTCATTATTACACAACAGTTTTTGTCGAACATTTAACCTTAATTTTGCCTTGTTTTGTGAAAATCTAAAATTAATTTATGACATCTATAAGAGGAGTTCCATATTTTAATTTCATAGTGCATGCATTTTGCATTTAGTAGTGTAAATGTCACGAGTGATAATTGCTAAAATGCTGATTTTTGATTTAGTTTGAACTTGAGAGTATAATATTACCTAAGAATTACCAATTTGTATTGCAATTAAGTAACTATAAGAAACAAGCATTGTATTTTTATTTAATGCATTTGGGAATATTCGGAATAATATTGTTCGAGAATTTACGGTGGATATGTTTTTTCATCGTAGGCAACAATGTATGCGGAAACTAATGCAATTGTGAACGATAACCTTTTATTGAAAACATTCGCAGTATTTTAAAATATATTCAAAGAAATGAATTGAAACTAATCTTAATATAAGTCAATTTATACTTAATGCACTGAACTAAGGCATGTCAGAATAAAAATATGGATTTCATTTTTTATCCTATTTTTCTCTTACTGCTTCAAAACTCGTTAATGTATTCTGGAAATGGTCAACATAACTACACAATACTTCTGAATTTTCACGCCTCATATTTCACATCTACAAAAATGCCTTGAAAGGAGGGCCTTTTGAAAAACGATGTGACATTTTGTGATATATTAAAACAAATGAATGTAAAACTCTGCAGTAAAAGAAACATTTCCGCAAACTGAAAAACAAATTGCATGGTTTGCTTTAAGGCACCAGATAAAAACGTTATTCTGCATGATATGTTTCATACCTGCAGCTCAATAAATCATGATTATTACTGTCGAATCGTATTTTTTTTCCAATTTCATTATGTATTTTATATTATTATTTAATAATTTGCAAGCTTCAATATTCAGTGACAAATTGAATATACTTTAATTAACTTAAGGGTTGGCCACTTTCCAAAAGTAATATTGATATACACATTTTTACGTTCCAGATCGAAATGTGCTCTCATAAAAGAAATTATTCTTGTCATCGGTACTTTAAAAAGAACAGCATGCTTCCTCTTCTTTTATCCCTCTATCTCTGTACATACACACACACACACACACACATATATATATATATATACACTGGTGTGCAAAATTAACAGAATTTGCACGTTATAGCGAATTTCTGAAAAAATTAATGGGCAGATTGTAATGAAATTTGGCATGAATAAATACATTTATAACAGAGAAAATAGAAAAAAGAGATGCACCATTCAAAAGTCATCTTATGCACGCATGATTATCAGTAAAGCTCACAGTTCAGGGATGTTCAAAATCCACCTTTTGATATCGAACTGAAAATGAGTCTAATATGGGATATGTTTTGATCTCACAGCCAGACAGGTCATGCAGCGTAACAGTAAATTGAATAGAAGGCAGTTGAGAAGTTCCTGTGGCAGTTCATTGCACGTTTTCAGCAAGGAGGATTTCAGTTTCGGGATGGTTTTTGGAGGAGGATGGCGAGATGAAATTGCCCTTCCAAGAGCGTGCTAGAAATTTTCTATACGATTAAGGTCAGGAGATTTGGCTGGCTAATCTATGCGTCGAATATCCTCACTTCGAAGTAATCGTCGAAAAGCTGAACCCTATCAAGACAAGCTTTGCCGTTCGTTAATAGGAAACCAAGACCAGCTGCGTCCCCGAGAAGTTTTATGTTACGCCAGAGCTCTAAATTTTCCTCTCTGTATCTCATAGCAATCAGACAGCGTTGGTCAGACACCTGCGAGGGGTAGATGCGGCCGTTCAACATAATGCCTCTCTAAATCTTACACCTTCACCAACACAATGAGCCTTTCCTTAATGAGGAAAGGATGGCATCGTGTTCCAGGTCTTTTCCAGATACAGGTCCACTGAGAATCAATGTCCGGGCTGAATCTTGCCGCCTCTTTAAAAAACCACGGCGTTTCACGGAAGTTTGGTCCAGGTGCATATTATCTGTACCACTGTTAAACGCGATTTCTTGTGTGTTGCAGTGAGCGGAACGTAAAGAGCGGGTCTTCTGGCATACTCATGAAGGTTTCGAGAAATTATAGACCGTGAAACTCAGCAGCATACAGATCACTTGACAGCTGTGAAGCTGTAGCAGTCCTGTGTCGCTGGGCTGAAATTTCCAAATAACGATCTTTATTCGTCGTTGTGGACCTTGGTCGATATTATCTAGATCTTCTCGAAGTCTAGTGTCCTGAAACGTTTTCCATCAATTGCAGATGACAATGGGCGTTACATTTGAGCTCTATAGCCACTTATGCGTATTATTTGATCTCTTCAGCGCATGAGTGGCCTGTTGACAATCTAAAGACAATTCTCTGTCTCATTCCATCATCCATAGTTTCATAGCTACTCATTTTACCTGACACCTTATAAAATTGATGCAACTCTTGCGAGAAACGCGGCATACGTCGTGAAGGAATACGAGCACACAAACCACCGAAATCAGCTTCGTGAACTTATATCCTCTCCACAATCATAGTTCCCCAGATTCTCACGGGTACGCCTACGAATTAATTCTTCAATAGCATAATTAGTACCACTGGTCAATACATTTCGTAAAACTATAAAAAAATGACGTAATTTTCAAATTCTCTTAATTTAACACACGAGTACGTGGAACTATATTAATATTTTACTAACATGAACTTTTTATAAGCATATTTATTAACATAATTTTTTACTCTAAAGAGACATGTAGAAAATTGAAGAGGATCTGAGCTATGGAAATTCAATACAGAACGCTTCAAGATTACATGTGAATACTGAATGTTTCAACCAAAATTAGTTAAATTCTGCCTAAAGTGAAAAATTTAATTTTGCTAGAAACTGTCAATTTCTGATTCCCCTCACGCTGAAAACATCAAACCAAATACTTTCTGATTTCATGATAATGAAATGGGATAGAGATATGAAATTTTTCGTTTGAAGATGACAGATATGAATTTCGTTAAATTAAGAATGTTTTCAAGCACTGAAATCTAATTTAAATATTAAGTATATTTTCATGTACCATGTAAAGAACAAAGAAAAAGAAATCACAAGTAAAGCTAAATTTAATGGTAAGATGCTGATACTTTCCTTCTCTGTATCTGCAAATAATCAAAGATTCTTGAGAAGAAAGTGAGAGAAGTTTTATCCGTGTTAAAAAAATGCAAACATAAAACATATCTCAAGACTATCGGAAAGTAAAAATAAATTTCCAAATAAATTTTTGTAAAATATCTGTATAAAATCATTCAAAATCTTGAATTTCAGACGATTCATTTCCGAGATAATTCACAAAATGAAAATCTCATAACGTTTTTCAAAAATTCCTATTTTGTTCCCTTTACTGAAAGTAGAACCAAATCTAATACTATGAATGTTTTTCAGTTTAATCTCGTACAATTTTTTGCGAAGTTTTATAAATTATTGGGAGAAAATAGCGTTTCTAGAGTTACTGAAAATATATGGAAGGACGAGAGATTTTTGCGATAATTTAAAATTTACCGCAGTCTGTAAGAGGCCCTAAATTTAATCTTATAGCTCATAAGATAGTCTTCCTATTTTTTCTATTACTTTCCACGACCTGCGCGGGCTGGACTAATAGAAACAAATTGCTTTGATTAATTTTCTGAGATTAATTTAAATAGCAAATTCTAATTTAGCATAATTCATGTCTTTGCTAGATCAGAAATAGGCTGATGTCTTTGCTTCTTTCGTTGCATTAACCTCCTAATAACAATGCAGCAAAAGATGTAAATTACATTTTTCATTTTGGTTCAATTTTTGCACCTTTCATGCAATTTACAACTGTGCTACTGTTCTTTAATTATTGCATATGTTTTGTTCCGAAATGGACATGGTATGTATTTTAAAGGTATTAATAATTTATTTTAATTTAATTTTTATTATTAACACCATTTGCTACTGCTTTTAGTGTGCAATTGCATTAAGCTTTACCCTGCTTTTGATTTTTCATTAATTCATTTCCATATATAATATGCGTATATAATATACATAAAAGTACGTAAATCTCAAAGTTATAACTTAAATTACTAACAGCCCTTAATTTCCCCTCTTTGTTCTAAAAATAATAATGACTTTTTCTGGGCTGCGTCATTTCTAAATCAGTCTCTCTCATATCACTTGCGTAACGCTGTTGACATAGTTAATTCAAACCTGAACTAAAAGTTTCGCGAAATGAAAATTTTATCTTAATAAACAACCTAAACCAATACCTTCCATTGGCCAGCCTTTAGTAATGGATTTGCACACAAGACACTACTTCGCTGCTGACATGTCGCTTAAGCTTTGCTAAATATTGTTCATGGTGCTAAAAATATAATCTGTATAAAACTGTGGGTATATAGCGTACCCAAAATGATGATGTGCAGCGAAAAAGAATATGTGTCCTAAGAGTCCTATTAGTTAGCAAGGAATAAAATTATGTGTGGAATTTGAGGCTACGTCTGTCACCTTTCTAGTTAGAAAGCTCGCAGAACGTACTAAAAGCTCGCCAAGTTATAACGCAGAAAACCATACCTAGACCATTGCAGTTTTCTTCAAGTCATTCTGTTACATTACATAATCTTATTATTTTCCTATGTAATACTATATAAATAATATATGCATATATAAATAATGAGATATTTTAATGCGTAGTCGTCTTGGCTGACTGTGAAGGCATGCAGAGGAAGCCGACTAAACTGAGCTCGAAGTATCACAATCTCCATTTTCATTCATGTCAAATCATTCCTTTGCAGACAAGATAGTTCTAGAACAAAGTTAGCAACAATACTGTTTATATACACGGTTTAGAAAACTAAGACATCATCTTAGACAAGAAAGCGTAGCAGCGCAGAGATACATGCAAGACAGAAGTTAGGAAAGGGAATGAGGTAACTGCTCGCGAAGCAGTATTCCTACTACGTAGGTGCAGAAGTACAGCTAAACTGTTATTTGTTAATTTTTAGTTCTGTTTACCAAGCAGCGTTATGTAACATGGAGAGATTTCGAATTTGCAAGAACTGATGAACTTAGGGGAGGGGAATACAAACCCATACTCAATTTGGGATAGGCCACGTGAAAAAACCAAAATACAGAAAGACCAAACCTCAAAAAGCAGAGAGGCAAAACATAATAAAAATCCAAAAAAAGAAAACTGATATTTACATCTTTCGCTGCATCATCCTCAGGGAATTGGCGCAGCGAAAGAAGTAAGTGAATAAAATAGCCTGTTTCTGAACTAACAAGCATCAAATTAAAATTTAAAATTTCCTTAGAAAAACAGTAACATTGTTATAATTTTCTTAGAAAAATAATCAAAGTAATCTGTGTCTGTAAAGTTCAAACATTACAGGACGAAGTAATGAAAAAATTGTAGCACCAAAAAATAGATAAATTCAAAACGATTGCGAATTAATAAACAAATTTTAAGAAAATTGAGTAGATCGAGTCTAAAGACAAAACTTGCAAAAGTTTTAATCCAGCATTTAAAGAAAAACAAAACCAACAGAATCATACACACATTTTTTAATTGAAATTGAAATTTAATTGAAAACTGGAAAAATTAAATACAAATTTTTAAATTAAAATTGGGAAAGCAAGACTAAATATAAATTTAAAAATCATTCAGGCCAAGTTAAAATGAAGTATAATTGATAAAAAGCAAAATGTTTTAAAATTTAATAAACGGTTTTTACTTTTTCGTATGAAGTAAAGGAAGTATTGCAATCACGAAAAATTCCAGGGATCATATTTCAACGAAAATATCCATTTTCACCCCTATCGAATGCAATTTAACGATGTTTTGAGTGACATCTGTACGTAAGGACAGAAAAAAGGGCTTCTTTTCCCCAAACGAATTATAAAACTGATTTAAAATGGATCCAGAAGAGATATTTTCGTGGCGTTTGTACGTGCGTATATATCTATGTATCTCACATAGCTGAAAACATAGTGACCTCAGAACCTTGAAATTTTGTATATAGGAGTGCTATAATATGTAGTTGTGTACCTCCAATTGTGGTTGTACCAAAAGTATATAAGTAAATGTACATATATATTCACTCTGTTACTCGGCTCGAGAGCTCAGTTTCTTTATTCTTATATGTTTGTAAGTTGTGTATTTTTTGCTTTAGAAATGATTGAATTGTGTTGTTCTTATCTTCCGGTTAAGGTTTTATGCCTTTAGTTAACCAGCATGCAATAGTTGTAGAATTATCAACAATTTAAAAGTTGTTTAAATACGGCGAAGCCTAACTTTTTTACCATAACAGTCATATTTGTTTACATTTTAAACTTTGCAAAATAATGAATTATGTCTTTCTGCACCTTGAGTGTCTTTTTTGCCGAGTGGGACCAAAAGTAAACCTTTAGTTTTGTGCACCGAAACATTTGAATTGCAAAATTTGTTTTTTAAGTGTTTTAACTTTATTTCGTGTTTTATGTTTTTCCATATCTTTCAATATTTAATGAAGATATTTCTGAATTTTTATGTTATAAATTACCTTGCTACGAAGTGAAGACTGATTTAATTGAATGAGAAATATATATTTAATTAATTTCGAGGAAATAAGTTTAAATGAAATGCAGGAAAAAATGTGTGTAATTTAATATTCCGTACAAGGAAGTCATGTGGTGTACACATGAGAGTTTTTAAATTTTACTTGACAAAGTCCAAAAACATAAGTAATCCAACATATGCAAAAATACAAGAAAATGAAAATTTGATCAAAAATTTGTAATATAATATCATGTAAACAAGAAAAACAAAATTTTTAAATAATAAATTATATTTATATACCCTTGTCTGGCACCAAAGCATAAATAAACTACGAATTCAAAACTGAAGAAACTCGATAAAAATAATTAGAAAAACTTACATTGTACAAGTTAAACTAAATAATTTGAAAAGGAGCATCAAATTACCTGGTTTGTGAATCCAAAAACAGTCAGTTTAAGTGAACGAAAAATTCTCTAGAAAAGGAATCCCAAAACGATCTCAGTTTCGACAGGAGTAATAATTAGCTTAAGTTTAAGAAAAGGGAAAAGTTATAGGAAAAGCATACTTCAACCAATGGAACTGTTGCAGGGTTTAAAATAGATTTTTTTTAATTCTAATGCATCATGAAACAATTTTTTGAATATGCGAAAATTTTTAAGCAATGTGAAGAATATATAAATTAAATTAAAGTATAAGGGATTTTTCAAGTAAACTGTCAGCAAAGTTATGAGAAAAATTAGAGAATTTAAAACAGGAATTTATAAAAAAATGTTATAAAACCATATCTAACCTAAAAGAGAATAAAGGTATCAAGTGAAAGAAACTGTCATGTGTTACAGAATGTAGAATTTGTTCGCATCAACTCTAAATATTGCTATTCAGATCAAGACAGAATTTCTGCTATTAAAATTAATTGTATCAAAACGAATGTTTATGAAATTTTTATGAAAATAGAAATTATTTAGTAATTTGCTATCACAACATTTTGGGGCAAATATACAATTTTAATTTACGAACAGAATATTCCTTTGTTTAGAATGGTACAAAATTTTAAATTAACAAAACAATTTGAAATGCTAGCTGGAAAGTCATAGTAAAATCGTATTCAGAATACATTTTCAGAGTCAAAATGAATAGCTAGCGTTTTATCACACCAATACGAATAAAAAAGTTTTAAAAAATTTGAATGCATTTCATATAAGTGAAATAAGGGTTCATGAGGAATTAATCGAAGATGACATTCCCGCATGATATATAAATCTAATTTCGGCTTATGAATATTGCATATCTCAGAAGCTAATTTTTTCCGTTCGTTGCACGAATTGTTTATAAGACTGTTGGTCATAAAACTGGAAATTAGAATTTTTGATATCGTATTAAAAGTTTAACGAGGCTTAAAATTTCATCTAGGCTAAAAAGTATATGCAGTGAATACCATAATATTTACCAAAAATTAAAAAAAATAATAAGCTCAGAAAAAGTCATGTAGAAGTACATATGGTAATAACGAAAATCAGTTAGAAGTGTTATATATTTCAGACGATAAGAGGAGGGATTTTGAGCTAATTAAAAACAAGAGGAATCTTTTCAGGTTTGAGTAATAACGTCACCCTGTAGTGCAGGTATTTATTATGCACTTACAGAGCAGATGACGTCATTATGTGAAGTAATCTAGTAATCTTTAATTTCTAAACATTTCATTAAAATCTAGTAGTGATCATTAATGTGTCTTTCAAATTTAAACAATCTGCAGTTGTTAAGATCTGAAGGAACTAAAAACAATATGCATCTTAATGTCTAAATTTTATATTTTAATATTACTGCTAGGAGCTATTGCATTTACTCATATGTGCTCTTTTGGTGTAAATGTTTAGTGCGTTCACCTAGAAATAGAAGATCCGTGAATGGAACGTCGCAAGAACAGTTGAAGTTTTACTTTTGCTGCTCTAGTACATCCAATTGTTAGTATAATGGCAAGCGAATTAAAATGTAACTGACTTGCTAACACTTGAAATCGTTGGGCTCGTACTTTTTCCCTGACGCATTTTAATCTGGGGAGAATTCTCTCATGATCTCATGCGTGCTTTCGGTTGTAAAAGGTTAGGATGCCCGGTTAATAATAGGAAGATGCGTCATTCGGATCCTGGGTAGTTATTTTTTCACGGTTCTTTATTTCACGGTTATCCTCAGTGGTTAAAGGTGCCTGCAATGTATCAAAATGAGCTTAGTTTATAATATAGGCCATTGAAATGAATTTAGTGTATAATATACCCATTGAAGGCTTATAATACCCCACTAAAACTTTTGTAATAGATAGTTAATGATCTTTTTTAACATTATACTATATTATTTACTTTGACATAGCACAATTCAGTATAGTAAAGAATAATATTTCAACAATATTCGTCGAAAACAGATAAAAATATCTTGAAGTTTTAAGAATTGTCTCAAAAACTAAAAATTGTATACATTCGAATCAAATTTTTCTACAATGAAAGATTTTATGCAAAATATCAAACAAATTTCAATGCCGATCTTATTTTTCTGTTTGATTGACAGCACGCTGTTCCATGTTTTCAGTTCTCCAACTTAAACAGCTTTGGAGTAGATACAGAATGTACATAGAAATATTCACCGTTAGAATGAAAGCATTCATACTTGCATAACGGAAAAGTATTTTGGGGAAAGGAATGTCTGAATAATCTAAGTTCTGATCTGCTTTCCATTTCTTTGGACACTTTTGCAATAGGTAGATAGAAACAAACCTTAGAGAGAAATAAGGAAAATGCGAAAAAAAATAAAGAATATTCGAAATTCATGTGCCAGTGGACTCTTAGATGTCACGTAAATGTCGGAAACTTATTTTACTTTACACGCAAAAAATATTATGCATCCCTGAGCAAAACCAAAAAAAGTTTCTTTTAATATTTTGGTCATTTAATTTTCCCATTAATAAAACACAAGCTGCCGCATAATGGCATGCACTGCATATTTAAACACTCTGAATTTCGAGGTTTCCGTTTTTATATATCATTAGCACAGTCATTGGAATCATTTCATAAAGTTACCAAAAATTAAAATACATTATCAATATTTTTATTATTTACATGAAACTGAACTACCTTCATTTAAATTTATTAAAAAGTGGCACTTATACAGAGCAAATTGGATTCTGATTCTAATCATTTTGTGATCTATTTGACAATTTATTTTAGAGCTCTTTAAATCTACAAAGTAATGTTTCGTTTTAATATTTGCATCCATTATAGCTGCTGATAGATAATTTAGAAATAAATTTATTTATATTCTTTAGCATTCTAAATCTATAATACAGGACGGTTGAAAAGTACCTTCACGATTTTAAATTTAAAAAAAATACATGAAAATTAAGTAAATTTATATTTTGAAACGAGTAATACAGAGGGTGTTTCTTGAAGATTTTATCTACGAAACATTATGTCCCTTTCGCGATGAAATTTATAAGCTCTTTTTAGCACATCTTTCATCTGGACAAGCACTGGAAGGAAGTAAATATTACGAACAGAGAACTGTTCTTTGAGTCGTTGAATAAAATACACACCAAAGAATGCAGCGCTTGCTTTGTAGGCTATTTTGAGGATTGTATAACCCAGTCCGTTTGGTCACGGATCATTTTTGTTCGGGAGGTCTCGAAATATTTGTTTAATTCTTTGTCCAAGAGAATATCATCGTTGGTTGTGCAGACAAGTGAGTCTTCTCTGGTAGATTTTTTTCTTTTCTCTCTCTCTCTCTTTTTTCTGGTGTATCTTTATTTCGATCATCTTCTGGGAAGACAATATTTAGATGAACATTTGTAATGTTAGAAGCATATTTAGAGATGTTAACAGAGTCTGTCTGTTGTAGGTATATCTGTGTGGGCTGAAACACGTTAGTTGTAAATTCTTGAAAGATATCATACGGATTAGAGTTGTCGTTACAGAAGTCTCGCTAACTGGTTGTTTTTGCAGCAAAGCATATTACGATTATTATTGTGTTGCCTCTTTTTTACATGCTTTACGAAGATAGAGTTTATAGCTGTTTCCTTTTGTTGCATTTAATCTTCTCCTTATTGCTCTGCAGTAAAGCTTTTGTTGGATTGTTGGAGCTCTTTTTCTGACACCTTTTAGTTTTTGCTGTTTGGGTTGAGAAAATGTAATCGCAGATGAATTGCGTAGTCTTCATGAGTTTATCTGTGAATTTTTCTAGGCCATCTAGGTTAGTACGGTTATTTAATTTGACTCCTTTGATGAGGGAAAGTATAAACAGTATTGTAAGTGGTTTGATCTTAATGCAAGGAAGTTTCCAGCTTCAGACGATAGCTGTTGATATTGAAATGAATGTATCTGCGATCTGAAGCACTTCCATAACCTACAGCTTTTCAGTAGTGAATCAGGTTAGTAATGGTACTAATAAAAGAATAAGGCCTAGCCAGCTCTTACTGCAGGGACTGTGGACTTTAGTGGAAAAATTTTAATGTTATACAGATGGAACATTTTTGCTGCAAAATAGTCGTCTAGTGTTTAGGATTTGTCGTTGCAAAACCCGATATTGTTGTGGGCATTGAAAGCTCCGCTTGAGATTTGTGGAACGGGAGGGCATTTTGCACTGAGCCATCTATCGCTGTTAAAGTGTCAGTAATTTCATCCGCTGGAGGAGAGTAAAAAGGACAGATGATGCTTTTTATGTTATTCAGTTGTAGAAGAATAGACGCAGACATTCTGCCAATAAAGTTACAGACGGGTAAGCATATCAGGTTCACATAAAACTGCATCTTCTGTATTGTCCATGAATTGAAGCTGCGCGTTGTTATGATTGTTTAGAAAAGGGGAAAATTGGCAGCATGTCCTTCTCGAAAGTAGGTTTCATGTATTAGAATAAAATCTGCATTATTTCATGTTGCATATGCTGCTGCTTGAGTCGCCGCTGCTTTAGCTCGTTGTAAACTGTTTTGGACACGGCTATTGGTCCTTTGTTGGTTTTCATGAGTTAAAAAGGGCTTGGTGAATGCTGTTGTCCATGTTCGTATCTTGCATGTTGTTAGTAAGTTGTTTTCCGGCGTATACGTTCGACATATTTTCTATATGTAGGGCATCATGAATGCTGGGAGTTTACATGTCCTTTTATTGCCGATTATGTGGTTTTTGTCTGCGCTTTTAAAACAGATAAGAGATATGGAAGAGCAATTCCTGATAAGTAGCGGCTAGCGTTAGCGCACATTAGGCTTCGATGGCGGAATTTGCTGGAGTCTGCTATATACTGTTGGGAATGTATGAAGAGACTAGAGACTAAAGACATGTTGTTACGCTAACTTTTGTCCCGTTGCGGAAGTTAATCTTAACTTATCATAGTTTATTTATTTGTTATATTTAGGGTGATTATTATGGAAGGTCTTTCGCTTTATGGACTAAGGAGAAATGAGGGAAAGTATAAACAGTATTGTAAGTGGTTTGATCTTAATGCAAGGAAGTTTCCAGCTTCAGACGATAGCTGTTGATATTGAAATGAATGTATCTGCGATCTGAAGCACTTCCATAACCTACGGCTTTTCAGTAGTGAATCAGGTCAGGTAATGCAAGCTAAAAATTTGCAAAATAAATTTGTTCGTGTTGTTACCGGAGCTCATACTTTATCAGAAACAAAAATGTGAATAAAGACTAAAGAGTGGTTACGTTAAGGACTATCTCAATAAACTAAACGAAAATGCTTACCATAATACGAACAAATTAAACTGCAAATTTTGCTAAAATCTTGAACCACGAAATTATTCCATAAGACTACTTTTCCAGACAGTACGCAGCACATCTCTTCAACAGCCGCCCATCTGGTACAGTGGTTAGCGTCGCTGACTGTCGTACCGAAGGGACCGGTTCGAATCTTCGAAAAGGCATGGATGTTTGTAAATGTATAGTGCCGGTGCGGCATGGCGTCACTCTAAACATGCGGGGAGCCGAAAGTCCTCTCGTGTGGTTTAAAGGAAGAGGAGAGGGGTGGGAGATCCTCGGACCCATTCCACCGCGGGAGCTGTCCTTCAAAATTGGAGGCGGAACTGAGCTAAAATCGCATTATTACCTGTAAGGTGCTGAAGGCTGTTGCCAAAGACAGGCTATTTTGCACTCCTTGCCACGAGGAATTTTGTGGCCTTGGGCTGATGTTAGTGTCAAAAGCATATGAGGAAATAGATATTCTTATATACATAAGGTTATTCTTTTTTCGCATGCATATCAAACAAAAACACATGGAATATCAAACAAAAGTACGTTAGGAATTAAATGTGAAAATATGTTAATTTCATTGATTATTATACGTTATCGAAACCTACATCATTAATTTAAATTATTTAAAAACGTAAACGCGAGCGAAAAAAGAATAACATCTTTTCCTCATATGCTTTTTAAATCCCGAATAAATAAATTCTCGCATATCTGCGCTTCCCTGAATAACAAATCAGTAACTCTTAATCTAAACAGTAATAAAAGCTGATCTTTTGGCTTATGAATACAGTTTAAAAATTTTTTTCTCTGTTAAAATAAATTTATTTTCTCGTCGTCAGCGCACCGCTCACTTTGCTTAACAGCTGACTATGCGTGGTTGAAGTCTGTACTCGTCGCCAAGCGATGAAGTCTACAATGCTGGAAAAAAGTCTACATCGCATGCGAGAAGAATAAGCTGTGCTAAGGCGAGATGTTATCTTTTTCAAAACGTGTGAGCTCAAACAGAATGCTCAGTATGCTTCATTTCTACAGTTTTGTCTAAGTTCTGTATCCAAGTTTTTTACATCAGAAGCAGCGTTCTGCTGTGGAATTCTGTAATTCTGTGCGCTCGGCAGCCAATGTAGAGGCGGGGACTGCATAACATTTCTAAAGGCAGATGGTTGACATTCTGCGAACTGTTTGACGTTTTTTCGTTCTTTTAGCCTGTAAAGTGTCTTTGATTGCTATCTTAGTTATGCTGTGTTTCACTGCCAGAGCATATTCATCTTCGATATCTATCCTTAGAAGAATGCTTGTTAGTAGAAAGTTTTGGAAGCTTATAAGAAAGGCAGAAATTCAGTAATCTTAGAGGATTCAGAAACTTTTATGCAAAATGATCTCGTTCATAACCTAGTTTTTGTCGAATTTCATTTCTGTTTTTCGTTGTGTCGAAGGTGTGCAAGAACTTCGATTTCCCTTCTTTCAACCATTTTCCGTATGAGGCTTGCTTCATTCCTAACAATGCTTCAATAAAGTAAAACGGAAGTCGATCGGAACTGCAGTCATGGAGAACGTTTTTTGTTTATTCGTCTTGTTTTTTAAACTGACTCTCTTCATTCGATTATTATTTGGATCTTAGTTAGTTTTCTTTACTTTTATATGGCTAGATTATTAAAAATGGTCTGCATAAAGTTACCCAAAGAAAGAACTAGGTCGGGCTTCTTTAAGAGCGTTTGCTATAATTTTATTAGAACTTTCTTTTCACAAATTAAGACATTCTTTCCACTTGTTTAAACATATGTTTTAATTTCCAGAATGCAGATAGGTTCATGTGAGCCCCACGTACAAAGGTTATTTTATCCTTAATTCGAGCAAACTCATCATTTTGAAATGCTTACTGAGAGTAATAAATATTTTACATTTTTCAATGACAGAAAGTTTTAAAAATACAGAAGAAAGACGATTTCGTTTATAATATTTGGCTGGAAAAAATCGATGTAAATTCTCGTTAGCCATAAGGAATAACACATAATTCAGCATGTTGAGCTTTGTAACACATATATTTTACTGATTGGTTTATTTGAAAAGTAGGCTTATAAAATTAAATAATGCATCGCATTTCAAAGTAAGGTGCCATATTGATTCTTTTTTTAATAAGCTCCAGAAATTTGTATGTGCATTGAATTATTAATATGAAAGAAGCAAGAGCTAAAATGTCCGACAAATCAATAACTACCCAAATAAAATTACTCAGCGAAAGAACTAAATGCCCTTTGGGCTCCTTTTCGTGCGTTTTTATAATTTGGTAGAAAGTTTTCAGAGTTAGAGACCCTTTACATAACATATATATGACGGCTATCTGTGGGGCCGTCATATATGTTAAGAATTGAATGGCAAAATTTACTGTAAATTTTTCGCATGTACTCTACATGTTGGTCTATAAATAGCAAAACAGAAGTGGAGGAAATGAGGTATTTGTCTCATGTCTTACGTCTTTACGCTCAGAAAGAAAGCTGAAATAGAGTTTTTCTACTGCATTTCGGTATCCTCAGTGATGTGCGAAATTGCCTATTGATCACGCCAAACATGCACATTCGAACTCATTTGGAATTCTGCTGTCAAAGAATTATTTTATTCCTGCATATGGGTTATTTTTTAAAAAGGCATTTTCTACATACTTAATATATTATAGCTTTAATTCAATGTTTTAAGCATGAAAAAGCTAACTTATTAAGAAATGATAATAAATGAAGAAAGCAGTCTTTTTATTATTTACTGCTGTATGACAAATATTATAATCATCGGTGCGCTTATATTTTATAGTTTTATAAATGAGAAAATTACGGCTATAAGTAAATATCGCAAGTGCGAGTTAGTAAAAACATGTTAAATGGTAGAAACTATATTTTATAATAAATGTATCTAGTTACGTCTGGTGCCGTTTAAACTCGCCGTGCAACCACAAATATTTTTGCTCAATAGAAAGAAAATAATATCCATTTTTAATTCAAAAGTTTTCTCCAGATTGCAAATACATTTCTACTCTCTTAGATATACATTACGTTACTTAGACGTTGTCAGTCATGCGAACTATAATCTCTTTAGAGAATTAAGTAGATAACGTGTTTTCCAAGTACCGTGACAGCCGCTCTATTAACCACATCGTTTGGGGTCCAAATCGTGAAGGAAATTACACGCTATAACAAAAAAATTCTGTTGCATTGCGATTTCAGATACCTTTCAACGACTGAAAAAATGCCTCGCCGCAGGATTCGAGCTGATTGCGAGCAACTGCCAGAGTTTGAAACAGGTCGTATCATTGGATTGAAAGAGGCAGGTTGGGCAAATCGGAGAATCGGTCGTCAAATGAGTCGAAGCGATGCGCCGATTAGAAGATGCTAGCAAGAATGGGTGGACAGCGGCAGATTTTAGCGTCATGATGGTCCGGTGGACTTAGGATCACAACAGATCGGGAGGAAAGCGTGATTGTCAGATCAGCTGTCACAGCGCCTGATTCATTGCTATAACCATCAGACGAGCGACCCGCACACGAGTGTCCACCAAGAACATTCACAGACGGCTGATACAGCGAAATCTACGCTCGTACCGACTGCTAGGCCACCTGCCACTCACGCCTGCCCACTATCAAGCCAGATTACAGTGTGGCTTGGCTCAATCAGTTTGGAATGATGCTGATTGGGAACGTATAGTCTTTAGTGACGAATTCCGCTTTCAACTGTGTCGTGACGATAATCGAAAACCTGTCTGGAGACGCCCAGAGCAGCGTGCCCATCCTGCTTTCACTATTGCACTCCTCACAGGCCCTGAACCAAGCCTTATGGTCTAGAGTGTCATTTCCCTTGATAGCCAGACCCCTATGGTCGTCATTAGAGGCATACTAACAGCACAGCGGTACATCGACGACATTCTGAGATCTGTTTTGCTTCCGTTCCTTTTGCAGAACACTGGCCCTATTTTTCAGCAAGATAATGTCAGACCACCTACAGCACATGTAGGTATGAATTGTCTTACAGCTTGCCAAACACTTCCTTAGAAAACCAAATCGCCAGATCTCTCTCCCATCGAGCATCTCTGGGATATGATGGGAAGGCGATTGCATCTACCAGGGCATGTTGATGATCTAACCCGACAATTGGAGCAAATGTGGCAAGTAATAGCGCAGGAGACCATTCGAAAGCTTTATCAGTCTATGCCCCGCCATTTGGCGTGTGGCACCTTGCGTCCAGGTTAGATGTGGGTCAACAGCTCATTGAGCTCGTTACTTTGTAGCTATGCAACTCTGAAATAAATCTGTGAAGAGTTTAAATTCATTAATGTTTATTTTATTTTAAAACTTTACTTTCATCTCGTATTTTCTACTTCCGGCCAGAATTAACGCGTGAATATGTTTATGCAAATTGTACTTGCTAACGCTTAAGTACTAAGTTGTGGCTTTTTGCCAAGTAGAGGAATGAAGGAGAGAGCGCTCTCTTGCTACGAGTCTTCACGCGAGCTCGCCATCAGTTACTGTCCGCCTTTGAGGCCACAGGTTAACGCTCTTGGAAGTTAAAGACGCATTGTAGTTTTCCGCAGTTTGCGTACTACAAACAAAGTAAGTTAAAAGGCCAGTCTTATAGCTAGTCATCTCTGTAAGATATTTAAAAGTTAGCTCTTATTTAAAGTTTAGTTAGTTAGTAGCCTTATTTTCTTTTACGTACAGACCACAAGTGGTTGGTCTTTGTAACCCGAAGTACGGGAACGTATGTAAAATCGATAAGCAAAGAAAGGGTAATGTCCACCCCCTTTGTTGTATCTTCTACACACGCTCGAACGTGGCTTTTAGCAAGCTCCCTGTTCCTACTCAGGGCTATAGTTATGTTTCCGAAATCAACTAGAATCTACAGAAATATCTCCTTGTTATGGTTGACCATTATAGTAAATGGACCAAGATTACTCCCCTAAAACGAGCCTGTGCGAAATTATTTACTGATTCTATTTTAAATAAATATATTTTAAATTACGGGGCGCCGCTAAAAGTTATATGATAATGGTCCTCAGTTTATAAGTAATATTTTTGAAGATACGTGTCAAACCTGGGCATGCGTCATGCAAAATCGACCGCAATCAAATACAGCGGAACGGGTCAACAGAAACATAGTTACAATTATTCGTAGTTATGTTAAAAAATTTCATAAAAGCTGGGATAACTATGTCAATGAATTAGCTTTCGCTCTTAGAACCGACAAACACAACACAACTGGTAAAACTCCTGCTGAGTTATTTTTAGGCAGGAAGATTACAACTCCACTGGACAAATTGTTTTATGCTCAAAAAAGGGCCCCTGAATTCCAAATGGCGATATACAAAAGTTAATTAAGGAGGCAAAAGAAAACACGGAGGTATCACAGAGGAAACAGAAAATGCATTATGACATGAAAAGACGGGAAGGATTAAATATTAAGCTGAAGCATTCACTTTCGTCAGCTGCGGAAGACAAAGTGGCAAAATTTTGCCCAAGGTTTGAAGGACCGTTTTCTATTGAAAAAATAACCTAGGCAGTGGTGGTTTTAAGATCCAAGAATGGCGAAACAATTATGGCAAATATCGATCAAATCAAGCCGTATTACAATCGAAGTAACATAAAAATATTTCAAGATCCTTCGCAGGATACGGCACGGCAAGCACCATCTCAACACACGGCACAAGAACAACGACCGCCAGGGTCAGACACAAGTAAAGATACGAACAAGAAAAGAAAAGCCCCCCCCCGATGGAACACCAGAGATAACAAGGAAAGGAAGATAGTCCCTCCACCAAAAAAGAGATGTCACGACCGGCTCCAACAGGAGGAAGACGGAAATATTAACAGTACCAAGAAGGCAAGAAGAAATAGCTGCAGTCAAGGCACCTGTGAGAAAAGAAATAATGAATCCTCAGGAAGGAGTCTATACAGCAACTGTCCAAGAATTGACAAAGGGAAACCAGCTGCAGGCTCAAGACAACAAGAGATTGAACCGCAAACCGCGATATCTCGACGCCTCCAAGGACAGCACCTATTAAGCGATCCAGAAATCAACCTATGGAGAGAAAGAAGTTTTTCAGCTCGCCCAAAAAGAAAACGGCCTGAGGACGAGACTCTGGGTCGGACTCGGAGAAGGCGAAGTATTAATCAAACTATGATCTTTGCTACCTTCCAGGAGTGGGTGGCTAAACGGATGCCTGAATATCAAAAAGAAAAGTAAAACTTTGTTACTTTGAAACTTTAAGTTATTTTTCGTTTTTACTGCAAGTGGCAGAATTTAAGAAGTTTTACCTCATGTGAGGCCTACCTTTATCGCCAAAAAGGCAAGAAATGAGTTTTACCTATTTGTTATTATGTTTTTCAACTACTCGTGAGTAATCTAATATTATTGCATAATGGTAAAGTGTAAATAGTTCAGTATTGTAAAAGATTTTGCATCTGTATACGGAAAGTACCTTAAGAACATTCTAAAAATATTGTATAAAGTTTTATTGAAAAGATTCTGTTAAGAAAAGACATTTAGTCTGAACGACTTGTGAAATATAGTTGTTAAATGTAAAAGAAGCAGCACGTACTTTCCGTAGGAGAAAGTTAACTGTTTGTTTTCAAATGTGTAGAATTAATGGCATGTTAGTATGTTCTTATATACATATGATATAAGAACATACTAACATGCCATTAAGTCAAAGCATTACATGAATGTAAAAGTTTAAAATCGTTGAGTTAAAAGAATGCGACTGCATAAATGTAACTTAACGCATGGTCAATATGTGTTAAATTTGGAATGAATGAATGTAGTTAGGCTATCTGACGCTACACATCAGAGTCAGCCACTTATTTTAGAATAGTACCTCACGGTTTAGAGATGAATTTAAGGGGTATTCTGAGGTCTTGTTATGTTGAATTTTAACACGCTAGCTAGGCGGTTGTGTTGAACACTTGTACATACACACGCCCGTGTTTGGTGTTTCTCTCCTTACAACACAGGCCAGAGAGCACGGGGGAGATAATTAAATAATGGTATGAATGAAATAAGAATGGAATTTTAAAAGAAAATATATATACATGTTCATGTTACTTGCCGTATAAGTTACTTGACAAATTGATTAAACTAGTTTTCCTTCCAGATCTCTGGAAGGAACCGATAAGAGTCAAGACATTCCTCTTTTTAGTAATGTAACAGATGAAGAATATTTGTCTCTGGAATATATATTGTAAAACAGCGTTTTACATAATTTCTAGGTTAGATAGTTTTAGTGAGGAGGTTTTGTGGAAGATTGGCCTCGCGCTAGAATTTAAAATTAAGTTTTCAGCAAGGTCGTTTAGACCTTAGTTTCAAACTTATTAACTCTAGCGAGAAGTATGTAAGGATTTGAAGTTCACTAACGTTTATTTTATTTTAAAACTTTACTATCATCTCTTATTTTCCACTTCCGGCCAGAATTAACGCGTGAATTTGTTTATGCAAATTGTACTTGCTAACGCTTAAGTAGTGGCTTTTTGCCAAGAAGGAAGGAGAGGTGCCATCAGTTACTGTCTGCCTTTAAGGCCAGAGGTTAACCCTCTTGGAAGTTAAAGATGTATTGTAGTTTTCCCCAGTTTGCGTACTACAAACGTAGTATGTTAAAAGGCCAGTCTTAGTGCTAGTCATCTGTGTAAGATATTTAAAAGTTAGCTCTTATTTAAATTTTAGTCAGTTAGTAGCCTTATATTCTTTTACGTTCAGACCACAAATGGTTGGTCTTTGTATCCCGAAGTACGGGAACGTATATAGAATCGATAAGCAAATAAAGGGTAATTTGCACCCTCTTTATCTTTGTTGTATCTTCTACACACGCACGAATAGAGCTTTTAGTAAGATCCCTGTTCCTACTCAGGGCTATAGTTATGTTTCCGAAATCAACTAGAATCTACAGAAGTCCTGATAAATCATTCAATTGTTCCGAAATTTTAATCATTTTCTATTCTGTATATAATTCTCTTTATCAACCAATTTTTGTCTCTGTCGTACAACTCCTTCTTGTTGCGTCGAATTGTTTTCTGTTATAGAGTGTATTTGCATATTTTCACCAAATTCCTCGCGGATTTCTCAAAATAAATAAATAAATAAAGATTGAAATCTAAACAAATCTGAAAGGTTTAAAGGTACAGATTTTAACGGTCGCACGAAAGGGTTTGTTAAGGTATTTTATGCTCTTGCTTAGCTGTCAGTCTACCAATCTTATTTTATATCCACTCCCTTGCTTATTCATTTCTTTTTCTTCCTTCTTTTTTTTTAGCTTTATTACTAACACCATCTCCTTCGCTCTTACGCCACAAACAAATCAACAGTAAAGTCACAAAAATTTTAAGAACAGTATTTGTTTAGAATTCCCGATGCATTGTCAGGTGCAGGAATACAATTTTTTATCTTTTTCAGTCATTTCTCAGTTTATTTATCAATATTCAGTTTTCTTAATAAGATGGCTTATAATTTTCTTTTTTGTCTTTTCATTTTTAACTTTTTGTGTGTTAACTTTATTCATTAAAAATCACGTTCTTCGCATATACGTCCCATAAATTTTAATTCAAGATCAAAATCACAAAATAAATAAAATCTGCATATCTTGAGAATTACCTATAGGGTGTTAGATATTGCCATACATGTTTTTGTATTTCATATTTTACTTCTTTAAAAATTAACGCTTTTGCGGACAACCTCTTAAAACAGTCATCATAAAAATGAAAATATATATGATGATTTCAGTGCTATAGTGGTTAGCGTCGTTGACTGCCGTCCTGAAGAACCCGAGTTCGATTCCCGGAGAAGGCATGGATGTTTGCAAATGTACAGTGTCCGTGCGTCTTGGGGGCAAAAGTCTCTCGAGAAGTTGATGGTAGGGGAAGAGGGGGGAGACCCTCGGACCCTTCCCCACGGGTGTTCTTCATGAAAATTGAGGGCGGAACTGAGCTAAATCGCACTGTCACCTGTATGGTGCTCAAGGCTGTTGCCAACGATAGGCGTAAACTTGCGCTCTTTCCACGAGGAATTTCCTGAGCTTGAGCTGACTATAACTCAGACAAGTAAGCATTAGCAATAACAACAACAAACAACTAATGCAATTTCATAAAAATAAAGAATATTTTTTATTCGACATTTCAAATCGTTGAAAAGATTTTAATACATGTTTGATTAAATCAATCACATTAAAATCAGGGAAATATTCTTCAGAACTGTGTTTATTCCTTTTAAATCGCTTATTTCCTCATTAACTTTCCAGATTAAATTTGAAAGTATGTTAGGCTTTACTAATTGGCAACACACCGATGTGTGGAAAATAATAGTATTTTATTTCCTTAATCTGCAACACATTGCTTTTAGAGAGTCAAGTTTTTTAATTAAAATTTGAAGATAAATATTTTACATTTTTTTCGAATGAAAACAGTTTTGCTTCCTAGAAATAAAAACCATTTTGGACAGTATTGCCACTACTGGCATTCAAATCGTTGAGTTTGCTAATCAAAACTTTATTATAGGTTTACAAGATATAAAATAAACAGTAAAACAAATTCGAAGTTCAAAATCTGGACTCACAGATACACAGGTTCGGGTGAAGGACTACGTTATTCAAAGTTGGTTAGCTCTGGGTACAGTCGTTTTTTCACGATGCGAGAAAAACACACACATACATGCAGATTCTTTATTACTTAATTTCTCTAAAAAGTAATTCAGGACGCTAGTATTTGGTGGCAACAATTTGAAAAGCAATTCTTCGTTTATGGCGAACTAACACAAAATCACTCTTTGAGAGTAATAGCCCTTTTGGACTAGTAAATTAAAACATTAGCATGCTGTCCGGATAAGGGAAGCATATCAAACTCGCGGTTTGTGAGCCGCATGCAGCTCACTTTTGTTTTGCGGCTGTCAGTTCAAGTAAGGAAAATAACAATAAAAAATTTAAAAGCATTCACATTTTATATTACGCTCGAAGGGGCGTTTATTTAGCGTTTCGTGTGTTACCTTTATTTATTAAATATCATGTTCTTCGCACTTCCCATAAAATTCTGTTCAACAGCAATATCGCAAAATATTTAAAAGAGCATATCTTTAAATTTTTCGATACACAGTCTCGCGCGCTGGAGAAAAATATATTTTTTCCTCCGCACAGTGTTGAAATTGCTCGTTTTGAATTCATTGAGTTTCTTAATCAAAACCTCATAAATGCTTTACAAAATATGAAATAGATAATAAAAGAAATTCCAAATTCGAAATTTGAGATTCCAGATGCCCATATTCGGTTGGAGACGAACGTTATTCAAAATTTGATGGTTCTAGCTACCGCTGTTTTATCACAATGCGAGAAACATGCATACATTTATGCAGATTTTTTATTATTTAATTTCTTTAAATATAATACAGGACTCTAATATTTAGTGGCAACAATTTAAAAAGTGATTCGTCGTTTATAGTGAATCAAAATTCCAAAACGAAATTAATAATCGTACTAGGCTGACGCCCTTTGGGCTAAAAATATATAATGCTAGTTATACCAATAAAGAATGGAGGTCAACCGAATATCGAGATGTACACTGGTGTGCAAAAATTAAGGACGAAATCGAAAAATTAGCATATCAGTTGAACGAAGAGGCAGAGCGGATAGAAAGACCAATCAGAACATTAAGTAAGGTGATGTACGGTAGCACATGCGCAGATATGCAGGTAGACGTAATGGGGGAGTGTCTGAGTAGTATAAAGCATGTTGTCGATGTAAGATCCGTATGTCTGGCAAAGAGATTGCACGCCGTATAGCAGTTAAAATCACACCGAGTTGCTGCCTCAGCGAGAAATGGCGAATAATCAATCTGTTAGACGACATCTGGATGCTTTTACCCGAGGTCGAATCATTGGGAAGTTGGAGGAAGGCCGCAGTGTGACAAGTGTGGCTGCAGAGTTCGGAATTGCTCACAGCATCGTTTCACGACTTTGAAGACAATTTCAAACTACAGAAACAGCTATCCGGGGGTTTAGTAGTGGTCGTCCACGTAGAACCACACCCGCAGATGACCGGTATATTGCCTAACAGGCCAAAAGAAACAGGCGGCAGACAGCGGGAGAAACCGCTAGACACACGACTAAGGCGACTGGACGACCGATATCGCGTTTTACCGTAGCCAGAAGACTGCACGGTGGTGGTCTGTTTGCACGATGCCCTGTACGGTGTGTACCTCTAACGCCTGCCCATCGGAGAAGGCGTTCTCTGTGGCGCCGGGAACACCGGAATTGGAGAGACAATGAATGGGGACGAGTACTCTTTACAGATGAGAGCAGATTTAGTCGGCTCTGCGATTCTAGACACATACACATCTGGACAGAGCGGGGAACACGCAATAACCCCTTCAACATCATCAAAAGGGACTGTTTTGGAGGTCGTGGAGTTCTCGTTCGAGCAGACATAATGCTTGGTAGCCGGACGGACCTTCATATCTCCCAAGGAGGTTCGTTCTATTGTAACGAGGTTCTTCTTCCTTACATGCGTCTTTTCACAAGGGCTATGGGTCCTCAGTTCCTCTTCATGGACGACAACGCTCCACCTCATCATACAGTTACTGTCGAAGAGCTGTTGGAGAGGGAAGATATGTAACACATGGATTGGTCGGCAAGGTCTCTGGATCTAAATCCCGTCAAGCATGTACGGAACGTACCAGGGAGACCCGTGGCAGCACGTAACTTATCGCCAGTAACGATTCCGAAAATGCGATTGGTGCTACAAGAGGAACGAGCAGCAGTGTCTCAACAGCTCATTAACAACCACATATCCAGCATGCACAAATGATGTGAAACCGGCCTAGCAGTCAGGGAAGATCATATCCCCTATTAAAGACCGGATGTTTCTTGCTGGACACCCATCACAGGGATGTTTCGGCCTTCAGTCGCATTTCGCTCCATGCTACTTTTTTAATAAAGCTTCTTTTTATCCCTCTGATTTCTCTTTGTGTGTGTTGCTTACATTACTCATGTCCTTACGTATTGGGGATCTTATGGTATTAAATGTGTTGATTTGGAAAGCTTTTGTGCAAAGTTATATTGAAAAAACCGTCTCGTCCTTAATTTTTGCACACCAGTGTATATCAATTTCGTGTGTTAAAAGGAATTCTTTAAACCGTCTCCATACAAAAATATGTTTTCAACCGACGTCAGGAAAACGCATGGCTACTTAGAAGTAGATTAACATAAATTCGGTTCAACTCAGTTAGATAGATTGAGTAAATTAAGCATTCCCGAATTTTATAACTATACGATTTCCATAGCACATTACAATGTTAGCAACCTTCCTCACTTACAAAAAAAAATTCAAGAGACATATAATTTAACAGACATTGATCTGAAAAGTTCTGAAACATGCGAGCAGCATGTCTCCAAGTATCCGAAAGCCGGTTGCAGTGAAAAAGTTGTAGGGATTTATATTTATTTTCACCAATCAATTAAGTTTATGCTCTCTTTCCTATAAACCTTCATTCCCCTAACTGTCAATGCCAGAATATTTAAATTTGGTAGCGCGCGTAAAGGAATGCAAATTCTGCCATTAGGAGTAAAGATTTAAATACTGAGCTCTAGAAGGATAAGTGAAAAAGCAATGGGCAACTGTACCTTTGTAGCGTGAGCTGCTGTTTCTGCATTTATTGCAATTACTTTGCTGCCACGAGACTTCAACGCGGTTTTAGGTAACAGGATTATCTGAGCCCTGGAGAAATATCTATTGCTGTGTCAATATCTTTGAATTTTAATTTTAATTCTTGTTACTTGAGTTATCGCTCTGGCGAGGCGTAGTCTGTCAGCGTCAAGTCGACGCACTGTGGATTTTTACAGAGTTTTTAATAAAGGGTTTTTTAACCCTCCTCCTATCTGGTTGCTGCATCTACTTCAGCTGTCACTCTGAAAGTTAAGTGACTAAACATTACAAAGTGCTAAACAGTAGTTATCCATTGACTAACAGGATTCTCTTCTGTTCGTTCAATGTTTTACAGCTTTACGGTATTTGGTGAAGTTTTATGCCTATTCTCAATTTTTAAATAAATCCCTGCTTATGGAAATTGCGTTATTTACTTTGTGGTCCTTACTATTGTTAACTGAGGACTGTTTGGCTCACTTGCGATGATGAGTTTGGCATGCCTGTCGTAAAGAAATATACCCGAGAGAATTTCCGGGAATGAAAGCGAGGAAATGTCTATACAATTGCAATAATCAAAAAACAGTCTTAGAGCGCTTGAGCATCGCTGTAAAATATATGTTGTGTATTGAGAATCATAGTTAAAAAATAAAAAATGTATAATAGTTAAAATCAATGTTTTAGTTTTTACACATTTATGAAATGATGTATATTATCAGCTCATCAAAAGCAAAAAAGAAATAAACGACACTGATTGAATATGCGTTGAAATACGCTTTATTCTTGTAAACAGATTGTTCAATAAATGCGTTCAGCACTGCCAGCATTATATAAATATAATCAAATTGCAAGTGTCATCTGCTATCGAAAACTTTCAGGGAAAAAAATGAATGGTTAAGCTTTTAATATTAATTTAAGATGAGATGCTGTTGACAGGTTCATTTGCATATATATGAATTTACAAGTCAAGACAAAGATTCCTCTTCTGCCTCACTAGACGCTGATTTAAATCATTACACATTCCTTCGGAAAGCGCAAAACAAACATTTCTTTCTTTTCTTTTTGATTTTAACTCGGAAGATATGAAAGAGATAAATACTCGTATATTTTTCTTGCATATTTACTGCGAGGCATCGATAATAATCTTGCATTAAATTTAACGTAAAGCTATTTTATAAAACTTAACGAAAAAGATAGAGAATTCCGAAGTTACTGAAATATTTTTGTCATTTGTTAAACATTTGGCTGAATGTTGCCATAAATCAGAGTAAGTAACAAATATAAATTCCTTAAATACGCCAGAAAATAGATACAATAAGGTACAACTTACATAAAGCGATATACGACAGATAAGTCTCAAATGCGTATGGGTGCGCGTTATGTGCTGCATGCTGTTGATAAGAGCTGAATAAACAGTTCAGATTTTATCTTCAATTTACTTGTTAGATTTAAATACAGAAAGTGAAGAAAGTTTAGAGAAAAGTTATCTTTAAGGATTTTAGTGGAAAGAGAAAGACTTGAAGAAAAGCAGCTGAATTTATAATTTATGAAATCTGTAATACATAATTTAGATTTTAGAAATATAAACCTCGATTTCAGATTGTTTGCTATGTCTCTGTAAAGGTACATGAAAGAGTTATTGCCTTTTGCTTTAGTTGCTGTTAGTTTCAGGCAGGAAATTATTTGGAGCTTTCAAAAATGTTGAATGAGGTTTATGTTGAATGGAGTTATTTAATTAAAATTTAGGAAGAGAAAACTGAAACAGATAATCCTTTTAGATTTAACTGTGAGTTAGAATCTTCGTTACAATGTTACTTATTGCAGCTTAGTATTTATATTCATAGCATTTGTGTGTAATTAAAAGTTGTAGCTGTGGAATATACAGTCAGAAGGAGATTTATGCTTGCAATTGTAAAATCATATGATATGGTAGAAGCGAAATTTTCAAAAAATCTGAAATGAATTCTTTGAAATAAATGCTTCGTCATTTTAAAGCCTTCATTCATTTTAAGGCGCTACTTACGCTCTACGTTAATGACCAAGTTAAATCTTACTCCTAGCAGTTAATGTTTATGTCTAGTTCCTTGAATGTACGCGAAGTTCTATTGGCATAAAGTACTACTAGATTCAAAGGTATGAATTTCAAAACAGCAGATTATATTTAGTTTCATTCTGAATGTAATATTTGAATTTTTCTTCAAAAGATAACAGTAAAAATTATTGATATTTATATTACTTTGAAACGCTCACATTAACAGATATTGGAATAGGTATTGCATCGAAAGATTGTAGCGTACATCATTTAGACCTACTAAAAATTATAATTAAGTTTTCTGCAGCGAAGTGCATATTTGAGCACCAGATATTACTAATCAAATTTTATTTTGCATAGTTTTAATATTGTAATGATAATCAATCTTTTCAGTACTATCGTAGGCACTATTACATTAAGAATTGTCAGCACTACTGAATCGAACTTTATCGGCACTACTACATGATATTTACATATGCGTAGATCTCGGCTATTATTCTATTAGCTCTCGAGATGTACAATATTTTACAGCACTCAAACGTAGAGCGTATTCCCTGTGGGAAGAAGAGAAACACTGCGCCTATCGTTGGCAAGAGCCTTGAGCACCATACAAGTGACAGTACAACTTCGCTCAATTCCCCCCCCCTCCAAAAAATTGATATAGAACACCCCAGGGTGTACGCGTCCGTGGGTCTTCTACCCATCTTCTTCTACCATCAATCTCGAGATGACTTTCGGCTCGCCATATAACGTGCACTTCCCAAGCATTTTTTTTTTTGTATTTTAGATTGCAACGTAACCTTTTAAGTTCTTCAATTTCCATTGCATTCCGACTAATGCTAGTGAACCTAAAGATTATTTTGGTACCTATAAAATTTCATTATGGTTTGTAAACAAATCATTAAGCAATTTTTACGGCATTCAGTTTGGAGTAATTATATACCCTTGATTTATACTGACTTTTCACACACACCCTTATGTGCTTTAAGTTAATATAATTTTATTTTAAAATTTTCCTTTTGGATATTTTAATTATAACAATTTAGATCTGTTCAAATACTGCTGCGTGCGTACGGGTTAGTAATAGATTGAATGCACAAGTTCGATAAAAAGTTATTAAATTTATTCTTATTACAAGAAATATAACAAAACGCTGGAGTTTTGCTCAAAGATATTCGTACACTATCGCAATATCACGCAATATAATCAGTAGCTATATTTTAAACTACTAAAACATTAAATAGGATGCAGTCCAAAGCCCAGAGAAATTAAATCCGATCTCACCGCGAATCTACTACAATCAACAACAACAGCTCACTAAAAACAGCAACTGAACTAAGATGTTTCTCTCCGGCTTTTATAGTTTTTTAAATCGGCCGCGGAAGGCAGTTCTAGCAATTTCTAGCAAAAAAGAGAAGAATTACAGTTACAGCAAAAAGAGTAGATTTACAGTTACAGCTAAAAGAGTATTCAATTACATTTATTCAAATTAAATATCAATTACCGAGGTAAACTTTTATTAAATGTTAAATGCACGTGCTCTTGTATTTTTTCTTTTCCGGCCTAGCTTTCACTTAAAATATGTCACGCGCTGCATTGCACGGAAAAATAAAGCAATTTTAATTATAATTCTACTAAAAATATCTAACTAAATGCAAAATTCGTAACACTGCATACGAATTTTAGAGAAGCAGACATTTATTTCGCGTTTTAATACGCTTCGGAAATCTAGCCCTTTTCCTACCGAAAACTATACTATAATCATTTTAAAAATTGTTTTAGCTTTACACTTTAGCAGTTTCTTCTGCAGATGAATAAATTTGAACAAAATGTTCACATTAATTTAAAGAGTGCTTAACTGCTTTCCAGACGCATAAATTCTCAGTTTCAGACAAATAATTTCAGTGAATCCTTTCATGACTTTCGAACTTCTGTTTTAGTTTACGCATAGAAGCTCGAAACGGATGAAGGGAATTGAATAAATCTAGAGAAAGAATTCAATTGATGTCGCTTTCATTTTATTGAAATTGCGTTCTCCTTAAATTGAGATTCAGTCGAAAATCGTTTCTTATATCTATTCGATGGAAATGAGTTGGAAACTAACATAAATATTTAGTAAAGTAGTCTGTAAATTAAAACGAACAAAAATCTATTATTATAGCAATTGCCAAAGAGAAAAGTTAAACTGAGTGAAGCAGAAGTGGTTTGTATACAGAGACGAAAACTGAATGACGTCACTAGGAAAAAACAAGTATAATTTAGTTAGACATTTGTTTCCAGACTTTAGTAAATTATTTTCAGATTGCTCAAAAATTCGATGTTTAATTTTTAAATATACGGAAATCTTCAAAGTAATAATTCTTTTGAGTACAATTTAAAGAACTGTTCGCGGATTTCTGGTTCCGATCCAAGAACTGACCTAATAAGGATGGTTACGCAAACATGACAAATTTCATCATGTGAGATTTTCAATAAAAATGCTCATTAATGATTTTGTATACAGACCATAAGAAAAAAAAGGTAATGTTAGAAATGTTTATTTTAGACAAAGTAGTGAAATTTATCGAATTCGGTCCTCATACGATCAAAATTATTCGCTATATTCTTGACTAAGATTTTGGGAAATCCTGCGTTGTTATGCGTATTTCTAAAGACGAAAGGCTTTAAAAGGAGATTTGTATTTTACGAAAGGTGACTGTTAATGCAGGTACTTAAATTTCCAAGTCCTTAGACATAGAAACGTTAGAACTTGGAATATTGTACCGCACGAAAGTAACCTTTTTACTATCTCTAGCCTCGATATTTTTGCTTTATACAAACTTAGCTTACTTTAATATTTTTCAACATATATTATGTGAGCGTATTAAAACCTCAAAAACTATTAAGGCGTTTGAGTAAGTAATCCTCTAACATAGTTACAAAAGAATCACGAGTGTTTTAGTTAATTTATATTCCGTGGCCTAACTTTTGATACCATTTTACTACGGAATTTGTATTAAAACTCTTATGTGTATTACCAAAATATGTTTTTGGTCGACTGAGCTTGTAGTCAACTTATCAAAACCTTCTTGAGCGTCACCGTAGACTACACGCACGTTATTCGTTTTCTATCGATTTCAAGGGGAAACAGGTACAGGTCCCTCTTATCAGGAGCGCAGAAATCAACTTCTGAAAATGAGAGAATCCAGTGACTACCTGGAATGGCGAAGCAGGAAACAAAATGACCCAAGAGTGCAAACAATCCAAACTGGAAAATACTTTTCGAAAATGCTGTTTGGTAGCAAAAATCAAGACAGAAGAGAAACTCGCCAAAGTAAAACATAACATTAAGCAAAACAGCAACCATTATGTGCCATTTTGTTTAAAGTGGATAGATAACAAGTATTTTGCGCCATTCGTCTTCCCGTTATTGCCTATTTGCAGTGCAAGGAATTTTGTCTTCAATTTAACTGTTTATCTGTGTTTTAATTTCCTGAAGTGGATAAGAAAACTAGGTTAATTATAATTATCTGGCTGTTTTTAAATCCGCTGCCATCATTGCAATAGACATATGTAATTTGATAATTTTTACATTTTCTTAGTTTTTTTTTACTTTCATTAAAAAGGTCTTTGAAATCCTTTTAAATTTTTCTTCAACTAAATGGTACAGTTAGGTAAGACGTTGATAAAAAAAGGAACTCATAAATTGCATAATAAATGGAAACTTTGCAAAGAATTAGTTAAATAACAGTTAGTCGCAGCTAAAGAAAAGAAAAGCATTCACTCAAAAAGTATATTCGCCTTTATTTCATTCGTCGGTTTCTTGAAAGACATTCAAATTTTACATTTATAAGAAAATAACTATTGTATTGTTCTTGGTATTATTCAATAAGCAAACATGAAGTGTATCTTCATATAGTACATATACACACAGATAGATAGATAGCTATAAACTTAGAAATAATGATATTATAGAAAAAATATTGATGGCATAGAACGTAAATAGTAGATCCATACTTAAGAGCAAACGCGGGAGCAAGGCGGGGAAGCGGAGGCAAATTAAATATTCACCATTATTTAAAAAAAAAAATGTCGCGACCACAAACAACTTGGCTGAATACTTGTGCCTGTTTCATAACGTTTACATTCTTAATAGCTTTGTAGTAAGAAGAAAGCAGCAGTCCAGCTAGGCCGAAGTGATGAAAAAAAAAGTAGTTGTGTTCAAGATAAAAATCTTAATTCAAAATAAGTTAGTTTCGGTTTTTAATGCATTTGATTGGATAGTTAATACTGTTGTACAATTATTATAGGCTATTTGAGCTTTAGGACCATTTACATCACCAGCGTCATATAACATGGTCTAGTTTCGAAATGACGTAGTTCAGAAAAAGATTACTGTTTTTAAAATAGAGAAAGAAATACCAAATTAGGCATTAAATGGCTATAGCTAATTCAAATTATAATTTATCTTTTACATATTTTTTTATCTTACACACATACGTATATATATATATATATATATAAAGTAAAAGCAGTTGAAAACCTAATCAGCCTGACCTTGACATTGCCCTATCTTCATCACATTTTTAATACAACACGGTTCACTTCATTAATGCAATTATTTTTTAACTTCGTCGAATTCATTTTTTTTACTCTCTAAAACAATTTTATTCTTCAAAATTTATTTTCACTTCTTCGAAAATATTTTCATACTTAGCACTATAAATTTTTCGATTGCTGAATTTAAAAAAAAAGTAATTACTTAGTGCTATAAACTACAGCTTTTTATATTTATTAAGCTGAAGCGAAGTAAAATTTCCCTTGTATTTCGGGTGAAATCCTATTTCGGATTTATAATCCAGGTAACCCAAAGTTTTTTCTTTTAGGAATATTTCATTTTTACTACACCATATTTAATGTTTCATTGCCCATCATATTTAATGTTCATTAGAACTTTTTTGTAATTATCTCTAATTATTTTTATTATTATACGTTAGTTTAAAATGTTAATCTTATTTTATTATTTAGTATATGTTACGCTTTGCAACGGTCATCTACTATTAGGGATTAAATTTTTTTTTCATTTCAAAACTTTTGTTGCTCTAATGTTACAGATTTTAAGAACTATTCTTTTCATATTTACTTTCTTGTACGAAGTAAAGGAGGTATTGCAATCACGAAAAATCCGGGTTTTATATTGCAATGAAAATATCCATTTTGGCCACTATCGAATGCAATTTAACGATGTTTTTGCGCAGCATCTGTGCTCAAGGACAGAATAAAGGACTCTTTTTTTTTGCCCAAAAAAATTATAAAACTGAATTAAAATGGATTCTGAAGTGATTTTGTCGTGGCGTCTACACACATACTTACGTAATATGTATGTATCTCGCATAACTCAAAAACGAGTATCAGAACGTTGAAATTTTGTATATAGGACTACTATAACGTATAGATGTGCACCTCCTATTTCGGCTGCAATCGGCCGCGCCAGACGTATATATGTATAGATTATATATATATCCACTCTGTTACTCGGCTCAGTGAGCTCAGTTTGCTTAGTTTTATTTGTTAGTAAATTGCACACTTTTTGCTTTAAAAGTTATTGAATTATGTTGTTCTTATCTTCCGGTTAAGGTTTTTATGCCTTTAGTAAATTTGCATGCAAGATTTGTAGAATTATCAATAATTTAACACTTGTTTAAGTGCGGCTAAGCCTAATTACTTTTAGCATAGCAGCCATATTTGTTTATATTTGAAGCTTAGCGGAATAGTGGATTTATTGCCCATCTAGACAAACTAAGCTTCTCAACAACAAAGATAAGCCCTTTTATTAATTATTGCGAATTAAATCATGCTTAATCCATTCTGGAATTTATTCGAGGAAATAAGTGCTTGAGATTTACTTCGTAATTTTTAATATAGGTATTTTCAGTACTTTTTTTTTTGCACTTTTGCCCTGTTGTGAAGTGAGAACTCAATCAACTGGATGAGAAATACGGATTCGTTTGAGAAAATCATCTGTTTCTTTTTTTTTTCTTTTTGTTTGTTTTATTTCTTTTATACATCGGTTTAGATTTATTATACTATTTGAATAGAACAGGTGGCAACGACTAGATAATTCTTCAGATGATATACATATATTTTGCGCATTTTGAGTTATAAAATTAATGAGATGTAAAGAAAGACTAAAACAACATAAATAAATCTGAAAGATTTCAGATTTTATATTACGCCCAAGGGGGCGTTTTTTAATGTTTTGTGTGTTACCTTTATCTATTAAATATCATGTTCTTCGCACTTAAACTCAATTTAATAGGAAGATCACGAAATATTTAAAAGAGTACATCTTTAGAATTTGCGATACACAGTCTCGCGCGCTGGAGGTAAAAAAATGCTTTTTTTCGTATAGTGTTGCCATTGTTCGCTTTGAAATCGTTCAGTCTCTTAATCAAAAATTCCTTAGAGTGTTAAAAACAGGAAATTGATAATGAAACAAATTCCATGTTCCAAATTTGGGCTTCCAGATGCCCAAAATTAGAGGAGGATTACGTGATTTATAATTTGATGGCTCTAGGTACCGTTGTTTTATCACAATGCTCGAAACATAAATACATTTATGCAGATTCTTCATTATTTAATTTCTTTAAATATAACACAGGGCGATAATATTTGGTGGCACCAGTTTGAAAAGTGAAACGGGCATTTACAGTTAATCGGCAAAATTCAAAAATTCAAAAACGCAATTAATAGCCATTCTGAGCTAACGCTCCTTTGGGAAAAAAATGAAAAAGGGAACAGGAAAGAAGAGAAATTCAACCAAATATAAGATCATGAGGAGGAGGGTACATCGAAATTAATTACAATACCTCTTTCGTAAAATACGCCTTCCTGTTTTATGTCCAGAATTAGTTGATGAACCATTTAAATGCATTTTTTAATCTTACCAGTTCATTGGAAAACTCTGGTCTCCTCAAAGCAAGAAAAAATGGCAAAAATGCAAAGTATAACCGTTAATGATGAATTTCCCTAATTTAAAGGAACCATTCCAAAAGTCGGAAACTTTCAGTTATACATAGAAAAAATCAAATACTTTTAGTGAACAAATTCTTAAACTTGAAAATAAACTACAGTGTAGAAAACATTTTTTACACACAACTTTGAGAGAACCTTCTTACAAATACCAGTTTGAAAAAAATGAAAATAACCGTTAGAAGCTGAGACGCTTAGGGTTGTAATAATTGTATTTGTTATAACTTTTTTAAATGTGTTGGAGTTCCAATTTATAAGTTTAATAATATAATAAATTATTTCCTCAAATTTCTGTAAGATTATGAACACTAAGAGCCAGATAGTCCGTTTGAATTTTATCGGTTGTATTAAGTTTTAGACAGTCCGGGTAGATGTTGTAATTTTCTATAAGGTTATAATTGCTGAAAATAATAATGCCATAAATATATCTGAAAGTGCATTCAAATTTAGAGTAATCATTATCAGAAAAGCTTTTAAAAAACTTAAACTTTTTTAGAAAACAATGAGTTGAATAGGAACTTCCGATTGGAATACAATGTGTTTGCAGCAAAAGAAATTTTGGATGCTTGATATAGTTATTGCAAAGTGAAATACGTAGAAGTTTCTTCCATTTTTGCAAATCCATAATAGTAAGAGTTTCAGAAGAAATGTTGTTAGTTCTAGAAAACTTTCGTACATTTCTTTGAGTGGTAGAGACGTGTAGTGATTTTCAAAGTCATGGCAGTTAATATTGTAAACTTGAAGAACTTTTTCCACCAATTTGCAAGTTGTCGTAAATAATCCAGCAGTAGTTTTTATCAGCTTTATCTTTATCAAATATTAAATTACAAGTGGATATAAGTAAATTGGTAAAAATATTATCAAAATTTTTCTTGAAGTTTCAAGTATTGTTAGATATAAAGCTAAATCTGACAGAATTTTTATGACATTTAGTTAAAGCATTAAAGATTGGCAAATCTATTTTTTGCAGTGAACAAAGAAATTTTCCATTTTGTGTGAAAGGCAGAAATTATTAATTAATTATTAATTATTAAATAGTTCTTTCTTTATTTTTGGAGATACTATAGGTAGCAGAATTTTCAGCTCTTTAGTTCATTAACAATCTTTTATAAAAATCTGGAGTAGTCTACTTCCTACAAAGCTTTTTAAAAGTATGAATTTTTTATCTGAAAGCTCCAATGGAGGATAAACAAGGATGTTTTAGAAAGTTATATAGTTTCTTATTTTGATTTATACTTCTTTTTTATTTCTTTTCTTAGTTGTTATTAATTATGGGGCCTATTATTTTAAAACGTCATGATGAGCCGAAGACTTTAAATCTTTTTTACATTTGTCCTTTACTTCCTTTTTTTTAATTTGCTTTGCATTTTACTAGGAATAAATTTGTAAAATAAAAAAATAAATAGATAAAAAAAATAGAAATTTCTAGGCACCTTAATGGTTTTAAAACGCATAAAACTAACTACCATTTGAGTCTCTGGCAATTTTTAAGTATATCAAAATATTTCGAATTTTGTATATTAATAATTAATATTCTCGCTTTTTTCTGCTTTTCTTTGTTCCATTTATTCAATTTAATTGCAATTTTTTCAATAATTAATTGCGATTTTTTTAATATTTAAATTGCAATTTGTTTTTAATTTAAATTTGGGTTTTACTTAATAGGAATAATTCTTACTTAGAAATTAGAATTACTAGAATAATTCTTTAGAAAAATTACTTAGAATAATTCTTTTTCACTTAGGAATAATTCTTTCTCCTCTGTTTAGTTGACATTTCAAAGTGTCAATAGGTTTTTGAATTAAAAATTAAAAAAAATTAATTCTATATTCTTTGCTATGTAGCTTTAAATTCACATTTTGGAAGATGGCTTTCTCAACTACGACTTTTAGTTTGGCCAAAGAGGTCAAACTGGCAACCCGTAAGCGTCTCAGCTTCTAACGGTTATTTTCATTGCTTCAAACTGGTGTTTCAAAAAAGGTTCTCGCAAAGTTATGTGTAGAATTGTTTTACTACACTGTAACTTATTTTCAATTTTAAGAATTTGTTCACTGAACGTATTTAATTTTTTCTACGTATAAATTGTAAGTTTTCAGTTTTTAGAGTGGTTCATTTTAGTTAAGAGAAAATCTTCATTATCTTCATTATCATATCATCATATATAAATCTTCTTTATCATAAGAAAATCTTCATTTTTACATTTGCCATTTCTCCTTGCTTCGAGCAGGAACAGAGTTTTCGGATGAGTTGTTTAGATTAAATTGTATATTGGAATGGCTCATCAGCTAATTTTGGATATAGAAAAGGAAGGATTTTCTTATGCAAGAAGAATTGTAATTAATTTCGATCTGTCCTCTTCCTCATGACGTATGTCGGAGTCGATTGAATTAATTTTCTTTCATGATATTTTTTTATTTTTCTTGTAATGGTTTGTTTTAGTTTTTCTTTTACATTTTCAAAATTCTAGTTCTACATTTATAGGAGCTTTTGAAATTCATTTATTTGAATTAAAATTTTTGGGCTTCTTAAAAATTGGT
>KK112032.1:195549-249993 GCA_000611955.2 Stegodyphus mimosarum | reverse complement strand
GAAGACGCAATGCTATTTCTTTACTACTGCAATCATTTATATGCTAATATATCGTATCGACCATTACATCAGACGACTTAGCAGGTAAGTTGATGCTGCATTTTTACGAACTCTTCTTTACAAGAAGAAAGCTCTTACATGCAAGACGGCTTCTATGTTTATGCTTGATATATTGAAGATCTTGTACCAAGGCAATAATTAAAGGATCTAAATATCACGACATTGGGAAAATCTAAATAAATAGGTTTCTCCTTTAACGTAATTTCTCAGACAAATGAGTGACAAATTCTCTTATCACGTTTTTAAATATTGTTCGATATGGTTCTAAATGCCGGATATGTATGGCAAGGATGGGTCTTAGGGTATTTTAGGAAAAAAATATTCTTCGTGTAACATTCAAGTCAACATTACCTAACACTATAGTACATTATCTGATTTGGAGGAGCATTGCAATTTCGAATGCTCGATAATGAACATACCCCTACCTAATAATTCTTGATAGATTAAAAATGCCATGCAATGTAAAGTTGAATATATTTAGTAGTAATGAAATTAGGCAAGGCAGCGACGTTCAGCTTTGCGTATATTTTAACCAAGACTCTATTTATTTCGAAGGAAACAGGTGCAGATTCATCATCATCAGTAGAAAAGAAATTCTGTAATACTGTGATTATTCTGGGCATGTACTACCTTAGAAGTACTTACTGTAACAGCTTTAAATATTGTTTTTAATCTTTTGTACAATTTAAATAGACGAACATTAATATGTATCTGAATGCTAACGTTTAAAATGCACGAAGAATAGTTTTAAATGTTGTTGCTAATCGTTTGCACAGTTTAAATAGACGAACATTAATATGTACCTGAATGGCAACGTTTTAAACGCACGAAAAATGTAATTATATTTTATTTTAAAATAGTTTAGAATATGTTTTCTTTTCTTGCTTATATGTCGCCATTTTAAGTGCTAAATAAAGTTTTTGCTGTGTTCCATCAATTGAGTTTGCTGCATTTGCGAAAGAAGTATCACATTACTAGAGATTCAAAGTATTCTTTTCGTGGCCTCAGAATGCAATTTGCCTCACTAGATTGCCCCATCGGGGAGAGCTCGAGTATACCGTTGCATGATTAAACGGTATTTGAAACCTGGTTGCATGAGCATAATGCCCTACTCCCATATAATATACTTAAAAATTTTAAGGTAATTTACAAAATAATTTATAGGATTTTAGAATATTTTTAACAAGAGATAATTAATTCGAATAAAAATTTAAATATGCGAAACGGACTCACAATGTTCTCTCTAACATTTTTTTTAAAGTAAATTGCATAGATAACTAATAAAGGCAGAAAACGTTTGACCTGGAATGAACAGATACAAGACACAACGAATTACAGGTGACAGTAGTGAATAAATACGAAACAGAAATATAGAAAATTTAAACAAAAGTACAGAAATTCGCGCAATAGTACAAACAGTAAACAAAACCTATAGCCAAATATACGTAATTTGAATTACTTTTCGGTAGTAATTAGTGGGTTTATTATGCTAGCTGAACGTTTTTTGTTCATCGTATCAGTAAAGTTCGTAAGTATACATTTTAATTTCAGAGCAATTTATATTATTTTGTTTTTCATGAAATTTTCTCGCCAACTGATAATGGTGTGTTCTTAATTGAACAATTTTTAGTTTTTCATGAATTCTATTGTTCAAATGCATCTTAAGGCGTTAGAAATGTGCTACAGAACATTGTTTCGGGCAATCTGACACTTCTTGGCTATAAATCTGTCATCTTTCTATCAGTCCTCAATTTACTAGAATCATTACCTGTAATTCATCGTAGTGCCTATTGCCTTTCGCGTTGATTAGGTACAAAATGGTGTTTGAAAAAACACCAACCCCAGAGGCGAGAATAAAATATGAAGACTCATTCATTCTTCGTTGATGAGCAATCTCGTTGAAATAGCAAATGGCTTACGTTCAGTGAAAAGGCATTATCAAAATGGCAATTGGCAATTATTTACAGCGAAATGGCAATGAGTAATTATTTGCATGAAAATGGCAGTCACATTAAAGACGCATAGTCGTAAAGGCAACCAATCATGGAGGCAATTTTAGATGAGCAATGAAGTTCGTAAAGGCTAAGGATAAGCAATGCAATCAGTTTGTAAGTTAAAAATGGCATTCAAATGTCAATAAGCATGAAATTAAGTCCTCAAAGAAATCATAGCAAATTAAGCAATCGTAATGGCAAAAGTCCGAAAGATCAGCAAAAAGATAAATGATAACGGCAATCTATTTGATAAGCATAAAGTGCTGCGTTCTTCTTGGGCTCCTACTCTCGCAGCGTCTTTCCTCTAACTGGTTTAGGAGGCGTTCTGCATTTGGCATTTGAGAATGCGCCACGTGTTGAGCGGCGCCCGATAGCGTTGTTTCCTAAAGAAAACTTAATGATTGGTGGTTGCAAGTTACGTGCTAGGCGACTTTGAACATTGAAAAATAAATTCGATATAATCTTGGATAATATAATAAATCAGGGGTGATCAGACATTTCCAGCGTACGGGCTACTTCTATTTTTCAATGTGTTGCGCTCCCCCCAGTGGCGCAGATGTGGTGAGTTAAAAAAAAAGGTCTACAGTATTTATTATAGCTTAAAATAATAAATACGGAATATATACTTACGTACCTGACCCTACCTAAAAAACTTACTCTTTTAAAACCGCGTTCAAAGCAAAATGCAAGATACAAACATAATATAAATAACCACAAATATAATAATTTTAAATGATGCATTTATTATGAAACTACTCAAAATATATTTAAAAATAAGTAATTTTCATCTAAAGTTACTTCTCGCAGTTATAGTTAGTAGAAGACTTAGTCTGCATACTGTTCGTCAGTCTTGAATATCTTGGTATAAAATTACTAGCTGCTAATCTTGCACAGGATTCTAAGTGGTCGTCTATAAGACGGATGCTTCCGTTTTCAAACAACTGGTCGGAAACATTTTTGAAATTTTGCAGTTCATTCTTCATCAAATGGAAAGATATTAGCTTTAACCTTTTTTTGAAAGTATTAATAAATCCAATCAATTCTATTTTTGTTTGATTTTTTTCCTCGCATTTGTAAGTTCAATTCATTCAGATGGCTTGTTATATCAACAACAAAAGCTAAATCTATCAACAGTATGCTATCACTGGGTTTAACATACTCTTTATCATTTTATACCAAAAAAAATCTTTTACCTCTTGTAGTAGGTCCTTCAATCTTTGTAAAAATAAACTCCGACTTAACCAACGGAAATCTGCATGATAAACAATTGCTCCGTAATCAGAATCGTTTTGTTCTAGTTGGTTCCGAAACATTTTTCTCTGAAGACTTCTTCCTAGATTTTTAGTTCACAATTTTCATGCAGATTCCCATAACATGACGTATATTTAAAATATTAGAATAGAAGGCCTGTTGGTGAATTATGCAATGATAAGAAAGGAAGTGCGGTACGTCATCGTCTTTAATACACATAGCCGAAAATTCATTGACTATGATTTATTGATGTGGCCCCAGCAGTTGCCATCGATACAACTTTAAAATTGGAATTTTTTTCCTCTGTTTATTTTTTTGAAGGTGCAATAAACATTTTTACCTCGAGTTTTCTTCTTTAGAAGTAATTTTGTTAATAATTCTTCCTTTACACTCACCTTAAAAACCATTTTTATAAAAATGCATAGTTGAGAAATATTAACCATATCCGCAGATTCGTGAAACTGCAAGGAAAAGCAAATACAGTTAGTATCTAATATCTTCGGTCAGCTGAACAGCCAGATCAGAATTCATCATTTCTATACGGCGCGTGACAGTTCTACGCGAAAGTTTTACGTCTTTAATTGAGGAAATAATTTCATTTTTATTCTTAAATGAATCAAATAATGAATCGTTGGCTTCCAGAAGCACGTTTTTTAATAATTTCTCTATCTCCGAAAGATTTCTTATGTTTTCTAACACATGGCTCACACAAAAGATGGAACTCTTACAAGCATTGTGTTTCATAAAAGTCAATTCCTGTCCCCGATTAATTGCGATTTAAATTCTTTTAACTTTTGCAAGGCCCGTGTAACGTTTGCTTTCGCAATTCAATTTTTAACGAAAAATCTATATCAAAACTTCCATGCAATGCTTTTGAAATCCCTTTCAATGTTTCCTTTTTTTGGAAGTGCCACACTTGCATGACATGTATAGCACGCACATTATGCATTCACCATTGTGAAGAAAACCTGTTCTTCACATTCTGTATTAAAATTCTATGTTTTTCTTTTCTTAACACGTTTTTTTTCCGATTTACTGTTTTTGCTACAAAAACACAAGTAACACAAAATTGTCAAGTTGAATGTTTGAAGAACTTTAGCGACTGCTACACCGCGGAGCGCGGACGCGTTCAATGCAGCGAGCAGCGAACATACGTGAAACGATGAATCTGTAACGGACGTATGTACTTAAGCGTCATCGTGCTCTTCCAATTTAGGTACATATATCGTCTATACATTCTTCGAACCATTAGTTAAATACAATCGCATCGACTGTGAAAAGCCGATTCTTCAGTCTAGCTGGTGTCGATGTTCCATAAATGTGTGTCTTTTAGTATGCGCGTCTTCGGCTTTAGTAAAAGGCGGTCGCCCCAAAATGTCTTGGTGGTCCACCGGTCGATCATGATCGACTTAATGCCCACCCCTGTACTAAATGAATTCAAAGCACTATAAAATATTAAAATACTAATAAGGATATCTTGAGTAATATACATTCAGGGATAATTCCTAGATGAGATCGGCAAAGTCCATTTCCCTCTTTAGCATGGCGTGAAGTCCATAGCCTGCGTTGTCAGGCGAAATACAATTAATAGAATAAAATATTTACAAAATAATATACATATATACATTTACCACTTTGAATTGTGATGTATGGTTCGTGGTCGCTTTACAACTTGCATACGACTGAAGAATTATGTGCTGTCATTAGTATTTGACTTGAATGCGTTTGCATTTTTAAGTCAGACTGGACCTGCTGATTCCTCACAAACCAACGAGCGTTTACAATTGCACGTAAAATCTTTTTTTGTAAAATATCCAATTTTATACGTTCCATTCCAATAGCCAAAGCAGGGGCGGCATATAAAAGAATTGGTTTTATCAGTGAAATATATAACATTTTCTTAGCCTTGAGGCTCGTTTTGATCTTCGACCTATTAATGGGTAAGTAGACAAACCTGCTGCATTCCCTTTATTAGCAATATAATTAATATGTTCTTTAAAAGTTTTTTTATTTATAAATACTCCTACGTATTTGTAAGAATCAGCTTCTGACACAACGGTGTTGTTGATTTTAATTTCAGTGTGCACTGTCATGCATCTTTTGTAACGCCTATAGAGGACGATACAACATTTGTATTTATACCGAAAGCAAACGAGTAAAACAAACAGGAAGGTACCGCCATCTATTCACAGAAATAGTAATAAAACGTGACAAAATTAAGTTTATAGCATTTCAAAAGCTTTAGAAATAAATGGATTGGGATTAAAGTCATTAACTAAACAAGATGAACCTTTGTGAATGTGAAAAGGAAATGCAGTTCACCAACTGAAGTAACTCTTTGGATAACGTTTGCAAATCCAAAGTCAAAACTGTACAGCCAATACGCCAGACAGAAGATTTGCCTAATTTTACGTTTTACTTTGACTTGTTTTTCTTCTCTTGATATATAGAAGAATGTGCTCTTATCTGTGCATTAAATGATGCGAACGAGAGAAATACTAGATATAGATAAATACGAAACAGATAGACAGTAATTATTTATAAATGAATAAACATGGAGGAGAACGTAAAATTAGTTTTATAAATTTTTGCAGTAATTAATTAAGTAATATTTCAAAATGAGACCGTAAAATAATAAATTAAATTTTCATTCCATATACTGGAAGGAGAAACGAAATAAATGATTAATGAAAAAAAATCAATCAAAAAGTAAACGTTTAAACAAAAATAAAGTCTCTTACTTTGGTTTGAAACTTCCTTGCGATTAACGTCTCTGTGCGACTGCAGATGTCTGCAGCCATTTCTCTGAAATGAGTATACAAAGTGATTGTTTATTAAAAGTAGATACCGTTATAGATACATTCAATCGTATGTACTTTATCGAGTTTAGACATTACTAAATATTAAGCACTGTTTAAATCTGATACAAATACTTCTAGTTAGGGAAACTGTTGCTCTAATAAAGCTGTTGCATATTTCTAGATCTTCTATTGGATTTTTCCGGATGTAAAACGATTTCAATGGTCCCGGATCCAAGATACAATCTAATATACTTTCTCTGAAGTCTTAGTCAATTTATTTATTTTAGTTTGTTTCACAGAAAATATCCATAGCGATATTCTGCAGCAGAAGGCTTCTATGTTTTGAAAGCTTTCTTGTTTCACATATGTTTTTCCGTTTTGACTTCTGTATTTCTTTACTGAAATAGATACAGTATCTCTTAGTACTTCTCTGAAGAAACTGTCTCAATGTATACTCATCCACATTATAGTGGGATTCTACATCAATGTAATAGTTTTTGCTTGCATGCACAGAGCCTCTTTTACATTCATTTTCCTTAAATTTTATTTCGTTCAGTGAGATAAACATGATTTTCAGGTAAAACTGCTTTAGTACTACAGCTTGTCTACTTATATTATTCTACTATATAATAATAGAACGTTTTCATCATTCTGGCTATCTGTTATAAAATTAGTTCTCTTTTTTCTTATGTAACTCATTTACTTTCATGTTTTAGGTTCTAGAGATAGTACTATTTTAAGTTATTACATGTAGAACTATTATAAAGTATTTCTCCTGCCTTCTTGGCATGCCTTCGTGTTGTAGCGGTCAGCACGCTCGGCGCGTATTCGAGAGGTCCGTGGTCCGTGGCGCGTATTCGAGAGGTCCGGCGAGGGCCCTTTTTCACATATCTTGCATTCAAAAATTCCTAATGTCTCTACACTATAAGTGTTAGTTTTTATTTTAAGTTCACTAAATCTGCATTTACGACCGAAGAAAATCTAAAAGACCAGTGCTTATTTCGAAATAATGGTATAATGTCATATTTAAGAAAAATATTTGAGAGGATTTCTATAAAATTGCATATAGCTCACCTCGGATGTCCACAAATATCATGTTCAAAACCCCTACCTTTTCTTTCTCGTTTGCATTTCGGAGATAAATAATGCATCTACAAACTTTTAGGAAGATTCTTCTTAACAAATTCTAACAAACCCGCTAAAGGATGCCAGTTATTGTTATGATACCTCAACTTAATTTTTTTTAAATATTATCGTTTACTTTGATTCAGTGTACTTTGATGTATTGCCATGGATTCTAAAGCTAAGCGAAGACCAGCAATTACGTTTTGTTGAAGCCTGGAAAGAGGCAAAGAATTTGATGGAAATAGTCTCTGAAGTTAACGGGGATCAAGCATATTAACATGATATTAACACGTTTCGTCTGTGTTATGTAATACATACTTATCTTAATTGTAATGCTTATCATAATTCAGTTATCAGTAATGGAAGTTATTAATTTGATTTTAATTTGCTCTGTTGAAAAGTAATTGTTATTAATTTTTAAATGGCATTTTCTTGGTTAACTCTGAATTTAAGTTGTTTGTGTTAATTTTTCTTTTATCCTTAAGGTTGTTTGTTTAACCATTTAATTTTGTTCTTAAATTTAATCTTAACTGGTTTTTATATCGTTTTTTAATTTCTAGTTAGGTTGACCCTTAAGGTCATTTTCATTTTGAATTTTAAAATTCTTTGTTTTACACAAGTTGTTGTGTAAAGTTTAATAAGTTTTGTTTAACGTACCCCTTTTTCTTGTAAAGTTTGATCCATATTTTCTGACTCTGGTGGTAAAGTCGTTTATGCTGTTGTGGAAAGATTCTTAAGAAAATCTTAATCTTCTTAATTCTTAGCTGCGTAATTGCTATATTTCAACTGTAGAAACTTTCTTAAGAAACATGAATTTAACTGTGTAATTATTATATTTCTACCGTACAAACCTTCTTAAGAGATCTGAATTTAGCTGTGTAATTATTATATTTCTACTGTAGAAACCATCTTAAGAGACCTGAATTTCGTTGTGTAATTATTATATTTAAACTGTAGAAACATTCTTAAGAAACATGAATTTAGCTGTGTAATTATTATATTTCACTTGTAGAAACGGACGTAATTTAATTTAGTTAATTAAATTCTTCGGTGTTTAATTTAATTTAGTTAATTAAATGCTAGTTTCTGGAAATTCACTTTTCATACATTATTACTTTGTGATGAAAGAGCATATTTTATCGACTTGTTTTCGAAATTTCCCTGGAGGAAAAAAAATACCTTCTGTTTCTACGAAGCTTATCTCTGACAGACAGTTGTCTGGAAAATTCTTTACCAAAATACTAAAATCTGCACCCTGCTTCTAAAGGTTTTTTTTGTATGCATTTGAGCTGCTCAGGGGTTTTGTCACGAGGGTAACTGGGAGTTCGTTAGGCTTCCACCCATGTAAGAGTGACACCATGATCGAGGCTAGCACAAATATGTGTTTATTTCATTTGTAGCGAATAACTGAATGACCCCATGTGCCTATTGTAATTCTTTCTGCTTTGCGTTTTCCGTCAACTGCAGGCCACTTCAAAAGATCCTTCCACTTTCTGCCATGGATACTCCTCATAGGGTTGCTTTGCAACTGGCGAATTTTGGAACTTCAACCATCGCCAAGCCGGAGACTGGCGAGAAGAAAAAGAGCCTGCAGCGGGTTTTTCGGGGGTGAATCGGAACGAGGCGAATCGGCAAAGAGGCGAAGCGCTACTTATACCTGGTGGTAGATGGCTGAAAACGTTAGCGAAGAGGAAATCAACGAGGGTTGGAAACGCATGGAGGACCGATTCTAGATTGAAAGAGCGGAAGGCCCAGTTTTTACTCCCCAGTATAAACTAACATGTATTCTTTTCTCTTTTTAGATACCAGTATAATCAAGGATGTCTCTACTCAGCTCTTTATTGTAACCAAGGGAAGGAGCTGCTTTGTACTTAAAAAAACAAATTCTAATTTTTAGAAGGGCCCCCTCTTTGTATAAAGGTATGTTTTCTACCAGTTTCTCTGTTAAACACCAATAAACCACATCTGTAACCACCACCCCTTATGTATCTAAAATATTGTAGCTACTTTTGTTTACTTCCAATAAATGTTAAGTTTAAATTTACCTAAACTTGTTTATGTCACTAATAATTTAGAATACTGGACCCAATAAATTAAGTTTAATTGAACGGGTTTTAGCTACTTTGAACCACAACGCAACGTCGTAAAATATTACACTTGTTGTATTGTCGACATGGTTTTGATGTATATTACTTGTTTGATACACATTTACCTTACCGATAGTTTGCTTTCAATGTATGTCACACAATTTCACCCTTTGCAGTATCTTAGTGTTGATATGATTTAAAAGTTAACGATCATTGCACCCATGAGTAAATTGATAAATGTTAAATTTTAATAATAATACAACATCTGTACCGCTTAATTTTGTCAGATGATGATGATGAAACAAGAAGATGGAGCCCCGGTAGAACAGGTAATTGCTTCATGAATAAAAATCATTATCTGACAACAACGCCTAATTTCTGTTATAAATACATGGTACTTCAATGAAAGTAAGCACTTTACTGTAGAGAAATGAACGTGCGGAAAAATTATTTTGAAAATCACGGCTGTTAAGATATTAATAAAATCAGGACAAAAAAGATTTTATGTGCAACATTGTTACCAAAAATATATAATGACAGTTCCATAATTAAAATAACGCATAAAAGAAATGCGTGAAATCGTACCCTTAAAATTAATAAAATACTCCTCTAAGTAATGATAAACAAGCAAAAAAGTAACTCTTGAGCAATGGATTTAAAGAATGAAGCTTTGGGTAAAATCGTTGTTTTGAAATTTGGGTTTTTATAGTAAAATAAGTGGCTGGAGAATCAACAACCAAGCTACTAAAATTGCTAAGAAATATTTGTATTGTTCTGAATCTTGTTTTGACAGGTTATTTTGGCTATTATAATATTATTTTGAGCTTCTTGCTTGGAATTTTCTATGACTGCTCTTTAACCTTTCCTCTAAAAAAAATATTTCTATTTCGAATTGAGTAATTTTGCTGAAACGAATTTTATATAAGAGCATTTAAGGAAAAAAGTAAATGCATAATTTTGCTAAGAACTAAGTTTTAATTAAAAATGCATAACACATCTTTTTTAAAAAATGTTAAATAAAAAATGATTTTACAGCGAATTAATAATTAGTGGGAAACTTTTAATAAGCTTTTCCAACCGGCTATCGGAGCTAAATGAAGTCAGGAACTTTCAATGATGAATTCAGTAATTTCACTCTTCTTATCTATTTTAGAAAAGTGGTTGGAAGGAGAGAGACTGAGGAAAATATTCATGGAGATAAGAAATTCTTTTGTTCGAGTATATCCTGAGATAAGCTTTGTTAATTAAATATTATTTTTAGTGAAATACTTCTAAAGAACCTTAACAAACGCTCTGTGTGGAATTCTAATATAGTCATACCTATTTACATAATAAAAAATTATGAAAAACTGCTGTTTTGTTACTTATATTTTTCTACAAAAGTAAATTGAATGCGAAACGAGAACTAACGGTTTTTTACAATATCTTTTTCTTTACTTTCAAGCTATTTCCTTGACCATTAAAATCCCGATATAAGTTTTAATTATATTCTCCTTAGAAAAGTAATTTCTTTGACATATTTCTGCTACATTTATTATAAATTTCTTTTTAATTAACAAAACAAACCAAAAACGCATTAAAATTATTTTTCTTTCATTTACATTTTTATATTTGACCATAATTTTTCTTCGAACTCTAAAATAAAATAGTAAAAAAAAAATCTGAAATGTTTCAGATTTTAAATAACGCCCAAAGGCGCGTTTTTTTAACATTTTATGTGTTATCTTTATTTGTTAAATATCATGTTCTTCGCTCTTAAACCATAAAATTCAGTTAAAGAACAATATCACAAAATAATTTTAAATTGAGCATATCTTTAAAATTTCCTATACACAGTCTAAAGCGCTGTTGATAAAAATGTTTTTTCTGTACAATGTTGCCATTGCTCACTTTGAAATCTTTGAGTTTATTACTCAAAAATTCGTTAAAGTTTTACAAAATATGAAATCGATAATAAAACAAATTCCAAAATAAGGCTTCCAGACGCCCACATACGCAGCAGGTTTTCGTCATTCGAAATTCGATGGCTCTAGGTACCGTCGTTTTATCATAATGCGAGAAAAATACATACATTTATGCACATTTTTCATTATTTAATTTCTATAAATATAATACAGGGCTGCACTATTTGGTGGCAACAGTTTGAAAAGTGATATGACATTTAATTTTTCTGACGCAAAATCGCAAAACGAAAACAATAGTCCTTCAGTGACAAAGCCCCTTTGGACTAATAAATCGAATATATTTGGTAATATAATAAGTATTCTGTGCAGGAACGTTTGTGAATATGTTTCTGGAAACAATGTATTATGAAAAGGCAATTTGTAGCTTGTTTATACAATTTCCGAACGATTTTCTGGGCTGTTTAATTGATGTTTAAAATCTAAAAATTATTTTTTAAATGTTCGATTTGATAGCCTTTTTTCTGGACTATAATTCTACACCGTGATTTCTATGATGGTAGAGCTTTTCATGAAATGTCCAGAGGTGCAAATTTCCCTTTCTCTTCCACTACATTCCATAGTCCATCAATTGCGGTGGATTTGCGCTTACAAAGAGCTGTTTGTTGGTGAAATGTATATGTTGAAGAGGTAATTTAGTTTTCCTTCTCTCATGCTAACATTATTCTACATAAATCAGCGTTTCACATACTTTCTTCCAGTGGATTTTTCTTTTATGAATTAGTTTCTTTTGCTGGTAACCTTAGTCTAGCCCCTTCGAAAGCAATTTTTAGTAAATGTTACTACCAGTGTACACAAATTTTTGAAGAATAGTTAGTCAAAATTCATTTAGTTTTATATTGGTATTGAGCAATTGAATTAATAGAAGAAAATTTATATTTGTTTTTAATAATTTAAGACTGTTAGAATTTAGATAATCTTTATCAGATAAACTAAAATTAAGTAAATGTTGGTACTTACATTAATGTAATGGATGAGCCGGCAGATTCTTGCATAACTACTCTGCGTTTGGTTTTATGCTAAGAAGCACCACAGTCAAAAATGCTTTAAAACCTTTTTTGTTGTTAAATCTAGAGTGGGTATCCGATTAGCAAGTTAACTGGTATTTCATAAAATGACACTCTTGGGAGAGAACGTAACAGACGACTGTCATGTGTAATTTCCATTAAGAGTTTCAGCCATATTCTCGTACCACGCAATTTTTTTTTCTTTTTCGAAATCTGGAAAGTCCACAAAAGTAGGGTTTGAAGACAATATACTGAAACCACTGCTATAAACTGCTGCAATAACGGCCATCAGTCCAAAAAAATCTTTTGTTGTTCAAAATCATACATTTAGGTTGCAATATCGAACTGAAAATGTGTCTAATATGCGGTGTGGTCCATTTTACAGCTAGACAGGTCTCGCAGCTTGACGGTATTCTTCACAGGAGGCATGTGAGGAGTCCTATGGCAGTCGATCGCACTCCTCCAACAAGGCAGTTTTCAGCTCCAGTATGGTTCTTGGAGGGAAAAGACAATTGGCCCCAAGATCATCTCAAACATGCTCTAAAGGTTTAAGGTCAGGGGCTCTGGCTGGCCACTCTATGCGGCAAATATCCTCACTTTCCAGGTAATGGTCGATTAGCTGAGCCTTATGTGGATGAGACTATGCAATCATCCGTTAACAGGAAGTCAGGACCAACTACGCCCCTGAAAAGTCGCATACATGATTCTAAGATCTCTTATCTCATAGCAGTCAAGAGAGATTTATCAAAACACGCATTGATATGCGGCCATCCAATATAATGCTTGCCCACACCATTATAAGTTTACCATTATTATGATCCTTTTCCCTGAAAAGGTGAATATCGAGTTCCATGCGCTCTCCAGAAACAGATACACTGAGAATCAGTGTTCAGGCTGAATCTTGACTCATCTGTAAAACGCGCAGTGCTTCACTAAAGTCTGGTCCAAAGCACATGCTGTCTGCAACGTACTAAACATATTCTCGCGTGTTCTGCAGTTAGCGAGACTTCTAGCCACTCATGAAGGCCCTACCACCTGAAGCACTCAGGCTACTGTATACTGTAAACTTGGAATCAAGTGGTAGCGCACAACTCACGTAAGAGCTGGGAAGCTGTAGCAATTATGTGTCGCCGGACTGAAAGTATCAAATAAGTTTCCTTATTCGTCGTTGTGAATCTTGGTCAACCCCATCCAGATTTTCTCGATATGGATCCAGTTTCCCGAAACTAATTTCACAAACTGTAGACAAACCTGGGCGTTGCACTGATTTCTGTAGATACCTGTGCTTGTGAATGGCCTGCCTGCCTTCAACCTACCGACAATTATCTATCTGATTCCTGAGTGGCTACTCATTTTACTTGATACGTCATAAAATTTACCAAACTCCTGCGAGAAACACGGTGAATGTGAAGTAGTACGCTCACAAATCTCGTCGAAAATGCCCGTGCGCTTATATCTCCTCCACAATCAAAGCTTCGCTGGCATGTACGTGTACGCTTACATATTCGACTCTGTATATTTACATAGTAATTCTTCGATGACATAATTAGTGCCCTTGATTGAATGCGATTCGTAAAAATAGATATAATGTGTAAATTCTGTTAGTTTTGCACACGAGTCAAACTGAAAACCCTTTGCGAAATTACACGCATACCAAGGCTTTCGGAAAACACGTGTTAAGAAACATTAGTATAATAGGTAAGATCTACCTTGAGAGTCATTAAGTTATTTTGAAGCAGAAGACATGGAAAATGAGCAATGCCCTCGCCGCTCTCCAATCTGACCTCTCGAATACGCATCGATTGTGCTACCTTTACACCACGAAATTATGCTGGAAGGAGTGAAATATACATTATTACTCCCCCTTTTACATAGCGACTGGAGATTAGGGGACCCAAATGCCAAATCCTGGTGGTGAGGAATCATCTTTTTAGTTCGGGCGCCACTCTAGATATTTTTCGATGTCAGAAAACTGAAGACATGTGCAGTGCCCTCGCCGGGACTCGAAACTGGACCTCTCGAATACACTCCGAGTGTGCTACCGTTAGACCACGGAGGCATGCAGAAAAAAGGGGGAAAATACCTTATAACATTAATAAGTAAGGTTGAAATTTTTACTAAATTATATTTTAATAATTAATTTTCATAATAAGAGTAAACATTGATTACAATGTTTGGTTAGCGTGTTACGATAATAAATTTCTTCAACTTACTTACTTGCAATTTTTGAAACTTTTTAATATTTTTTCATTAGCTAATCACATTTTTATTCACTCTCTAATAGATGCTCCTGTTATTAAATTTTTGATATAAAATTCTTTAATCTATTTCTATTTAAAAGAAAAAAATTGTTATTTTAATGGATGCTTCTTATAAGCACTTTAACGTGTTACTAGATCTTCATTGAGATATTACCTTCAAATTTCTTTACTGCTTAATCAACTTGTGTAGGCTATTAGAATTTTCGGAGTGAGAAATGTGAAATACCAGTATTGTTCGCAGTGGGATTCGAACAAAAGATCTTTCAATTTCTAGCTGACTGTGTTATATCTGTACACAGAATGAGAATCTGCGGGGCAATTTAATAATGCCTTAGAAACGTATTAAAATAATAGCAGAACAAAAATTATCTCCTTAACGTTTCTTGCTCAGTACACATTAAATGAACTATAAACTAATTTCTAAAATGTTCACTGCTACAATTCAGAACGAATTTAGAAATCACAATTAAAAAAATTAGTTTTTGATTAATTAAAGAAAGATTTGTAATAATTCTTGTTGTCTCCATTGGCAGTTTTCAGATACCGGAGATAAAACTAATAGTGCAGATAATCTATTTCAAAATTTCGTTACATATTATGCGAAATCTTACCGAAATACAGGCAAAGATTCTGATATCGGGGAGGATTTTGAAGACTGCCATCTGCAATAAGAATTCTTAAATGTCATCAGCTTAGCAGAAAAACATTTGATGATATCGCTTGGCGAGAAATATTTCACTGTATCGATTTATTTGTAAAGAATGGCCTCAATCGCGAAATTTCGAAACCGCTATTTCTTCTCAAATGTATGGAGACGTGCTCAGACAGATTGCATGTTCCTCATCTGAATATGGGCCTTAAGTACACTTTGTACACTTTTGGTACAATTGTTAATTTATATAAATTGCCTTAAGTACACTTTTGGTATATCTGATATGGGCCTTAAGTACACTTTCGATACAGTTGTTAATTTATATAAATTGCCTTAAGTACACTCTTCGTACATTTGAATATGGGCCTTAAGTATACTTTTGGTACAGTTGTTATAGCATTTTTCTACCGCTTTACTCTAGCCGAGGGAATCATACTACCTGATGATCCAGCGAAATCGACTCCGCAATAATCTTCATTAATTTCATTTGTGCTAAGGATATGCTGTTACTCTTTCCTTTCGCAGTTCAGCAGAAATAGGTTAGGAAATATGCTCTTCTAAACCAACAGAGCTGGTAGACACATTTTCCTATAATGAGAATCATACATGTGGCACTCATCTCGTTTCCGCAGTGGCAATATTTCCAGATATCCTGTTGATGTACTACGATATGAGTAATTCGGCGATCTTACCACTTAAGGTAAAAGTGACTTCATGTTTAATTAAAAACACAATGAACCCACGGGTTCTGTTATGATTTGTCGTTCAAGAGTCCGCCATCTGACAAACAGACAGTCAAAGCTGACCTTAACCAAAAATAAGTTCTATACCACATCACTTGATACATTTATCACCGGTTACTCTATACAGGTGCTGATTTATAGCATTTATGTTAACAAATATTGATCAGATTCCTATGTTCACTAGCAATTCTTTACGTTTGTAATGAACTTAACAAATGCTTAATTTTTCAAATTAACACGAAAATGAAACTTTCTAAACTGATTTCTGGTTGGATTCCAGCTTCTGATTGAAAGACCTTTGTATACTGTTGTTCCAGATTAAGATCATAAACACGCGTTTTCCAATATCTCAATCAAACCAGAAATGAAGATATATGATGAATTGCAATCGCTATGATGACGCATATGTTATCATACTCGCACATATAGATGGCGATGCGACAGCTACGGGTATAGAAAGTGATCATTCGTTATTTCATTCTTACAGCATCGGTGCCCATTTTCGTTTGATATCAAATTTTGTTAAATTTGATAACAACTTAAACCACCAACATTTAGACGAGCGATGAGGTAGAGAGTCGTTGAGAGATTAGAGGCAGAACAAACCGAAATCTAGGTTGCAAAAGAGCCTTTTGCGATGGCTAGTATCAGATATAATATGTGGAAACAATTCCGAGAGCTTACTTTCTTTCGTTTCGTGAAGAGGAGGATGCACGATCCACTGGCAGGGTTAGGATGCCTGAAAAATCTGAGTACTCAAAGTAAACTGCTGTTCTATTTATGTGTAACTCAGTGTCTCGGATGCACGTGCTTAGAATACCGAATTTTTTATTATACACTCCAGTTGTCGCAGTTAAAGTAGGTGACTGAAAAACGTTTGTGACAAAGTTCTAACAATTCATATTCGAAAGAGTAAATGAGCAAATACAGCAGAAATGAATAAATAAACGCGGGAATAAATGAAAAAAATACATAAAATAAATAAATAAATAAGTTGCATAAAAAGAATAAAATGTGTACATACAACAACACAATTGTATAAAGTGGTGAGGTTGTGTCATATTGCTAGTAATTAAACAAGATGCAATTAAAAAGCAGAGGAACTCGGTGAATAAGCAGAGCAGTGAATACATAATAAATATGGCGGATAATACACAGTGAAGACACTATATTTAGAAACATAAGATTCGATTTGATTGGGACCTTAATAAAATACAATAAACTCAGAAGGGATAAATTTAGCCCTACTGCCTTCTTAATTCATATTCAGAAGACCTGAATAAGAACGTCCAGGAGCTACTAAGCCCTTCAAAGACTGATATTTGCCATTTTAGATAGATGCCATAGGTCGTTTACAGCCACAACCTCTCTTGTGAACTCTGTTCTCATACAGAAACATTACCCTCAACGGTTTATTATCAAAATTGTTCATTATTTATTGAAACATTCATGAAATAGGGCGTTCTTCCAAAAGACCTCCTGTCTGTGTCCGCTAACACCTTCACAAAAGACGTCACATTTTGCACAGACACAAGAAACAGCGTCTGATGTCCAGCTTGAGCTACAAAAAGATCTTTTGTAGGACGGCTATTGGATTCCAGATTATGTTCAGATGAAAAAACGAACCTGGGATGCGATAGTTTTCCTGCAGTGGACCACTCTTGGAAGGAAGAAAATATAAGGGTGAAGGCAGGTTCTCGTTTGGATGATTGCATTTCACTATGAATTTAACAGCGCTTCACCGACTTATTACAGCCATATAGAGGAGATGGTAAGCCCTCTGCGGGATTCGTCAGAAGCGCAGTTGATTTTCGTTTTCTTTTTACATACTACACAGTTCGTCCCCATAAGGATAAACTGATACCCGAATATTTTTCAAGTGAGAATATTCGACGAATAGACTGATCAGTTTGATCCATGAACCCGATCAAAGACTTCTAGGTTGTAACTGAAAGGGCGCTGAAATTCACCGAAAGCTTCTGAGAATCATCCAGTATCTAAAGAATGGCTTTGGTGCGAGAGTGAGTGCAGTTGGCACAGAGGTGCATTAACAACATGCCTCATTAATCATCTGACATAGCTATGGTAGCATTAGTTGCGCGACGTATGTGTTGTTTTGTAAGAGACCTCATTAGGTTCATTTCAGATGGCAGTTTCGGAATCTCCAGTTTCATGAACTTTATTCACTATCGCAACTTATTTTATTATTGTATGATATAAAATGCTGTATTTTAATACTTACAAAAATTCGACAAATTCTGCCTGGCGTCTTTTGAGAAATTTGAAAAACGCACGTATTCTCTTAATTTTGAACACGAACGCATAAAGTGGAGAACAGATTGAAAAAAATATATTTCCAAATTTCTCAAAAATCATCTTTATAAGCTGAAAATACATTAACAAAATTATACAGTAAATAAATTACAATTTGATATTTTACAAAATACAGATGTCTTTTGAAATTCATAAAAAAGATATAATATAATAATTAAAGAAACTTTAAGCAAGAACGAAACGTTTCTTTTGAAAAGGTTTCCCATTTTACTCCTTAATTTTCACTACATTTTTTAAGTATTAAAAGAGCATTTATTCTAGTGTAATGAGATGAAACTATCATCAATTAAAACTTTTCTGAAATTGCTAAGTTCAGTGCCATAAAAGAATTTTATGCAGAGAATACATCTGCAAATTCTCAGCATTTGAAAGAATACTTTTTAATCGCATTTAGTATATTTGTCATTTGTTAATTGAAGTTCACAAAACAAATCAAAAATTATTCCAGTTCTATGAGCAATCAGTTTGGAAAATATTTAAACTGGAGCTCTTTAATTTCTATTTTTAAGCTTCTTAATTTTTAAGTCGGCTATTTTCTAAGCTACCCAAACAGGAATAAATCAATAGTATATTTCTGCTTAATGTTAAAGCAGTCCAAAGCTAATTAAAATTCTCCTCCCAGAAAAGGTTTTCTGTCTATTTAATTGACAGATAGAACTAAGAGCTGAATAATAGTACTGAATTCGAACTGCTAAAAGAGAGAATAAAAGACACGTTAATTTGTTAAATACAGTTTGAAATAGCTGCCATTCAAAAGGTCAATTCTTTATAACACCGCCGAACTAGCTTCTTTTTTATTTTAAATATTTTGTGGATTGAAAACTTGGAATTGAATATATTGTTCGATATCGAAATTGAGCATTTTGGCTTTGAAGTAAGGCTAATCTCTATTATGAAATAAGGTAGGACGTGTATGTAGGTATGAATGCACCTGACATTATGGAAACACGGCTGTAACTAGAGGCATCAGCATTTGAAGTCCACCACCTGAATATATGCAACCCAATTTTTTAATTTCGAATAGTTTCAATTATTTCATGTTTTGTGCGAATTTAAGGAAATTTTGATTATCAAACTCAGGGATTTAAAGGTATGCACTTTACTTGCTACTTTAACAAATGTAATATCTATGTTTAAAATTATTACGCCTCGTGAATTCCATTTGACAAAGCGTAATGTGATAAAAATTACTCTTTGTCAAGTTGTAATTATTTCAAATTTAACCTGAGAAGAAATAAATGAAATATCATCAGAAATCAGAAATTTAATCAGAAAAGAAAAAAAAATGCGATGTAAAGGAAATGCGTTGCAACTTGCAAAATATTAGATATTTGTTTTTTAAATTAAATTAAAACAAACTTAACGATTTAAAATAAATCTATTTATTCCCACTGGCGGGAATAAAATATATTTATCTTTGTTGCGCCAGCATATTGCTATTCGCCAAACCGTAACATATTTAGTTTTTCATTTGAATTTAATCTGAATGATGTTGAGTAAAAAAATAAACGGTTTGAAAGTAATAAACACAGTTCTTCAACTCTATTATTAATAATTGCTCAGATGGATGCGCATTGTTCAACCATATGTAATGTCTGTATTGTCTAACAGCACTATTTATCCTGATAATATCCTTCACAGGACTCACAAGAGGTTCCACCAGGCGTTGCTCTATTACATAGCTTCGTGCCCCTTATGGCTAGGAAGTTTATTATGTTGTAGAGACATCAGGCATTTTTCGAAAGCAGGAGACATGAAAAATGAGCATTGCCCTCGCCGGTACTCTCACCCTGGATCTCTCGTATACGCGTGGAGTATGTTTCCAGTTGTACCACGAAGGCATGCTAGAAGGCGGGAGAAATACCTTACATACTCCCCATTTTAAAGGACGACTATGGATTAGGGGACCCAGTCGCCAAATCCTGATGGTGCAGAATCATCCTCTACCACCTTTTTCTTAGTTCGGGCGCTTTTGTAGAGACATTAGGCATTTTTTAAAACCGCAGACATGGAAAATGAGCAGCGCCCTTTCCAGGACTCGAAACCTGGACCTCTCGAATACGCGTCGGGTATGCTTCCAATTACACCACGAAGACATGATAGAAGGCGGGAGAAGTACCGTATAATGTTTACGATTTCCTTTCGCAGATGCTTGCTCTTGATAGCTCATATTTTAAAAGGATTCATTTCACTTTCTGCTCTCAGAAATTTTAACAGATGTTCAGCATTAGGGAGCATTTAAATAAGTAGTGTTCGGAGCTGCCTTTTTCTTCACATACGCACTGGTCTGATGTCGCTATGGTCCTTGCACACATGTACGTGGGAAAGGGCCCTTGCCCCCGATATGAACCACAGTATTTCGCTTGCTATTGAACTGGGTGAAATGCCTACTTTTGGGAACAATTGGTAAGTCGTTCTTTCTTCTTCGATGTTGTCCCACCACTTCTTCCATTCAGACTTAGGTTCATTGGTTATAAGTTTTTTCAGATGCGAGCCAAGGTCATGGCAGTGTTACGTTTGTGCATTTTGAGTCCTAACTGTTTCTTTGTCTAGAATATCAGCATTCTCGTTGACTTATGTGCTTTCAGCCAAGTAGAAAAGAAATGTTGATTTAGTGATGCTGAAGTTCTTTCTGTTATCTCCTAATTTTGATCTGTGGTGCGGCTTTGAGATGGCGTGCATCGCTGAAAGACTGTCTGTGAAGATATATAATGTTATTAGGGAGCTTGTAATGCTGTATTTTATTGCTTCCAGGAGCCCTACTGATTCTGCTTGGAATACACTGTTTTGCTGCTATGAATGGAACTTTTGTTCAGTCATCGAGTTGAAGTCTAGGAACATTTGACTGCGCTGCCTTTTTCTTCTAGTCCGGCACTGCTTGCATGGAACTGGGGGAATCTTTCTTTCGGTTTACTTCTTTTTTCATGCTTAATGTGATGTTAGTTTTCTTTCTTGGGTGGTGCTCGTATGGCTATGCCGGTGTCTCATTTTTTTCTGCTGTGAGTTTAGGGAGCTGTAGTGGCTATTCGTTGAAAGTTCCAGTACTGTTATTATATCGAATTCTTGTTCAACCCATACGAAAAGTGATATCCCGTTAGCGATCTGAAAGTGGGCTGCATTTGCTGTTGTTTTGTAGCTTCATGTAAAGCTGAGAAGAAAGGGTCGCTGGATTGCATGAAGCTTTATTTTTGCTTTTTGTCATCAGTCCTGCCCATATGGTTGCCCTGTACAGGGCGTTTTCTCGCTTACTGCATAATAGATGAGTTTCGTGGTTGGTTTGCTCATTGCCCATTCCTATTTCGTTCATTCCCTTAGGTTGGTTATGGTTTTGGTGTTATGCTTTTAATACAGTCTAGGCGGTCTATAAGTTTTATCAATGAAGATGACGAAGTTTTTTAGGGAGTTAATACTTTTTATTTTATTTTCTTCGTTTTTGAATCTTGGAAGAATTGTTATCTTTTGTGAGGATTTGTGGGTAATTAGGGATTGGAGTTTTTCTTGAGAGATTATTAGTTTTTGCTGTGTGAATAAAGAATTTAAATTTTCTAGCGTGTTGTTTACATTTCTTTGTAACTCGTCTCTGGGGCTACCACTCACGACAAAAGCCGCATCGACCTTGAAAGCTATGCATTTAGTGTATTGAGGGCCTTGTGCTTTTATGATTTTATCAAACGCCACAGTTTAAAAAGGCTACACTTAAGCATGAGCCTTGCGGACAGCCTCTGCCTTCCAGTTTTTTAGTTATAGGGATGTTAATTAAAATTACGCTGTGTGTGTTGGTGAAGTAATCTTGAAAAATGTCATAGAGTTTTTTGGGCAGTTTGTACACTCACGTTTGTGAAAATTGCAACACCAAGAAGGAATCGTCATAATTGAATGCAATTTAATACACAGTTGAGTGGTAGTGGTACAAATAAATGATTAAATGTTCAAAGCAAACAAACAAGAACAAGAGATCAGAATCAGTATTTTGTGTGGCCACCACGCGCCGCAATAAGTGCTGCTACACGACGTGGCATGGAGTCAAACAAAGTTTGAATGTCTGACTGAGGAAGAGCATTCCATATCGTTTGTACGCGTACCCAAAGTTCGTCTGCAGACGCAACAGGACGAGGATCACGAGCAAGACGCCGACCAATGACATCCCACACATGTTCAATTGGCGACATATCCGGGGAACACGCAGGCCAAGGAAGAAGCTGTACCTGCTGCGCTGCAAAGAAGGATTTAACAATCCGAGCAGTATGAGGGCGGGCATTGTCCTGTTGAAATACAGCGCCTGGCAAGCTTTGAAGGAAGGGAACAGCTTCGGGCTGTAGAACTTCACGGATATACCGGTTGCTGTTCAGATTGCCCACAATTCGTAGCAATTGAGATCGTCTATGATATGCTATGGCGCCCCAGACCATAACTCCGGGTGTTCGTCCACTGTGGCGTTCGATAATGCACTCCGGAAGGTGGCGTTCACCGGCATAGCGTCTGACACGAATGCGGCCATCATGGTACCACAAATTAAAGCGGGATTCGTCAGAAAACACGACATGCTGCCAATCAGCACGCCAGTCTCTATGCTGATTGGCCCATTGTAGCCGCAGGCGGCGATGGTCGTGCGTTAGGGGGATCCTGTATAAAGGAGTCCGTGCGCGCAGTCCACACTGCAGCAGACGTCTACGAATTGATGAAGCACACAATGAAACACCTGTAGCTATTGACCACAGTGCTGCCAATTGTCTAGAGGAAGCTGTACGGTCCGTCCGCGCCATGCGGACCAGGTGTCTATCATCGCGAGCTGACGTCACATTTCGGGGTCCACTCCCGGATTTCCGAGTTGTCCGACACTCGTCCGTCCACTGCTTCCAAACGCGCATCACTGTGCTGCTGTTACGCTGCACACGAGAGGCTACTGCACGATACGACAATCCAGCTTCACGAAGGCCGATGATTCTCCCTCGTTCAAACTCTGTAAGTTGTTCAAATCTCGCTCTCTTTCGTCGACGAGGCATAAGTACAGATTGAGTTAACGTTTACCACTAGCAGATAACCACCGATAACCATACACACCTCGCTACAGCCGTCTATTTATTCGGATCCATCAGCCGTTCAGAGGGCGCTGCTCAGCATACGCATGCGCTACGGATTTGCAATTCTAATCATTTGCATATCATGCGCTACTTTGCATTTCCTGAAAATTTCAGCTCACTCGCGTAAGTCCTTCATGGTGTTGCAATTTTCACAAACGTGAGTGTATTTTAGTATACTTAGAACCTATGACCACCAGAGGGAATCCGAGGCATTTTGGAAGTTTATTCACAACAGAGCTGAATGCTGATTCTGCATTTTATTTCGTTTTATCTGTGTTATAATTTCATTGATTGCATATACAGTGCTCTTATTCGGGGAACCCCAATGCTATGGGCTTACTGCGTTAGACTTTCTTATATGATGACTGAGGCGATTCGCTAGATTTCTCTGCAGTACTTCTCGTATTGCAGGAAGACGTTTTATTGGGCGGTAGGATTCTCGGTTTGATGCATTGTGGCCTTTTTTTTATTGAAAATGATTAACTGGCCTATTCTAAAACTTTTTGGGCATTCCTTTTTTATATAAATTTATTCATTATGTTGGGAAGTGCAGAAATCTTGATGAGCTGAATGTAAATCTCGTCCGCAACAGGAGCTTTCTGTTTGGTAAAATTTTGATTGCTTGTGAAAGTTAAAAGGAAGAGAATAGCGTATCGTTGCTTGTTTCTGGGAGGCAGCTATTATTCCTTCTCATGCTCTGAAGTGATGCGTCTTCATCGGAGGAATCATGGAAGAATACAGCATCCATTACTTTCTTGAAGCGTTGGTTTGTTGCATCTACCTGTGTTCTGTTTCTGCTGATGGAATTTGGAATAACAGTTTGACACGGATCGAAAACTTTGTTGGTACATATTTCATAAAAGCTTTTGCTGTTGATGCTATACTTTCTCTAGCAGTTTATTTTTCATTTATTAATAATTACTAATCTGATTTATAAAGTTACGCTAAATGAATTCATCAAAGTAATGATGACTTTTTTATAATAACAATTTTAGGCTGATGGCCGAGCAAGCGGCTGTTAAAATACGTAGCTAGTGTATTAGTTAATAAAAATTTAAAAAAAAATCATTAAAGTATTTAAGTAAGCTAAAAGGCACCACATACAAGGAAAGTTCGAGTTGTGTATAGGACTCCATACCTTTATTTTTGGAACATCATTATCGATGAAGAAAATACCGGATTGATCGTAAATTAAAGCAGAACTGATACAGAGATCTTACCCACGTAGCGCATGACGTAGCAAAGACGTTGCAAACTGGTCCGAGAGGTTGCAAAATAGTCGTGGTAACTTTTACGACGTCTTTACAGCGCAGTGAAAACGCAAAATATTTGCCGTTGCATCTTGGCAATTTGTCGACGCCGCTGAAACGTTATGATTTGACCGCTTTTAGACGTGATCGTTTTAGCATTTTTTTCATAGTCCATCAGCGTTACTTTTAGAATGAAAAGAGACTAGATCTGCCCTTTCAAGAATTTGAAGTACGAATAAGATTTATTTTGCAGTGTTTAATTACTTTATTTCATTTAAATATATTAATCTAAGGTAGATTCATCTAATAAAACATAAATTTAATATAAATACTTTTGTATTATTAAATTTAATTAGTACCAAAAATACGTGCTAAATTATTGTTGAAAATTTTGTTAAAATAATTAATACTTAAAACATTTTTTTATAAATATTACACCAAGCTATTTAAAAATGGAAATAACCTGTTAAGTTATTAATTTATGCATTTTATATATTTTAAAAAATCATATTTCGGAAATCAATGCAAATCTAATTATTTGCAAATCACATGTTAGCAATTATTTCACTACTGAAATTTGACTTTATTTATTATTATAGAAGCAGGTACGAATTTATTTGAATTATATGCTGACATAATATGAAACATTTTACTGCATACAGTTCAAAGAGTTCTAAGTTTTACTTTGTTAAATTTATCATTTGAAAAACAGAGTTCTTAATGTCAATTAATTGAACTATAAATTAAATAATTCAAATGTAACTTGCACGGAAATTACTGCACGGAAATTATATTTACCAGTATTTGAAATCATTATAAAGCACAATCCTAAAGTTCATTAAATGTAGATACTTTCACTCCTGCCATATGAGTGAGCATTTCGTATAAAATAGAATATATCTCAGCTTATAAGTAACACAGTCTTTATATTCGTTTAACCAACTGAAGAAACACTTGAATGCGTGAGACAGACAGACTGGCAGATGGTAGACAAAGTAGAGAGACATGTTTATAGGAACTGTCGGCACTAGGCACAGTTGCAGATAAATTAAACAACAGCGATAGATATACATTAATCTTAAAGAATATTTATTCTCCTAATGCCACTTGCATTTAGCAAAATTATGATGATTTAAGTTTGCTAACTGTAACTGTGCAGTACTTATAAACGCCATATATTTGGTAAGATGAGGCTTATTGCCCTTGTGCGTTAATACCGTTTGCAACTAAAAAATTATCTTTTAAAATAGTTTTTTACTTGAAATGATGTTATTTTGATAAATTATGTTGTTTTCTTTACTCTATAAGCTTTGCGCTGATTGTGAATGAGTGATTAGTGTTGGAAGCGAAATGCCGTTAACGAATTTCAAACGGCTGTAAAATAGTCTTTTTTCCTGAAGTTATAATAATTTTTCATATAGATTAAGAAGAATAATTAGTTGCGTCTAATTAATTAGATAAAAAGAAAACTAAGTTTAAAATGTTTTTGATGTAAGCAATGGTATTGGTAAATTAATATTTAAAGATCTATAATTAATTTACCAAAATGTAAACTAAAATAAAATGTTTCCGCCATAATTATTAATTATTGAATTTATATTAACAAGCAAGTAAAATTAAAATCTCAAAATGCTAAATTGACACTATTATGAACGTTTCAGATGACTGAAATTAAAATAGGAAGCATTCTTATTTTAATTTTCTGAAACTCAAATATTTCACAACGAAATGCTCTACTAAGCAATTTGTCGCCAAAATTTTCATTGATAAATTTTATTTTTTAAAATATTGATCTAACTTTGAGGTGGAGTTTGTGCATTTACGTAGCTGCTACGATCAATATAAATAAATTTTTATAATGGATAAACATAACTTTTTAGTTGTGAATAATTGAGCATTTAGTATTACATTGTTAAGGGTTTACAGTTACATGGACTTCGATTAATACTACACTTTTCAAATGGAACGTTTTCAGCTAGAGTTCATGCATTTAATGAATTGTTGTGATTAAACAAACACTAACATTTTTATGGTTATAATTAACCATTTTATGTTACATATTTAAAGTTTTATTACTGCAAGTATTTTAATTGATATCTTATTTTCGAATACTTATGTTCATAATACGTGGTACAGAAGCTTTTATAGTAATCATTAATATCTGTGAAATGATATGGCTATTTTGCAAAGCTATCACTGAGATTTAACAGAAAAGAATATGATGACGCTGTTATAATCTGAAACGCTTCTTTTTACTCACATGTATAGCTTTACTTTTATTTATGTCTGATTGAGTTTTATTTACTTAAAACCTACTATTATTGTTATATATTTATAATAACCTCTGTTTTCATAATTATTCTCAATTACATACATATCTTAAATACATACATAATCTTAAATAATCGTAACTTAGAATTTAGGTTATTTAAAAAAATATAGTTTAAAGTACTGAAAATAATTAAGGCTACTTAACGAATAATATATAATTAGAAGTAACGTTGAATTAAAATTCTGAAATAAATATTGTTACTTGCTGTATATGTTTCCCATTTTGTCGCTTTATGACACATTTGGCTAATAATAGCTTATTTAATGATATTTTCTTAAGAATCTTCCAGGTAACTTTGTATTGCATATCAATCAGCGGAGAAAAGATGATGCTTCCCTTGACCATTAACGTTTTTAACTTTTTATCAGGCAAATGAATGAAATCATTTGCCTGGTAAATGATTTTTCGTCAAATGAAATTTCGTCCTCAATTTAAATCTCGGTGTTATCGTTCACGACTGCGTATATTTTTTCATGGTTTATTTCTGTGTAATATTCGCTTAGAAAGTTCTCCAGTAAAACAGCTTTCACTTAGCTGAGATTTCTGGATAATAACCTACATTTTATATTTTTAATTTAATCATAATTTTCAGTTTGTAAGGTTTATCCTAAGTTTATTAACAGTTATTTTAAGTTTTGTCTCTTTCCTATCTTATTCTAATTTCAGCTTAGAGTTTCCTGCCAGAATGTAAATTCAGAAACGCAGTGAATGCAAATGAGAAAGAGTACTATTTAAGTCGATGCTTCACCGACTTCTAAGAGAGAGTCTGATTTTCCTGACTAGCGCGAGTTTGCCTTTTGGCTACATTCTCTCTTAGCTACTATGCTCGGCCATACTTTAAGCCTTTGCTTGGCTTTGCCAATTAAATTAATACCTAGGGGCCAACTACTTAGATTTCTGATAGCTTCGGCTATACCTTTTAGATAGCTTAGTTAAGCTAGTTTAGTGTAATGCCATAGTTATTTAAGTTCAACCCCAAATGGAGGCTTTCTGTAAGTTCCAAGTAGGAACTGATTGTAAATATTCTGAAAAATAAAGGGTAGTCAACTCTTCTTAAGACTTACGTGTTTGTTCACACACTTCAGCGATTATTCGCTTGCTAGTGTTGGTGGGGTTCTAAGACAGAACTTTGGAATTAAATAAGTAAAACCCCACAAATTTCTTTATTTGATTCAAAATTAGCTTTACAATCTAAAGTTAATTCAACTCTAATTCACTTTCGAAATTATAAGTATTATTTTAAATAACTTTATACTTCCTTTAAGTTTCATGGAAAACCATATTTTGTCAAATGCAATGTTATTTTTTATAATAATTTAAATGGCAAAACAAAAGAATCAATTTTTCGTATTATAACACTTTATTATTCTTTCTAGCGCTCGGTAATTCCCCTTGCTGATTTTAGTCATTACAATACTTCAGCAGAGCGATGAGTGAAGTGAAAGTAGCAGTTATTAGCTAATAGAAGTAGTTGTAGTTATTATAACCAATCATAATTGTTGCCTGCATCACTCCCCTACCAGTAACGAAGTTAGATTACTCTGAAAACATGGTGGGAGAGAAGATACAAATATCTATAGAAATATATAAATTGAAATTATACACACAAACAAAAACATAGTTTTAAATGACTATGAAAGAGTTTTAATTTCAAGAAGAGTCAATAACGTCATTCAAACGAACAGGACGTTTTACTTGTCTTCCACGGTGTGTTGATTTTTTAGGTTGTTCTAGTTGCTGACTTGTCACAGATGTATGATCATTTTTTGAAGTTGGGAGACAAAAGTTCATTAGGTTGTAACACATAAGCCGGTTTTAGCCTATCCACAGAGATATTAACTTTAATTGATAAAGAGGGTCCTTCATATGGGGCTGCAAAGTATTTTTAACTCTGTCAATCCGAAAACATGCGAGCATGCGTACAAATCTTTTGGGATGAAAATCTTTTGCTTACATTTGTATTTGGATTGATAGGGCTTTAAGAGAGCCATCTGATTGAGAAGATTACTTACAAAATTATCATTAGATACTGGCAAGTTTGATTCTTCGAAAAATTCGCCAGGTAATTTAATAGTTTCGTCATAAACCATTTCAGCTATTGTATATTTACAGTCCTCGCGTAGAGCAGCTCGCAAACCCATAAGAACTGCTAGTAATGTTTCTGCCCAATAAAGAGAATTATGACATCTAATAGCTGTTTTTAAAGTACGGTGTAGACGTTCAATTTATATTCACTCACAATTTATTTATATTCACTCTGAGGACGGTAAGAAGTTGTAGGGTTTACCTTTATACCACATAGCGAGGCCAAATTTCGAAATAGTTCTGAAATAAACGGAGTTCCTCTGTCAGTAATAACACAAGAAGGTACACCAAATCGGGTTATCCACTGTTCATAAAACGCTCTTGCTATACTTTCGGCAGTGATATTTGATAACGGTACCACTTCCATCAAAGAGGTAAACCGATCAATACACGTCAAACAATATGTGTACCCATTAGAAGGTGAATAAGGCCCAATTAAATCAATGTGCACGACACTACATCTTTCGTCTGGTGCTTGATATTGAGAATATTCTGATTTTGTATGTTTAGTTACTTTATTTTTCTTACAGTCGATACAAGTTTGGGCCGACTTTTAACATCTTTTATAATATCTGGCCAAATGAATCTTTTAGCAATTTCTTTTACGGTACTTCGAATTCCAGGGTGAGCTAAACCATGAATTGTATTAAACATTTTCATCCAAACGTTTTTAGGTATGAATGGCCTGATTTTGGAAGTAGAGGTATCGCAGTATAAGAGTTTTCCTGATGGTAATTGATTCCTGATAGTGCTGTTTAATATGCAGTGATTTGGAATGCAATTTCAATTTGTAACTGTTGCAGTTCATCATTAATTTGTGCATCTGCTTTCAGGTCAAAATCAATTACAGGTGAGTCGATGCCCTCAATTCTAGATAGCGTGTCTGCAACCCCATTATTTTGACCACTTATATGACGTAGGTTAGTAGAGAATTGCGAGATATATTTTAGCTGTCTGGGAGAGATTTTGTTATTATTCTGTTTAAAAGCAAATGTTAAAGGCTTATGATCCGTATAAATAGTAAAATCGCGGTCTTCAAGCAAATGCTTGAAATATTAATGGGTAAATATATGCCCAAAAGCTGACGATCGTAAGCGCTTAAATTTTTCTGGGCATCATTAAGCTTTTTTGAAAAAAATGCAGTAGGTTTCCATCCATTTGGTTCTTTTTGTTTAATAACTGATCCAATAGCAAAATCGGATGCATCTGTGAGAAGTGCCAGAGGCTAATCCGAATTGGGGTAGGCCATTAACGCTACTCGAGCAATATCTTGTACACATTTTTCAAAACATTACCTGGTTTCATTGGTCCGTGTTATTTTGCGTCGATCTTTTTTTGTAGATGCTTTCAAAAGTTTATGAAGAGAAGCTTGAGTTTCTGCGGCATTTTTTATGTAATTACGATAGAAATTGATCATTCCTAAGAAGGAACGAAGTTCACGTATAGTTTCTGGCAATGGATATTCTATGATAGCATTAATGTTTTGAGGTAGAGGTTTTGAGCCTTCAGTAGATATTTGATAGCTCAAAAAGTCTATTACAGATATTCCCAAAACTCATTTGCTAATATTAATTCGAAGACCATATTTATCTAAACGCTGGAAAACTTTTTGAAGATGTATACGATGTTCTTCCTCGCAAGAAGAGGCAATCAACACATCATCCAAATATGGAAACACAAATTTGTTGTAGTTATTATGATCAATTATAATTGTTGCCTACAACATGTTTAAATACGTTATAAAAATATCTGAATGAAAACTAAAAGTCTCAAAATTTAAAAAATCGAAAATTTTTAGAATTATACCTTTTTATATTCATTGCCATATTTTAACATATGGATAACTAAGTAACACAATATTAAGAAACATGCGTACGAGTATTTCATTGAAAGTTGGATAAAATTTAGACGCTTTCCTCTTGAGTTTTTAAGTGAACTTTTCTCTCAAAATACTTTAAGAGGTATGGGAAATATTTCAAAACATACATATGTCAGGACTGAGTATTCGGTGCATACTTTTGGAGAACATGGTCGTGATATTGTTAAAGTCCTGATCTTGAACAGGGAGCTGAATGCAGCTATGTTCTGTGGTAGAATAACTGTGGTTAAGTGGTAGAATAACTACACGCAAGGAGGGTTTTAAAGTGACCGTTTTATTTAACTACTATTTACAGCAACTTCCCAACTCGGAATGGATAACAGAAAATAATAACCACACTTGGGTCTAAACTGAACAATCAAATAATTTAAAATAAAGTTAAGTAGAAAATTAAGTAGTCGTTGCTCTCAGAGCTATAAACGCGAGGTTGGCCTAGTCAGGTGGAGCAGTGATCTGAGAATAAAAGCTCTCTCACACCGAGAAGTTCCTTGCTAACCTTTTAAATACAAAAACTTGGCTCCACTTCAAATTAGCATAAAGCTGAAACGCGCGCTCATTCTAACGGAAGTTAAAATAAGAGCTCATAGGAGAGAGGAAATTAACATAGAACTTTGTTAGTTTAAACTAAAACCTTACACATAGTCCATTTCATCTAAAGTTATTTTTGCATTTTTGTCCCTTAAGGTAACAAAAACTTTCAAAAAATGATTAGCTAAAAGAATTAATCTATTGCAGACTGTTATATTGTTAGTCTATAAAAATTTCTAATAATTGCCCTGTTGGTCATGTATTGGATATTTAAATATGTAGATGAATTTTAAAAAAAGGGTTATATATACATATATATGTATTTTATTTGGAGATGATTAATTATAATATGATAACTGATAGACAAAAGAGTAGTTAAGTTTCAGCATTAGCTGACAAGCATTGTGAAATTAACTCTATGGACTATAACTAACCCTATGGACTATCTGTAACTCAATAGACAGACTGTTAACAAATATTTGTTTGTTAAGATTACGTACTTTGCTTCAAACTGCAGTACACGAAAATAATAAATTCATTTGATGTTTCTTGAGACAACTTGTTTCGCTGCGATTGATAATTTTGTGAGAATTTTGATATTTAACACCTTTGATAGAATTCTGCATTTATATGTTTTCTTTATAGTTAAATAATGTAATTGTTTTGTAACACTACTTTTATTCTTATCGCATAATAAACTGTTGAAAACTAATATATCTTGTTACTGGTGTTTTACTTTAACACAGTATATTTGTTGAGAAGCGAATCTTGTTAACTCTAATACCACAGTTATTCTTAAGGATGCAAATTAATCATTCTTTATAGTATATTATTTTTATACTGAATGCTTGCAATCTAGTATCAGGCTCGCAAGTTTTAATTTCTCTCAAATATCTGCCTCTTTAAAATTATGCATGTTTATTCTACAAAGAAAAAAATTGTATTATCTTCTGGTTGTCAGAAAATGAGAAAATATTTAAACTTTGGAAAAATACAAGGAATGCATAATTTTAAAAAAGAAGAAAAATATATTAATTGTTAAGCTTATTTTTCTGCATAAATCAATATGTAACACAAGCGACGTGAATATAATAATGACGTTTTCACAACTGTTGTAAAAAGATGGAATTCTGCGAACATTTTGGCGTCGTTAAGATGTCGTGATATGATATGTGAACTTTCACAACCAAAATATAATTTGAAAAAGACGCAATAGCGACGTCTATGCGAATAAAATAATCTAATCTGAAAGACGTAATAAAGACATTTTTGCAACGGTTGGAAAACAATGGAGTTTCGCGGACATCTGGGCGTCTTAAAGACGACGTATTGCAACGTTTTTGTAACATGACCCGCGACGAGTTTGCAACGTCATTACGACGTTCCTGTGCTACTTGGGTAAAGGTAGGTTAGGTTATTTGAATATTGCAAAAACACACAAGTCTATTTGTGTAAGGATAGAGGTATTGATGGAGGACTTTCTAAGGTAAAATAGTACTTATTCATGTTACACATGGGGAAATCCACGAAACATAATCCTTTTATAACAATTCTTTTGGTTCTGCTTCAAAATGTCCATTCTTTACACTTTCTGTATATTGTTACCTTTTCTGTTATCACCTAAAATGCTGAAATGATCTAAATATATAATAACTGGACAATATCTATACGCTTAGGCGAAATTCTCATTTTTCATCTTTCCTCTATGCATGATCTAGCGTTACCCTATTAACGAATTGCGACCGGTCTGTTTATCAGTGAAGATGTGTGAAGCCCATTTCAAATTATTTGGCTAATGATATATCGATACCTGCATTTAAAAGTTAATTGTTTTCTTACCATTCAAAATAAAACACGCATTAAACATGATATAAATAATAAATTAGTGAACCCTTATATTTTAGTGGACATTATGAATCACAGTAATATACGAATGGAAAGTTTGTTTGTTAATTAATTGGATTTAGGAAAGCCAAGAAAGCTGTCTTTTGAAGGATGCCTTCATGGAGGGCCTTTTGAGCGAAACTGGCTCATATTAAAGCTACTAATCTAGAAAATCCCGAAGACCAATGCAGCCAGACGATTTATCGGGAATCGAACTATTATACATCCGGTAGTTTTACCACTTCAGCGCCATAGAGATCGCACAAAGAAAAGGAAGTTAAATATTTAATTTCACAGGAAGACTGATATGGCTTTTAAAGTTCGTGGAATAATTTCTCTTTCTAAGGCTCGAAACTAACCCCAAACTTTAGGGAAGGTAGAAGAATCAACTACCTTGAGAAATGTTTCTCAAATTTGCAGTCATTTGTTAAAGAAGAAAAACAGAAGAATTCTTATCATTTCGGAGGCTACGCTGGGCTTCATATAAAGTCCGTTCATTTCAGTTCGTGATCATAAAAAAGGTGGGCATCCTTATTGTTGAAGATATATGCCTCTAAGTTCTATATCGCAATGCTGCAGCCATTTAAGCTCAGCCAGTGGAGGAAAGGAAAATTAAACGCCTATTCAGTTCTTCAGCGCCCATTCACCTTAAATCTATGCAGCAAAATCGCAGCAAATAACGCTGAACTTACCCTTGCAGGTCTGATCCCCATATACATTAGTTCAGAACAAAAGACTCTTCCAATAACACATACTTTTATTTATATGGACGGTTCGAAAGCAAGTTCGGGTGCCGGAAGTGCATGTATGGGGTTTAAAGACCAGAATAAAATATAAAACTGGAAAGCACATTTGGCATATTATAACAACATTTTTCACGGATGCGCTTGCAGTACGGAAAGCTATCCTAAGGGAACGAATGCCTTCGTAGAGGACTTTCTAAGGGAAACTGGTTAGTGTACACGTTACACATGGGGAAAAGCATGAAAACGTCCACGCAGCCAGACTGTTCGCGGGATTCTTACTTCAGAATGAACTACTAGTGTTCAGCAACTTCTTTACCGCTCGGGCGTCGGTGGGCCTAAAATGGGTGAAAGTATACATAGGAATTTAAGAAAATGAAATAGCAGACAAATTAGCCAAAGAAGCAGCTGATAATGCACAAGCGATTATACTCAACTATCCTGCTCCTCCTTCACACTTAAAAATAAACCTCATGAAAAAAGCAGTCCAAAAATGGCAAAATGAATGGGATCACGGTACAACAACAAGATGGACGTATGACAATATGCCAAAAGTTTCAACTGAACACCCTAAAGCCGTTCCAGAGCTGACGCAATTTATAACAGGTAGTAAAAATTTTCTTGTATACTTTGACAAGTTCAACATTTCAGAAACAAACGTCTGCGTCTCTGAAATTGATGATTTCCCAGAACATTACATCTTTCACTGGCCATTGACAGGCTCTAATCACCTACGCTAACTAACTAACTGTGACACAGGATACAAGAATTTATAATAAAAACATGTGGGACAATTAATAAAATTTGTAGAATTATCAACATAATATTAGCGACGGGGCTAGATTATGCTAGCCAAGATAAATTAAAATAATCTCTAAGCTATCATTTCATTGCGGATACATGTACAATTGCAAGTAACCAATTAAAATCATCAGCTATACGAAACATATGCTCAAAATGCATTAACTCCAGAAGCGGCGCTCTTGCCCCTAGAATGTACTGCTCTGGATAGTCGTGGGACACACACCTGTTTACCTATGTTGGACCTCATGTGTCCCCACCATACGTCACCAATCACCATCACTACCATTTTAGCAATGGTACTATGTCGCAATGTTAAAATGTTATCCAATGAAGTTGATACATAATACTAATTTTTTCAGGGACATGGATTAATAATATTATCGTTAGCCTATCATTTATGCTTCATCATTCTTAAAAAGGTTTTGTCAAAGTTCCTTCCTGAATTCCTAAAATTCTTAAATGTTTCACAGAATGAAAAATCTGACTATCCAAATTTTAGAACTTTTTTGCATTGTGCAACTTATCTAGCAATCTGAAGTTGTGATACAAGCAAATGAAAAGTTTCATTTGATCATTGTATATCTTGATTTTTCATTCATAAATTTGATATCCTAACACCTTTGTTGCAATATTCAAACAAATATCAATGTGAGAAAAAAAGCTATTCCTTCTTATTTTGCAAGCAGATCACGTTTTCCACGAAGTGAAATCTTCTAAGCGAAACTTTCCAAGTTAAGCTTACTGTTTAGGACTATTTCTTCAAGAACACAGTGAAAAACGAAAGGAAATGAAAACCTTCCTTTCTCTTAGTATCTCTCTTAGAACTGTGAACAAACTTTTACTGTCCACGTATATGAGTACGGGGCTATAAAGGTGAATCTTAAGAACTTTTTATCGCGTTTTTTCAACCTTTGTCCGTAGTGAACATCGATACCAATTTTCTCAAACGCACTCAAAGGGAATTCGCTCCATTTATTAGCTGTTCTTTTTGTAACAACACAGAAAACAGGTTCCTCAACCCATTGAAGTAATTCCGATGCCCGTACAAAATGACATCCTTAAGCACTTTGAAGAGAAAAATAGTTAACCTAGGGATGTTCATTGAGCTATAAAGTGATGTGGAGCAATCTAATTCCAAATAAAATTAAATCGTTTTGTTATGTAACGAATAGAGCAGAAAAATACAATGTTTCTCTCGGGGAAATAATTATATTATTTTTTATAAAAACTACGGCAGTTTTATAGCTAAATGAAAAGTACATTTTAGATTAACGTAATGAACATTTTGGGCATTTTATCGCATATTTGTAATGAATATGTAGCAGATTAGCTACAGAGAAACTACTCAAAAGCAAAAATGTAGCAATGTACAAATAAATTTTAAGAATGCAGAAAATTATTGTTCCTTTTTTCGAATTTTAGCTTGTTGCACGATAACTTGAAAAAATATAATCTTTTCTAATCATTCAGATCCAAATTTAATAAACCCAAATCCAAATTAAATAATTTAAACGGGTTTGTAATAAAATTTCGTTAAATCAAGATTACTATTTAAATTTGAAGACAGTAAAATAGAAACACAAATATTCAGAAAAGCTTAGTCACTTACCTTACTATTAATATATTGTTACGGATTTTGTATTTATTTAGCTATTTATTTAGAATTGTAATTAAAATTGTTTTATTTTCCCGTGCAACGCAGCGTGCGACGAATTGTAAGTAAAAGCTGAGCCGGAAAAGTAAAAATACAACAGCGCGTGCATTTAACATTTAATAAATACCTATCTCGTAATTATATTGTTATCCAGAAAAATTGAAAAATTAGATTTTACGAGAATATTCTCGTGCTTGATAAAAAAGCCTATAAAAGCTGGATTAAACCATCTCAGCTCAGTTGTAGTTGTTTTATGCGAACTGTTGTTTACTTAGCGCTGTTATTGATTGTAGCGAATACGCTATGAGGTCGAATTAGTTTCTCTGTATTTTGAATTGAGTTGTGTTTGCCGTTTTAGCAGTTCTAAATATGACTGTTGTGAGATATTGTGATATTGTACGAATAACTCTGAGGAAATATTTCAGCATTTTGTTTTATTTATTGCGAAAAGAGTAAATTTTATTAGCTTTTTAGCGACTTGTGCATTCAATCCATTACGAACCCGTACGAACGCAACAATATCATAAAAGAGAAACAAAAGGAAGGATATTTCATATACTATTTATAATAATGAAATTTCGAAATTATTTTCCTCCATAAATTATTTCTTAGAAAGGATATCTGATATTTTAAAAGTTATATTTGGTTCAGATTTGCGATTTTAAATTTCTTTATTTTTATATTTCATCAATTCAAATAGACTATTATATTTTTTCGGAGTAAGAAATGTAAAAAATCAATTGTTTCTTCGCCAGGATTCGAGTCACGAATCTTCCAATTGGCGACTAGATTTTCTAACCGCTGCCACCCCAACAGCACACATGCGATAATTCATTGAAATTACTTCATATTCATTTTATGCATGGTTTTTAATTTGTATTTGCCCAATTTGTAGATTAACAAAAGAAACTGCAAATATTTACTCCTCATTTTCAATGTCAGATACATTGCTTGCTTCATCGCCATGGCAATGCATCCCCAAAACCGGTAATTTCGGAGTAAATTAGATATATAATTTGGGATGTTTTATATCTGTTAATTTATTGTACTTATTCCAGTGTCCAATTTCCAGTATTCTATGATAGCTGGAAGATGTAGTTCAATCGCCTGTTTTATTAGAAATACTGTTTCATAAAGCCAGTTTGTGTTAATGTATCAGATCATTGATTCTAATCTAAACTATCTTGAATATAATCTAATAAGTCCTATTTACATATAAAGAAAATGTTTTCATTCCGCGAATTTCACTCTAACAGAAATAGTGTATTTCCGAACCCGATAAAGATGTCCTGATAGTTTTTGTATAAAAATAATAGCTTACTTTTCTCCTCCTTACAGTTAAGACCGATTTATGGATATCAACTGCATCATAAAATACGTTTTGTTTTTTCGACTGAAAATTATACCTTTACATATTCGTAGCATCTTTTCTATCAGATCTGATGTGCATCATCAGAGTCGCGTGTTGCCAATGCATTCGCGTTTTTTGCTCTTCTCATAATCATTGTTTGTTCTACTAGTAGTATCATTAAGGTAGTAAGTTGAAGAAATAGAATTATTTGCCATTTTTATTATAGTTCGATGATGAACACATAGAACTCAATTTAAAATTGTTTTACATTACTATGCAAAAAATGAAAGTTAAAATAAACTACTGATAGTTAAAAGCAGATCATAGAACGAATTAAAAAAATGAAATACTGATAGTTAAAATCGGATCGCAGCGCGATTTTTGTTTAAAGTTAACGACTTTTGTTTAAAATTTATAATTCTGTTTCAAAATTAAAACTTCTTTTCGTTAGAACACTAGCCGCATTTTAAGATCTACACAATCGCAAACTAGCCATTCTAGTTATAGCTCAAATTCCGCAAATATGAAATTACATTATGTGCTATTGTTTCAAATGCTGAGTCATATAACGTATTTGGAATTTCGCTTTGCTGGTCAAAACTGACGTCATAAAAGTTCGCGTAAATTTCATCAATAAATAAAAAAAGCTCCTGAAAATTTCCTTATGGTTCGTTATTATTCGATGTAAAATCCTCATTAAATAATGTTACTTTGGAAGGATGTAAAAGTACTAGAAAAAAGGCTTCAGAATTTCATTTTTCTTGTATCGAAATAGGTGAAGAAATATGGTCGATTCAACGGTTCCTTAAAGAAACACCTTTTACTTTGCAAAGTTTTTAACTCCAGACATAACTGTGGTAAGCCTTCTCAGTCTTGGCGTTACACAAACGCATTATTTTGATGTATTTTGCTCTAGTTCACGCTAATAAGAAGATATTAATTAAAATTTACTCAGTTCTAAATTCAATACATCTTGCTACTCAGTTCACATTTGAACTCGAGATATCTTATTCCCATTCCATTATTAAAGTCTTTGTCATACCCTATAAACCTAACTTCAATATTATTGTAAAACTTCATCATTTTGCGGCTAGTTCCTGTAGCTGCAATCCTATCATTTCGCTAAATAATGTCAACACAAATCCTTTTATCCTCTCATGTTATATACCTGCATGTATTTGCTTCTCTAAATGAGCTGTTTCGATCAGAAATGAACTATTTAAAAAACTTAAATTCCTCATTCCACATTTTGACCAAACGGTTAAGTTTTTTATCTCATCACATGAAAAAAACATACTTTAATTCCGTAGACAAATAGCCCTAATTTACGTTTCTATAATCAAATAAACCAATTCAGTCATAAGAATTTAGTAGTTGTTCCACTCTATCCATAGATTAGTTTTAAAACGGTTGCCGGTGAAAATATCACGGACAAAAACTTCGCGGAACAAACAGCGCAAGTCCAAAACTTCGTCATACAAAACATCGTGAGGGAAAAGAAAGCAAGTAGAAAACATCGCAGGTCTAAAACATCATAGCACAAAACACCATCGTCGAAATTACAGCGGTTCAAAAACTTCGTAGTTTAAAAACATCGTCCTAGAAAATATCGTTGCGAAATCTCCCATTTGGCGACAAACTTGGCGATATGGCATAGACAGAGAGAAAACCTTCTAGAACGCATTATTAGCGGTTTTCCTGAGAATATTCTCGTAGGTAGGTTAAAGCTATATATACCCTGCCCGTATGCGGAGTAGGAGTATATTGAATTCAATAGAGTGAGAGTTGTGTCTTGAGTTCAGCGATTAGCTTGAGAACGATCGACCTAGTTAGGAACTGTACTTAGTGCTTTGCCGTGAAGCTGTCTTCACCATTATATCGTTGAGGCTGTATTGCTGTTTGCTTCAGCGTGTTTATCGTAGTTTTTAGACGACTGTGAACGTGTCTTTCGAACTGTCCTGTGTAACAGTGCTTACTGATGAATAAAATTCTGTTTTGATTCTTAATCAAGTGTTATCATCAAGTACTTCAAATCCACGGATTCATAGAAAGCAACAGTATAGTGGTAAAAAATAAAGCATCTACAAACCATCTCATAACGATAACATCGCAGACACAAGTTTTTCAGACTTTAAAAGTTGCAGACGTATATTTGCATAATTATTTGAAGAAGGAAAGAGGAATATTTTTACTTTTATATTTTCGAATTAACTAATAAATTTTTACTAACAAATTAAAATGGACACGTAAGCATTCAAAAACTGAAAATAGAAAATTAATGTTACTTATAACAGTTGACAGAATTACATAATTTGAGAATTAATTAAACAGTTTTATTAGACGTAATTACAAGCTAATTACTCATTCCTTTTTCCAATCTTTTTACTTCCTTGTCCCAAATAAAGGACGAATTGCAATCGCCAAAACTTTCGAATATCGTATATCAACGAAAATGTCCATTTTGACTGCAATCGAATACAATTGAACGATGATTTTGCGTGACATCTGTAAGTAAGAACAGAATAAAAGACGCTTTTTTCCCAAAACATGTTTTAAAAAGTATTTAAAATAGATTCAGAAGACATTTTTTCGTGGCGTCTGTACGTACGTATGTCTGTATGTATGTATGTATCTCGCATCATTCAAAAACGAATAGCCTCAAAACTTTGAAATTGTGTTGCTAAAACATGTAGTTGTGCACCTCTCTTTTTGTTGCAAATGGGCGTAACTAAAGTATATGAATATATATATATATATATATATTAATAATTAATTTAGTTGTTTAATTGAGTAATTATTTAACTAATTTAGTTGTTGTAAATTGATAGTAGATTCGTTTATTCCCCTTGAGAAGTCGATTAATCTCCGATCAATTACATTAGCTAATTTTTCAATATTTAAAAATTTTACTTTTGCTTTTGGTTTTTTTGCGATTAAGGATTTTCTTTACAGATTTTTATGTTTTTAAAGTAGCAGAGTACTATAAAATACTGATTTAAATTCATCAGATTTTGTAGACTTTTTCTTTCAAGAAAACGTATCAATAAGAACTTTATAAAAGAGTTTAATTAATTAATTACCTTTATTCCATTGAAACTTTACTAACTGCTATACATGACATTATATTTCTACCTATTTTCAGTTTTCGAATGCTTAAACTTCTTTCTTATTTTTTGAGCAAAATTTGTTAGTTAATTCAAAGCGATGTTTTGTACCATGATGGTTTAGTACTGCAAAAAATGATGCCTTCTTGTTTTCTTTGCTCCAACAATGTTTTGTTCGAGTAAGTTTTCGTCTTGCATTGTTTTCTCAGCGACGCTTTCGTCCGCGATGTTTTCGGCGGACAATTTTAAAACTACGCGTATTTTACGTCATTTGTGTGCAGATGTTTTCTCTTACTTATATTCATATTATGGTTCTTAAAGATTGCATTCCATATATGAATTTCTGGGGCTGTATCTGAGTTTAAATATACATAAACAAGGCTGATTTTGAAATTTTTGCCAAAGCGTGCATTAAACGTACATAATTTGTAAATTTTTAACAATAATAAATTGTGATAATGCACTCTCCTAATCTACTTTCCTTAGCTTACATTGCGGAAATGGGCAAAGGTCGATCATTAATTCAGCTAACTGTCATTTGTACAGACATTGTTTATTTGTACAAATATTACGATTATATCATTTGAAAAGTGTCATTTCTTTTTTGGAATGATTAAATAAGAGCAGGCAGGAAGCATTCGACTTCCATAATAAATCGGCTGCAAAGATTTTGCGATGTGTTGAACAAATAACAGCAGGAAACTTTGCCACGTAAATGATTTAAGCTTCATTTCCTATTACCATCGGCATGAATTTTATTCCCACTTGTTCCAATTTCCTCTGAAACTCGGCAACTTAATGCAATTCGTGATTGCTGGGATCCTCTCCTTTCGAATAAAACGATCTAATCCTTTCTTACTTACAGAGTGTGTAGAAAATAGTTGTTTGAGATAGTAGTACAGCCAAGCTTTTGAATTAATTACAGAAACGGCAAATGGAATTCGTGACCTAACAAACCAATTTCGGACTTTCTTTAACTTTAAGAATTTCTTCAAACGTATTCCATGTAATGCGGCAATAGAGAAAAGTCGTATGTACAGCTTAAGCGTTTCAATACTCTCAACGTCTTTTAGAACCTGGAGTTTTGAACAAAGTGTACTTAAATGTTAGAAGGGCAGACAAAGAAGACATATATCTTGTTTCGCACCTGAAAATTCTTGAAATTTAAATTATTTGACAATTAACGGTATCCTACTGCAATATCCGTTTTATAAAGCTGATGAAAATTCATATAATGTAAAACTGTTTTCTAAACATTAACATTAAAATGCTGTACTTCCCACCAATTTGTGAAATATGTTGTTTTAAAGACGAAATGAAAGTTTAAGCAGAAAAATTACAGTTATTCAAGCTGTATTGTTATTAGACCATTATTACAATTAATTGTATAATTATTACGTCATTTTGGTGAAAGATTGATAGAGAATGAGTTGTCTTGCATAACTCGATAAACTAGAAATGTTTCATCGACTCATCCACAAATAGTTTAAGCAGTTTCACTTTCTAAAAAGAAAATTTTTTTTTCTGTTTCTGCAGCTTCTTCCATAAATATGAAATGTACTAGTGTTTATATTAAGCTTTTCAAACTAATGTTTCGTGATACCAACAACGTAAGATCCATACATATTTTTTATACATGTTAGTTTGTAACTCTGGTAGTAAAATTTCCCTACCAACCTGCGTATCTAACTATGTTTCTGGAAGAGCCATTCTTTATTCTTTTGATACTCGCTAGTTATCGTCCTGAAATAGTTCTCAATCCTTATCGAATATAACGCAAAGACAAATTGAAATAAACATTTTATTTATCCTCTTCTGATAAAATACAATCAAAATGCGCGAGACGAAATAGTCGATAGCAAAATTCAAGCGACTTGCATTTTTTACGATCGCAATTTTTCAAAAATAAATATTTAGCAAACACCGAACCTTGGTGTTTCGTACCAACTAAGAACATAAAGTCGCTTTTATATTAACAAAGCAGACTACCTTCGATGAATACAAACTGACACTAACATTTTCCGAGGGAGTCCGTGGGAGTTCATTACGATAGACATGAGTTTTAGTTAACCTACATAGATTTTAACTGCTTGTCCATGCACTAAATTTGTAAAATCATCTGGTCTGAATGAATATAAGTTACTGGAAACAAAGAGAAGCAAAGAGAAGAGAGGATAGCGTTTAAATTAAGATTAGACGTTGTTAGTAAAATTTCAAATTACACTCATGTTCTTAAATTAAGGATAATTCGGAGTCCGCGCAAATCGAACTCTAAAACAAATATATCACCTGTAAAATCACTACACACATCTTCAAGAATCATATGCAAATTTCAGGAAGTAACCAGATGACACCAATGGTACGGCACAATGACTAGAGTGTAAGAGAGTGATATATCAGGAATACAGGCAAAGAAGTAAAATTGTTCGCAGGCGCTTTATAAGCATTTCAGTGCAATAACCGAATAGTTATGACACAAAAGACGCATTTGGATGATTTTTTACGTGGTAGAATTATCGGCCGTCTGGAATGTGGGCGTACCCAACTGGAAGTATCAGACGAATTTGGAATTGCCCAGAGTGTCATCTCCAGGCTTTGGCAACGATTCCAAGATGGTGGTAATGTGAGTAGACGTTACAGCAAATGTCGCCCCAGAGTTACAACGCGGAATGAGGACAGGTATTTGGCAGTTACTGCCAAAAGAAACAGGCGGAGCACAGCCTCAGACCTGTCTCGTCAGCTCTCTTCAGCCACTGGTACGACAATTTCAAGGCAGACCGTGTACAGACGCTTAGGGCAGATTGGTCTATATGCTCGTAGACCTGTCAGATGCGTTCCACCTACTGCAACTCACTGTCGCCTGCGGTTAGCCTGGAGTAGAGAGCATGCATTATGGACACCGCAACAGTGGGCTTGTGTGATATTTTCCAACGAGTCCAGGTTTAGCTTGCAGTCTGATTCTCGCCGGATTTTCATATGGAGAGCTCCAGGTACCCGTTAACACCAAGAAAATATCATTGAACGACACCGTTGTGCAGGAGTGCTCGTTTGGGGTGGAATTATTCTAGGTTCCAGAACTGACCTGCATGTTCAAATTAGAACCATGACAAGCCAAATCTATCGGGACGTCATTCTGGAACAACATGTACGTTTGTTTCGGGGCGCCATGGGCACACAATTTGTGTTTATGGATGACAACGCCCGTCATCACCGTGCAAACATCGTAAGCGAATGCCTTCAATCGGAGGATATCACCCGTATGGACTGGCCAGCATTCTCACCGGAATTGAATCCAGTAGAGCACGTGTGGGACATGCTTGGCCGACGAGTTGTAGCCCGTCAACCTCCTCCTACATGTCTACCGGAACTTCGGAGGGCATTGCGTTTTGAGTGGTGTAATATTACCCAAGATCAGATCGATAATTTGATACTCAGCATGCCTAGGTGTTGTACGGACTGTATTGCATCGTCTGGGAGACATACAATGTATTAACAATCATACCAACCATTTAATATTGGTTTTTTATAAATAGGTTTTTTTTGTAATTTGCTCCAGGGAGAAAAAATCGCTATTTTTTTAATAATATCAAACATATAGCATCTTTTTTTGCTCTTTACCTTTTGTTTAATAAATAAGCTTTACAGATATGTCAAATTTGTTTTGCTTCTAACTCTTCCTTTGCCTGATTTTGCATTATCCTTAATTTATGGACATGAGTGTAATTACCACAATGTTCAGTGTGAAACAGTGATTTGAAGGACAGTTTTCAGTGATGTGTAAAATCCATTGAGGAGTGTTTTTAAAAGAAAAATTATCTATCTATCTGTCTATCGTATAATATCTTCTTCTCTTAGGTAATATAAGCTAACGAGCACTAGAAGACTGTATGAGGAATTATCCTCAGGTCTTAGCACAACAAAAAAGTCAGAAGAAAGGTGTAAAGAAACCTTTATTCAATCAAATATAATTGCATAGATGGCCCCACTTGAGCTTACATAAAGCCAACACTTCTGGCTTAACTCAAACGAATAACGTTGAACTTAAAATGTAATAAATTTAGACTAACGGTTTACAGTATAATTTAAAGCGCAGCAAGGCTCATAGAAGCCGAAGGAAACAAGCCTAATGGCTAGAAGCACTCAACGCCACAGAATCAAATTGCTAGTAATTCAAAATAACAACCTGCTCTTCAAGCAAGCATAACACGCTCTAAAATCTTCCGAATCCTTCGCTTAAGTAACTCTTTAAGAAGTTATAACACGCTCTAAAACAACTTCTGAAACCTTCCCTTCTTTTTACTTCTTTTTACCTTAATGTGAACAAAAGCGAGCTTTTGTATTCTGGCAGGAAAGCTTGCGTGAAAAGGAGAGTGAAAGAAAAGTAGCTTTAACTAAAAATTAACTGTTGGTCAAACTAAATAAATCTGCGCAATCTATCTATATTTGTACCTATAATTACAGATTAATTTATAATCATAATTTATTTACGTATATTAATGTATCATCACACAGTTATTATTTTATTTTCTTTAGAAATATCTACTGCCTACCTTTTTTTTAACATATTTTTGTGTGTTACGATAAATTGCAAATATGCGCATCTGGGTCACAAGCCTTTAAAATTTGGGAAAGCAGAATTTAGAAAATTAATTTATACCGGGTAAGAGCTATGCTATTATCAAATAATTTATGAGCGATCGAAAAAATTGTATCTAATTAAATGATCCTATTTTTTATAAAACTCTTATGTAGATGTTTAAGCATCGTATTAAAGCATATGAAAAATATTTTTAAGAAAATTAAATAACTAGAACTAAAAACCTTTAAACAGCATTTATTCTGATTACAATAAACAGTTACCATCAGTTATGGACAATTTTAAATTCAGTACAATTAATTATGTTTTTCAAATTACATTTCAGTCCTTAAAGAAATGTCTCTTTTTCTTTATTTTTAGCCCAAAAGGGCAATTTGCCCAGAATGACTATAATTTCGTTTTGGCATTTTGCATCGGTTCACTTTTCAAATTGTTGTCACCAAATATTAAAACAGTGCATTACATTTAAGGAAATTAAATAATGAACAATCTGCATGAGTGTATGTATGCTTCTCGCTCTGTGAAAAAACGACGGTATCCAGACACATTAAATTTTGTATAACATAGTCCTCCAATCGAATATGGGCATCTGGAAGCCCAAATTTGGAATTTGGAATTTTTTTAGTATGTATTTCATATTTTGTCAAACCTTAAAGAATTTTTGATTAACAAGCTCAAGGGTTTGAAAGCGAGCAATGGTAATACGGGAAAAAATTATCTCCAGCCTGCGAGACTGTGCATCGAAAATTCTAAAGATATGTTCTTCTTAAATTATTTTGTTATCTTGCTGTTGAATTGAATTTTATGGTTTGCGTGCGAAGAACATGATATTTAATAATTAAAAGTAACACATGAAACGTTAAAAAACGCCCTTTTGGGCATAATATAAAATCTGAAAATTTTCAGTTTTTTTTAATTCTTTATTTTTAATGTTCTGTCATAAGTACGTCACTTTCATAAGCACCCAGCTGGCAATCTCGTCTAATATTTATTTGCTAATGTGCTTGCCGTTTTAATTTCAGACGTTCTTGCGGATGATTCTTGGGTAAAATATATTTTGTTTAAAATTTCCAAAGCTTGACATTCATTTTTCAGTTCTTTAAGGACTTCTATAATCATTTTGAAAAAAATCGAAAACTGAGCTTTGTCAGTTTGCTAGACAAGTTGCCTAAAACTTTACTTTGTACTTCGTTATCAAAATTTCCAACAGATGAAAATGTTTATTTTCAGAATAAAGTGATTTTATTCAGTACTTATGGAAAGCTCTGTCTTTACAGAAACGACTTCAAGCTGTATTAATTTATTAAAATACTTAATGTGTTTAAGAATTTAAATTCATTTACAATCACTCTCAAGCTGGTGTTATTTGTTGTAACAGCATGTTTTACAATCAGCGGAGATGGAGGTTTAAGGCAAATTTTTCAAAATTCTCATTAGGAACTGCGTTTTCTTGATTCGAATATTGACAGTAACTATGCTCTAACAGCTGTAAGGAAACTCAGAACCAATCATCTTTTATGAATCGCAGTCAAATTTATATATCAGCATTTTAACAATTCGAAAAATTAACTTTAATATTCTAATATTCCTCGTTTGACAACTTTGATCATGGCATTTTCCGATGTCAGACACATCTGCTTCTACATACTTAATTCGATGTTTTCGTTTCGTTAATTATGGTTTCTCTGCGAAAACACTGAATGAATGAAGAGTCAAATGTTTGAAACAAATGGACAAATTTTTGAGATTTCTGTTGCAAATGAAGGATAAGAAATGTTTGGTTTATGTAGACAAGACACGAAGTTATTCGAGAGAGAATTTTGGTTGAGTGTTAAATTCTGTGAAAGGAAATGGAAATGTGTGTGACTTATTAGAAAGAATTTTAATGAAATTTATGGTAAAGGAAGTAAAACGTGTTACTGCATACCTGTTTAAACTATTGATTTAACCTATCTGGAAATATTATTTATACACCGATAACGGTAAGATTGGGGTTTGTGTGATAACATTTCCTGAAACGTGCGGGATTTTCTCTTTAAAATGAATACTTGCAACATTACATTTGCATATTGCGTTTGAAATATTCTGCAACAATTAAGATCTCTGAAAAGAAGATGCAAAAAACCTAATAAGGAAGCGAGAGCTAGAGAAAAGAAATATAAACACTAGAAAAACAAAATCTAAAACGTGTTTAATATCCCGATTACTGAGAATAACGTTCAATCTTAATCTTCTCGTTCTGTTGTTAAATCATCATGGAATTCGCTCTATGATATGCGCCTAGTCGTGTTTTTTTCCCTGAACATCTATTTTAAGGGTAGTTAAAACAAGAAAACTGTTAGTTATTTGGTAAATGTTCCTGGAAGGAACTTCTTAGTGAGCTGTGAATGGTAGTAAGAGTTATCTTGTCGTTCGGCCTTTGTTATTGAGACAGAAAAATTTATGCTGAAAAATAAATTGCGCTTTCTTGCACTTTTGAAAAGCAAAGGAACTACGGGATCTTCATTACTAGTTGTGTGTAAAAGAAAATAATTTGCAATTTGCTTGTTCTTGCATTTGCAATTGTCACAGTTGATGGATAAATGGGTTTTTCGAATGAAAGTGCGTCGAAAGAACTCTTTTCTGGCCGCAATTAAAAGGGCAGGATTGATTTTATCTCTTTGTGTTCGGACCTGCGTGTTTTTGGAAATTAAAAGGGGTCGAAAGTTGTTTTTCACGTGTTTGGTGACTCACTTTTCAGGTGTCTAGGGTACATTCTTTTTTTACAGCAATTGTGTTCCTATTGGTCTGGGTGAAAGAAAATAAAAAAGTAGAATGAGAAATTCATCCTACTGGTCAGGCATAATTTTTATTTTTATCTTTCAACCTGTGAAATTTAAATGGACGTTGATCCGAGATTCCTCCGAAACTTGTAGGACACTTGGGCCAGCTTGCCTTGTTGCTGACTTGCCACTGTAGATTTATTATCTATTTTTTGAAAGCAGGAGAGATGAAAAATGAGCAATGCCCTCTCCGAAATTCGGACCACGGATTTCTCGAATACGCGCCTAGCGTGGTTGACCATTACACCACGAAGGCATGCTAAGAAGGCGGGGGAAATGCCTTATAATGTATTACTGCTGTTATTATTTTATGGTTTACTGAGTCAGTACATTTGTTTCAACTGTAAGGTTGTTAGAAAGTTGGAGAGCTACTTACTTGGGCATATTTATTAAACACAACAAATGCATGCTAACCACTTATTATTTTTGGAGGACTTAATGAGATATGTTAACATGTGAAGGCACCGAGGAATTTGTTAAACTTAAAATTTTACTATTTTAACATATTTGTCTAGCACCAGTTGTTCAGTATATTTTACAGTAAGTTCTAATCGAAAACGTTTGTTTAATAATAACTACATTTTCTTCTTAAAAGATCAGGTGAAACAATAATAACCCATTCTCTCTACTTTACATCTGTTTGAGTTACCTGAGCTGATAAAATTTCTCAGTCAGTTTAAAATCTAGTTTATTTGCAGGCTAACGTATATCTAAGTTTATTGTTTAGTCTTTGCTCTGAAAGCAATTTATTAGTTCTGCTGCATGCTTAACAAAATTAAACTGGCAATTTTCGACCCTAATGGTACTTCATATCAAAGACTAATCTAGTAATATTCTTTCTTGTATTGACAATTATAGCATTATTTCTTTCTCTCTTCTTTAAACTTTCAGCCTTTCTTTTTTAAAATTTGTTATTCTTGGAATCTGCAGTAAAAGGGTTTTTCGTATCCTCTGGCTTGTTTTTTAAATTCTGTTCTTAATATAGCACGAAACAATTAAAATAGTCGCTACCAGCAAATGTGTAAATATTCATGAATCAAGAAGTTTGCAAATTAAAAAAGGTTACCATTGAAACATAAATCCAAATAAAAATTAAATTACAAATACAGCACTTCACAGTTAAATACGGAGGTAATTATAATTGTTTGTCTTCGAGACAAAATCAAACAAATACAAGGGGTAAGCATAAAAAAGAACTTGAGCAAGAATATGTTAAAAAAAGAATTTTAAAGAAATTTAACACTTTCTAAAGACGTATTAAACATCAGACAGTAAGAAGCACATTTGGATAATTTATTTATTTCTCAGGGAATTCAGAGTTACTATAAAAAACCAAAAGTTAAAAATAAAACTAAATGATATTTGTCATTTGCAAAAGACGCAGCTGAAATAAACCAAATAAATAGCATTGAGTGGCAGTGGAAGTAGATGATTTAATTAAAGGTAACGGATAATGTAGCTTAATTGAGAATTGATAAATTGATAATTGATTGTTTCTTTGCATAATTACTATACAGGAAAAATTGTGAAATGGAAAGAATGTTAGAGGCAACAAAAAATATGGAGTTAGGAGGTCATATTTCTAAATTACGCAAATATTATACAAAATGCTGATTAGTTTCGTCAGTCATATAAGCCGTTTTCATTTCAAAATTACGAAGTTCAGAAATAAAATCATTCATACCGAGAGTAATCCCTGGAGTACTGAGAGTAGTCCCTGGAGTTTAAGGCATTGTTCGACGATAGCTATCGAAAAGTGTTCAGGATTTTGTAACTAGATTAAGTGGGTTTTACTAATTCCAGTTTATATAAAGAGGGTTATATTTTTAAGATACTTAAAGGAATTTTTGCTTCTTCACTTCATTCTTTCGAGGTTTAAGCAGTAGCACATTCTGCAAGCCTTTGGACAATCTGGAATTCGAATTATGCCGAAAGAATAGCTGATTTATAATTTTCCCGCTTAAAAATGATCTAACAGACTCTACAATAGCAGTACGAATATGTAAGTTCTGCTTCTCCTAGTCATAAAGTGAACTGAATCTTACACGGAAAACTGGTGACTTCTCGCATAGACATGAATAATACCTGCACAGAAGAAGGATAAAATAAATCCTTTATTATTCGTCAAACTCTTAACACAAATGCATGTACTTCGGCTTAACACTGAGGACTTGAGGAGGAACTCAGGAATAATTTCAAAATAAATTAAAAGATGTAGCGCTGAACTAACAATTTAATTTAAGGCTAACTAAGCTGACTCAACAACCCTGCCCCGCCATATACATTTTAAATGGAAAAAAAAACCGCACTACTAACTCAGCGTATAGCAACGACAAAATAGTAACTTGCCCTGGCTAGCGGAATCACAGGTATGAATAAACTACTCATTTCGTCTGATTTCATATTCACTTTACTTGATTTCAAATCTGCATCCTGGCGAGGAATTCCGAGGGGAAAATGAGAGGTCCAGAAAAGGTACCAAACTTAAAATAATTTGTTATACAAACTAAGGTAAACTCAACAAATACATAGATTTAATGATGAAAAATTGTGCATTCTAGAAAATTAAATTATGCTACTGCAGAAGGTTCGAAAGAAGATTATTTTCTAAAAGAATTCTTGGCTTTTTCTTCGAACTGCATTACATTCTTGGAAATATACACAATGCAGTTCAGTTAGCTCAAGATTTTTGAAAAACTCTGGAATGAACGAATGCAAAGAAAAGATAACCTTTTCAACAAGTTCATTGACGGAGAACCAATAATAATAACAATAATAATAATAATAATAATAAAAAAATAAAAAAACCTGAAATGTTTCAGATTTTAAATTACGTCCAAAGGGACGTTTATTTAACATTTTGTGTGTTACCTTTATTTGTTAAATATCATGTTCTTCGCACTTAAACCATAAAATTCAGTTCAACAGCAATATCGCAAAATAATTTTCAATTGAGCATATCTTTAGAAATTTTGGTACACGCTCTCACGCGCTGGAGATAAAAATGTTTTTCTGTACAACGTTGGTATTGCTGGCTTTGAAATCTTTGAGTTTGTTAATGAAAAATTCGTTAAAGTTTTAGAGAATATTGTTACGAATTTCACATTTATTTGGCTATTTATTTAGAACTATTAATTAAAATTCCTTTTTATTTTCCCGTGCAACGCACGCAGACGATTTTTGAAGAGAAAGCTACGTCAAAAAAAAATAATAATAATAACATGCATACATTTATGCAGATTTTTCATTTTTTAAACTTTAATGCAGAGCGATAACATTTAGTGACAACAATTTGAAAAGTGAATCGGGCATTCAGAGTGAATCAACGCAAAATCGCAAAACGATAGTAATAGTCCTTCGGGACTAAATCCCTTTGGACTAATAATAAAAAGAAAATCTTAAAGGTCTCAGATTTTAAATTACATCCAAAGAGAAGTTTTTTTAGCATTTCGTGTGTTACCGTTCTTTATTAAATATTATGCTCTTCACACTTGAACCATAAAATTCAGTTAAAGAACAATATCGCAAAATAATTTTAAACTGAGCATACATATCTTTAGAATTTCCTATACACACTCTCACGCGCTGGAGATAAAAATTTTTTTCTGTACAACGTTGCCATTGGCCGCTTTGAAATTCTTGAGTTTGTTAATCAAAAATTCGTTAAAGTTTTGCAAAATATGAAATCGATAATAAAACAAATTCCAAATTTCAAATTTGGGCTTCCAGATGCCCATATTCGCAGCAGGATAACGTCATTCAAAACTCGATGGCCCTAGGTACTATCGTTTTATCCTAATGCGAGAAATATACATACATTTATGCACATTCTTCATTATTTAATTTTTTTAAATATAATAGAGGGCTGCAAAATTTGTTGGCAACAGTTTGAAAAGGGAACTGACATTTAATGTTTCCGACGCAAAATCGCAAAACGAAAACAATAGCTCTTCAGGAACAAAGCCCCTTTGGACTAATAATTTGATGAAGATTCTAGCATAAAAAATTTTTAGAAAATAAGCATCTGAATCTGACATGCCACGAAATGGACGAGGATCATGCTTTATTCAGATCTATAAAATTTATAATTGAACTGTCTTTTAAAAAAGCCCAGAAATGCATCACATTATTTTCCATAATAATTGATGCATGGACATCTGAAAAACGAATGCACTTATAATTGCAGAATGCAGCTTTCTTGAAATGCAGGAAGGGAGAAACGAATTCTAAAAAAAAAAAAAAATAGCCGCAGCAACTAAAGGCGAGGGATAATCTTAAATAAAATCAATTAGAGTACCTTTAATAGCGTACCTGTTCGCTTTTGAATGCTAAAAGTAGACATGCCAAGTAACATTAACACACAAAGAGCGAAAATTAGGAAAGTGAATTGACATGACGGAGTCTAATTGGTAGTTACACGTTTGAAAGATCTCGCCGTATTTACCTTCTACTGCTGGCAAAAGGACGATTTCAAGAAAATTTCTCTTTTACTTATTTTGGCGGTTTTCTTATTTGTTTTACTTATTTGGTACACTGATTCGCTTGGTAACTTAACGATCTTATCGAATTAACTTGGTTATTTTGATATTTTGTGTTGTATAATATTATTGGATAAGGGAGATGTTAGTAATTTAAAATATTAAACTCTGCAATTAAAGATTTCCGTTCTTGAGCTATGTATTTTTAGTGTTATTTAAGTGTTTTTAAAGCCTCGAGAAAAGCTCTCTTTAAGATATTATTTTTTTTTTCAGTTTTGGAGAAATCATGAGAGGTATAAGTAGATTTTATTACAAATGAAGGATTGAAAAGATCTGAATTTTATTTTCAGTATTTTAAAAGTACATTAGTCAGTACAACGTAAATTAATAATTTAAAAAATACGTTTCCATACATTTATATTAATCTATAAAAGATCGGTTGCAAAATTTTTTATTTGGGAATTTAAAATAAAATCTAATAGCTGTAACAAGACATTCTTTTTCATTTAGAAAACTTCTACCTCTTTCTATATTTTTAAAAGCATTGCTTAAAACTGTAATATACGTTTTTAATATTTTGAAAAGTCTTCTTTGAAATAGTATGACATTAAAAAAAGAAATTCTGAAAAAAAAAACGAATTTTTTAAAATTGAAATTATTTTAGAATTGAATTTGAATGTCATTTAACGCAAAAGTTTAGTTTTATGGAAAGGCAACAGTTGATGTTATTTTTATTTAAGAAGGTTACGAAATATTTGTATGTTTGATCTTCTTGATTCTAAAATTTTCACACTGTACAGATTTAAAAGCTAACTAACCTTTTACCATTGCGGTATTAGACTGAAGATTGTTATTTCAGTCTTCAGATTGCAAATCCTCTTCATATATTGTTTTTCTTTTTGGGGGTTGACGATACTATATGCTAATCAGCTAAGTCATATAATAAATATAGATAGATATTTTAGAGCTAAGTTGAATGAATAATTAATTCTTCAGAAAGAAAATAGTGTATTAACAGCGTTAAGTGGAACAAAACAACAACAATTAGATTTAAATGGAAATACATGTCTAGAAAGGCAATTATTTGGAATATGTAGAGTAATACTCAGCTTCTAGATAATGACGAATTATAATGATTTAAAGACGACCATTTATGCGTGAAATCTAGAGGAACAAGAAGTAAATGCCAGAAAAGCATCTAATGATCTCGATCTTTCTGTAACAAACGCAGTTCAAGTGAAAGAAGTAAACTGCAGGAAAAGGAAGAAGTGTACCGAACACAAGAGGCGTCAAAATCATCTCAGCGGCAAAGAAATAATGAAGCTTACACAGTGAGAAAAAGCTAGAAAAGAAGAAGAAAATATCAGCAGAACTAACACAGTCGAGAGGTAACTTTTATCAGCCTGAGTGCTGATTAGGGAAAAAATATTTGATCTGAATTTACGAAGATATAGCATTTTGTCAACATATCCATATTTATCATAATGCTATTACAGAATTACAGATTCGGAGATTACTATCAGTGAGCTCTTAATGTCTTCTGTGGGTCGTGGTGATCATAAGCAAGCACGAGATG
>KK112032.1:167082-186372 GCA_000611955.2 Stegodyphus mimosarum | reverse complement strand
TACGTTGCTTTAGCGGATCTAGTATTCTTATTAGTAGTAAATATGGCTCGTGCCAAATGAAGCTGGTTTCAAACATTAGCGCTGGTTTCAAACATTAGCGCTGGTTTCAAATGCAAAGACTCTCAATTTTATGTACTTTCCTTTGGAGAAACGAAACTAATAAGATGTCTACTTTCTTTTTCCATATGGACTTTCCAGTACCCTTTAAGAATATCCAGCGTGGACAAATAACGTGCTACCCCTGCCTTATATCGAAGCTGTTCTGAATTTGGCATAAGGAATGTGATTATTTGACTTTCCGCGTTAAGCCCACTATAATCACAACATAAACGTACATTTCCATCCTTTTTCGCACGCAAACAATAGGGTAAGCTATCTCCGCTGTTGAAGGTTCAGCAACTCCTTTCTAATAAATCAGCAACTTATTTTACCACTTGTGGTTTCAACGTTTGAGGTACCTTATAAATATGAGGTTGCTTTCTTTCAACTCTTGGTTCTAACCTGATACTGCAGGATCCAACTTCAGCACATTTAATCTCCCCGTCAAACATTAAATAAAAAGATTTAATTAATCTGGCCAACTGAGCCTTTTGTGCCCTACCTAAGTGTTTCCATTCATCTGAAATATCGATCCTATCTAACAACTTTACTACCTTTGGGTTTCTTTGAATAGGCGCGTGTTGCACTTCTCCAAATTCCAGTTTCCTAAATTATCCCCGCTGCATTACGGGTTATATGTATTTTCGCAACTTATTTTGATAAAGATGTCCAACCGATTCATCCGGAAACTTAACGAAATACGAATGTGGACATTTTTTCTCAACTATTTCCGCAGATCCATTTGGAGCAAAGTCTACTTGTTGGAGCTAGTATTAGTACCATCACCTCATCTGTTATCTCAAATTATCTTTCCATAGATCTCAAATTATAATAAACATATTTCTGCTGCTTAGTTTCTAAATTTTCTTTAAGGAATTGTTTCGCCTTCTGCAACCTATTTCCAAGCGAAATTAAGTATTCTGTTACGGGTTCCCCAACTCCTTGCGGTAACACCGTCTCATCCTCCCAACTTGACTTAAGTGTCGCCAGCGGTCCAATTGGTGCACGACCATACATTAAAAAATGGTGAGACTCCTGTAGTTGAATTCGGTAGCTCCCTATGAGCCCATAATAAATATAACTACTTATCCCAATTTAGTCCTTGCGTATTTATCACATGATGCAACAATGACTTCATCGTTTCAATCCACCTTTACACAAACCCATTTGACTGCGGATAACTTGGCGCAGAAAATTTTGCTTAAGTCCCTAATCGGCTCAAAAACTGTTGCGTTAAATTTGTCCCATTGTCCATAGCGATCATTCTCGGAACTCCAGTTCACATTAAAATATCAACGATGGTGTCAAAAGTGGCTTTCGCGGTCATCGCTTTGATTTGTACCGCCTCAGACCATCTACTGTGTTGATCAACTACACATAACACATACTGGTGCCCTTGTGAGGATTTTGATTTAAATGGCCCTACAATGTCTGCACTTACAATTCCTCGGAACGGAAGTTCCGGCCTCCCTATTACGGTAATAGGCACCCTTTCCTTCACTTTTCCGGACCTCTTTTGCCAATGCTTATCACCAAAATGACATTTTTATCATCTCCGCCGTTTGCTGCAAAACTCCCTTCTTGTAAGCATTCGTGAGCCAATTTCACAGTTTCTTTTCTACGGCATTCAGGAACCACTAATTAACTGCAGCGTTGTCCGTTGATCTTTCCCGTATGGTAAAGGATTCTTGATTCTAGCAAATATCCATTTTTATTGTTACGCGTATTCAGAAACGCATTTTTAAAAGAATCATATTCCGCTTGCTCCCGTCTGAAACTCTGGGTTTGCGATAGGGGTGGGTAATCAGCTGCGACTTGTTCACTCTTTCTCATTTCTACTTTCATCTCGTTTTCCCCGTTGCCAACGACATAGTTCTGTCTCTTTCCGGTCCAAATTCGACCTAGGAACTGGTTTTTCTCGGATTAGCTTATTCTTCTCCGGCAGTGTTCTGCGTTCCCTGACTAACACCTAATACCAGTTTTTCTTCCTCGTTTCCACCCCAATAGCTGTCACTCTGTTCTGCGATGAGTCTAAAATCTTGAGGTGTCACTAACGCTTCTTCGTTCAAATTATACGTAAGGCTCATCTTCTCCCGCCCCAGATAGTTATATTTTTCGAAACCAGTTGCGCTTCTACCTGGGGTTCAACGGCGGGCTTTAACAGTAGTTTACTCCCAGACTCCAAGTATTGTTTCTCTGGAATTCCCGATTTTCGGTTTACAATAATTTCTGCTTCGATATCAATCACTCTTTGAAGCTAGAGTTGCCTATCCGCAAATATTTCCTAGGTAATTTCCCGTTTTCTTAGTTAGAGGAATTTCTTTTCATTCCTATACATATTTTATTTAACCCATTAGCTTCCGCCTCATCCATAATATTTTTCTCGGTTCCTCTTTTGGGTTTCGCTAGGTGCCCTTCACCTTGACAATGAAAACATTTCACTGTTTTCTTACTTGTCTGCCTCATGTACTGAGTTTCTTAAGTTTTACCCCTTTGTATTTCTTTTTTACGAGTCTATTATCTGAACTGTAATTTCCATTACTCTTATTTGGTCGCATTAACTTTTGCCCTTGTTTTCCCATTTCATATTTTGGTCCCATTTATCGAAATCATTTGACAGTTCCGGTGGAGATAACCAATTTTTTACTTCTTTTAGCAATATATGGGCCTTTATATTTTCGGGTAATTGGTCTTTTCCCTGATCCACAATCAAAAGTTCTCTTAGTTTATCAAAAGCTTTAAACTGTCTGGATTCTAAACAAAAACTAAGTGCAGCCTCAACCCTAGCTATATGTTGAGTATAAGTTTCCTCATGCTTCCTCATTCATACGTCTTTCTAAATTATTTTTATGTCGCAACGGTGTAATCTGGAATTCCTTTAATGTAGTGTTTTTAATTTCCACATAGGTATTTAAATCTTTTCCCCGCCAGAGTTCAGATCAAACTTTTAACTTTGGCTTTTAAACTCTGTAAAATAATTTTACCCTTACGTTCTTCAAGAATTTTATGTAGATTAAACATCCTGATTTATTCCGCTCTTTATCCTTTATCTTCCTACTTTGAATTCCTAGCTCCTTAATTTTTATCTGATGCTGTCTCTCTAATTGTCTTTCCCGAAATTCCATCTCTCCCTTAATCTGTCCTTAGTCGCATCTGCTTCTGCTTTTCTAGCTGGAACTACATTTCCTTTAGTTTAGTTTGGGCCTGCATGTTTCTAATGCTTTTCCCCGATTTCTCTGACACCTTTTCTCTGTTTTTCGTTTTAGGACCCATATTAATTGATATTTCTGAATTACCGATTTAAACATACATCAATGTAACTATCATTTGCTATTACAGCTAATTATATGTATTTCATTATTACTGAATACTTCAATTACTCTTTTATCAAACCCAATTATGAACCATACATATTTCACATTAAATCATTGAAATATATTTCATAACATGACATCAAACGCAAATGCACTAAATTTTAATGGGTTTTAAAATTCAGTATTACGCTGCCACACTTTTACGTATTCCTTTTAAGATAGATACATTCAATACTTTTCCTCTTATCTCTAGCTTAATCAAGTTTTCAACTAGCTAGCTTTGTAAAGACATTAGGTATTTTTTTAAAGCAGAAGAGATGAAAAATGAGCAACGCCTTCGCAGGGATTCGAACCACGGACCTCTGGAATACGCGTCCAACGTGCTCCCACTACACCACGAAAGCATGTGTAGAAGACGGGAGAAACACCTTATATACTCCCACCTTTTAGAGGGCGACTGAGGCTTAGGGTACCCAATCGCCAAATCCCGGCGGTGGAGAACCATCATCCACAACCGTTTTTAGTTCAGGCGTCACTTATAGAGACATTAGATATTTTTTGAAGCAGGACATGGGAAAAAGGAGCAATTCTCTCGTCCGAATTCGAACCACGGAGCTCTCGAATACGCGTCGAGTGTGCTGACCACTACACCACGAAGACATGCCATGAAGGAGAGAGAAATACCTTATAGCTTCAACAATCAAAATGCTTTTAGCACATTAATCCATAACATGAATGCACAATAAATGATCTAAATATTTCATTATCACCTCTAACTTCCTTTGAAACATTTTAAAATTTTGTATTAGTACATAATATCTCGTGAATGTTTCTTCGTTAACGTTTTTTGTATTATTATTACAAAAGAAGAGCTCTCCACTTTTTTGGTGCTACCCAAGATATTAAGAGGGACTTCGATGCCGATAGCGAAAATGTCGAACGAAGAGCACATTGTCAGACTAAAAAATCAATCTCTAACACAATGGACATTAGCACTTGCACATAACTTAATATGATTACCAGTATAAATTTCACAGATTTAACACGTCACTATTTAGCACATCACACTGATGAATTCACCACTTTTCATTCTATATGCCTTGCCAATCTCGTGCTTTGTTTCTTCATCTTGCGCTTTCAGTTTGCATCTTCAGGCATCTCCTTCTTATTCATTTCATCGCCGCATAATCTCCAGCTTTCTTCTGTTACAACACCTTACTAATATAGTCACTTGTTATGTTTCGTATGTAGTCATTATTTTTCTAGTCAATCCCATAACATTACGTCGCGATTAAATCCAATAGGCTGAGACATTGTGACTCCACACCTGAGTCTTGATTCTTGTTGATGTATGTTTGCCCTATTCTTAACTCTCAACAGCTACTGCGGTATTCCTATGTACATCTTTATTAAATTTAAACATGAAAAACTATGCACATAATTATTTACATCGTATCAAAACCATTTCTTCTTCTATCCTGCTTCGCACACACGCAGCAAAAAGTCTCTACCTTGGTAATTCTCCTCTCTCTCCTTTTTGCTGCCCTTCCGACCGCTTTTTCGAGGTATTTTCCTCATCTCACTCACAAGTGTTTTGATGTCACCGTAGAAACAAGTTCTTGAAAATTGTCCGCGGAAAGGGAACTTTGCAGTAATATTCAATCATTCTTCCAAAGAACATTTTGAAGCTAGTACAGCAGCAAACATTACAACCCGTGTTCAATGATGTTAAGCAATTCAAAACTGTTTAACTGTATGTCATAGACACGTAATCATCTTTGTTACAAATATTTCATTTTTTACACAAATCCTTAAGTACCACATTAACATACTAAACTCGCAATCTACACAAAGACTTTGTCTTAAACTTCTGAATAAATGTTTACATTCAAAAATTCAAATTTACATAATCAACTGTACAAACTAAGAGTAGGGGAAGGGTACTTACATGAGCAGACTTCGGGCATCCAGAATCTAAAACAAGCTCACGCGAAGCTGAAGGATAACACGCGGAGGATCACGCTGAAAATGAATTAACGTAACCTGTCCTAACAGGTCACTTATACTTTTTAATACTGTTCGTTAGTGTTGTTACAATGGATATATTTTCTCCATTACGTTAAATATTAGTTCGTATTACACTTTGCAGATAGAAGCACTGAACTGGATCTTTGCACATCGTCAGTCGAAAGCCGATATTCTAAGCCGTTAGCTAGTATCTGTCCTCAACAATTTCTTTTTCAGGAACACAATGCCAAGATAATCCTACATCATCAATAGATACCAAAAGCCGCCAAATCAGAATTTGAATGCTCACGCACCTTTTACTTTCTTCGTTCATTATAGAACAGTCCCGAAGACAGAGTTTTGATTCATCTTGAATTTTGGAGTGAGAAATGCGGAATTTCTCTGCGCTACGCCCATCGTGACAAGAAAACTACAAAGATCATCGCATTTCCTTTCCAAGCGATTTTCTCTTTCAAGTCCGTTTTGAATCATTCAATACAATACTGAATCCTTTTTTCAAGTGACCGATAAATCTTCAGTAATGTGTCCTTTATCTCGCCTAGGCTCGAGAATCTTCAACACATTACTCTCATCCATCTCCACATTCTTACACTTATGAGTTAAAGTTATGACCCGCAAATTTCTGTTGTGTAGAACTCATTTCTGAAATGTCTGTAAAACTGGAATATTTTATCAGCGTATGGTAGCAACTTTTATCGGTCTCTCTGTAATCATCCAAGTCATTTCCAATAAAAAGATCTCCCGCCAGTAAAAAAACAGCTACACACCTGTCTATTGTTTTCACTCGCATGGTTTTTCTTCTTTTTAATTTCTGCTAATTTTTCATCGAAATCAAAGCAAGTCCAAAGCTAAACCTCCCCAAAAAACCTCTACACTTTTTCAAAGAAATCTTTCCTATTAATTTCCAGAACTAATTAAAATCCGTTTGCTGACGCAACGAAGCCTTACTTGAATTTAATTGGTCACAAACTTTCCGCCACAACCTTTTCCAAAGCAATTATAGCCAGGTAGCAATTAAAATTAGGCACCGCATCATATTGTCTCCAAGAGAGATGAGTGGGATATTTTTCTCGCATCGTTCGCCAGCGGAATTCGCCAAGTTAATTACATATCCCGACAATACGTCTCTTATGAAAATAATATATCTGTATATTCCTTTATTTGCTCTATAGTTCAAGGACCATTTAAACAATAAATTGCGCCATGTTCCAAGTGAAGCTTTTTTTTTACAAAGCTGCTGCATCCATTTACCTCCTACAGTGAACTAAATTTTAACCTTCACTTAAACGTTTCCAAACAAAGAAATCTTGTTTCAGGATCACATTTGATTTTTTGGGCGGTACCCTGTGTGGCTCGCATCTCATCAAGGTAGCAGAAAACATTACCTCTCTGTTTCTAACATACATTGAATACGAAAAGCTTTGTTCATCCTTGTTAATTGTTAAATCTTTACTGCAGGCTACCGCTCTATCCCATTTTCTTGACATTCCCGGACAAGAAATCTGCAAAATAAACCAGAAGCCAGAATCTCTACATAACAAAACACTCTTCAAACTAAAACGAAACTCATCAGTAAAACGATAAGTGCTGTATTATTGCACTCCAATCGCAATGAATCTCTGCACCACAACGAGATCATCTACACAACACTGCAACTAACGGAATCTACTGACATAACGCAGCAGTTATACTAATCAAGTTAAACATCTGGTATACATCTTATGGTTTTTCCTCAAATGTCATAGGTTGACATACCCTGTCCGTCTGCTTTGTAAAGCTCAAAGAACGTACACATTTAAATTTGCTTTACTTACACCAACCACGTTCTCTACTACGTGTTAATTGTCAACAACATTAAAAACTGACCTTGCAGAAATATTTAGTTGTGTGTAAAATTTAATAATGTATGCAAATTTAATATTTTACTAATAAACACACTATAAACAAAGTTGACATAATATTACAACGTGATAAATTTATCTTGTTTTAGGGCACAGAGCTCTGCCATTAATAGTGTGAATTTTGAGAAATATTTTACGCAATCGTTAAAAAATGGTTAGATATGTATTTGAATCCTAAATGTAAAAATGGAGTGAATTAATTAAGTTTAAAACAATTAACAATTAGAAGAATGAAATTTGTATTAGTACTTGAGAATACTTATAATGTTATTCTTGTTTCATTTTCTCAAAGAAAATGTAAGTTGCACTTTTAGAAAAAATTCGATGCTAGTTAACATTTTGCTGTAAATGGCATGTAATTGCTATTTTAATTATTTCATTACTCGGATGAATCTTTCACAAGAATGCTTGTAGGAGAGTATCAGCTGTGTTTTTAATCTGAAATCAATAAATGTAAATATATATTTATTATAAATATTTTTTTGCTTTTAATGCTCCCTTATTCCCTTTGTTAGCGCTTAAATAACACTCCCTCGTATTTTAACTAATTATCTTGCTTTCACATTTACGGTTTAAGAAAGCTGATGCATATATAGGTGTTTGAAAATAATCGTTAATCTCTGAACGTTTAATTTATAATATTTATATCCGTGCGTATGTTTAGAGAAGCGAGAATGAGTGTGGCTAGAAAGTGCATAGATCAGTTCTTGAAAAATGCAGCAATTCAGAAGGGTTGAAGCAAAGCCATCATTTACAAATATTCATGCATTTTACAAGATTTTAAGCCGATAGAGCAAAAGCCTTGACATTGTAAGGGGCAACAGATATTTTTGTCGTTGTGAGTTTTTCCCCCCTGACGAAACTGATTTATTACCATGTTCAGATTAAATCTATTTATATTCAAAAACATCATTGAAACATGTTATATAGTTTCAAAGCATAGTTACACACCTCTAATAATTTCGTCCACGTCATTATCGGCCTAACATACATTACGTTGACGATCAGTCCATGCTGATACTTCACAGTAATACAGCTGATGCTTCGCAAAACGTAATACAGACACGTATATGCTAAAAGATTAATTATTGATTCTATTCCAAATACTTTTAACGCGCCCGAACTGCAAATACAGTGGCCTGTAGACCACCGCACATTTGCAGTGTAGTTGTACATATTAGTATTAAGTAGACTGATAAGAGTGATAGCGAGCTCAGCTTTAAGTTTCCATCAGATTTATAAACGATCTTGCACAGGGCATCTGGCCGATTAAGAATTAAATTATTTTGGAAATTATTAAGCATAGTAAAATTGTGAAATTATTTAGAAAAATATATTTAATTAGCTAAATACTATTTAAATTTAATTTGTTATGCATTAAATAGAAGAGGTTTAAAAAATTAAATTTGAAATAAATCTTCAACAAATAGAAAATGACACTGAAGTCCGGAGATTCGTATAAATTTATCAGTATTTCATTTGCTTACTTGCATCGTAGCAAACATTTAATGATACATAATTATTTTAACATAGTACCCCATCAATTTCGAATATTTCTCTTGCGTGTATAATTATTTCTTTTAGTTTTCCTGTAAATTCTCATTGTTATGAGGATTATTCTCATAAAAACATCAAAATATTTATTACGTTCTGCCTTCTAAATTTAGCCTTCATAGTAACCTTAATATTATACATAAAGACTTAGACATTGAAGCAGAAATTTTATAATGAACAAATTCTCACGTAACACAGTCTAATGATTTCAGGGGATGTTGTAAATAGAAGTTATACGTATTTCTCCCGCCTTCTTCGCATGCCTTCGTGGTAGTGGTCAGCACACTCGGCGCATATTTCGGAAGGTTGGTGGTTCGAGTCCCAGAGAGGGCATTGTTCGTTTTTCACAACTCCTGCTTTTCAAAAAATCCTAATGTTCCTACAGTGGCAACCGAACTAAAAATGTGATGGATGATGATTCTCCATCACCAAGACTTGGAGATTGGATCCCCTAATCCCAGTAACCCTTTAAAAGGGGGAGTATATAAGGTATTTCTCCCGCCTTCTTGTCATGCTTTCGTGGTGAAGTGGTCAGCACGCTCGGCGCGTATTCGAGAGGTCCGTGGTTCGAGTCTTGAGAGGGCATTGCTCATTTTTCGTGTCTCGTGCTTCCAAATATCTTAATGTCTCTACAAAATCTATTTTTTTCAGAGACCAAGACATAATTCATTAAAATTATCATTTAGTGTAGCATAGTTACATCCAGTTCATTATGCGTTCACACAAATTACAGTTTCTCACTCAGATGTTATTAGGTTTTTCATCTTTTAAAATCTATTTGAGTAACAAACATATCGAAATTCAAGTAGTAGAATGATACGCAATATTAACAATAATATTTTACAAAAATTTAATTTAAGTATTGTATCTTCTTTCGATAGCATATGAGAGAAAATCGTCAATACGGTTTTCTAAAAATAAATAGGACTGAATAATATTAAGTCTTTAATAATGGAAAATTAATATTAAAAATAGTAATTTTGACAAATCTTTACATCTAAATATGAATATTTATCTTGTTACAAACTATTTAGATCCTAAACAATAGGGAATTAAAAATCCGAGAATATTATAACGTACTTTCGTTGACCTCATTAAAAAAATAATTTAATTGTTAAAAAATATATTCAATGGCTAGCTGCAAAAATATTCTATACTTAGGTTAAAATAATAAATGAAGTTTGTCTATTAAAAATAAAAATATATTTCAGATAAACATCGCCGAATTTCTGTTCGCATGAAAGAGAAAATTTTTAATTTTGACTGTCTTCGTGAGCTACCTGTGACACAGAAGTGAAACAAAGGGAACAGTCCTATTATAGAGAGAATTTTGTAGTTACTGATCTGCTGTTTCAAAAAAGGGGGAAAAGATGATTGACAATAAGCGATATAAACGCCATACCAGGAAAGCATAAACGGTAGGACAATTTAAAAAAAAGCGTTACTAGCAAAGCAGGAAGGTAAAGAAAAATAATCTAGCTAAATTCAAAAGGAAAGTTGTAACGACCATAAGTAAAATACGATCGATATTTCGAATGCACGTGACCTTTCTAGCAAAGTCTGCAGAGAGGAAGAAAAACTCTGAAACTAGCTATTCGCTTTTAAATATTGCACAGTATAGTTAAACATAAAATTCAGAGGCCAAAAAGAAGAAAAGAAAGTTGGTTGACAATTCTCTGTTTCCAAAGATTATTTTTATTAATAATAATAATGATAATAACAGACTGGCAAAAAAATTGTGCTTGCTTAAAAACTTGAAATTTAGTTATTTATTTATCTTGCCATGCATTATTAACAGTCACGCACTGCTTTATATATTTTGCAAAAAGCTGTTCTCGAAAGGAATAACTTTATTCATTTGCTTATTCTCTCCCCTCGTGTATTTTCTCACCTGGCGTTTAAACACAAGGTTATGAAACGTTTAAAAGTATTCATGTAATTTTTCCTCTCTCAAGGCAGTCAGGAAGCGAGTTCCTCTAACTTTTAAAAGCGATTCTTCCACACAGTGGTTACTCTCTTCTTAATAATTGATTTTCTTCATGATTTTGGATGTATGTCCTCTTAACTGATGAGTTAAGGTGAAATATACTCTGATATATGCGGTAAGATATGCGCAAAAGCTTCGGCGGATAATATAAGGAAGAAAAACTGACAGAAAAAATTATCGTCTAAGGTAACTAGGTATCGCGAAGGGTGTGTAGAGAAAGGTTTGGTTTAAAAAAAACATGGGTTCGAAAAATAATAAAGAAGCGCCAGCCCAGTGGTTTTGTGTTTGAAGTGGTGGGTACGAAGTCATAATGGCACAGGTTTAATAGGCAGTAGGACGTTAAGTGTGCAGGTTAAGAGCGAAAAGCAGGTCTTTCTCTTTTATGTCTTCTCTCTAGGAATTTGCAACTGGACTTCGGTTTTTAAGACAGGAGTGCGGTAAGAACGCGGATAGATTTTTGGTACATACGGCGGAGATGGTCATTCTAGGATTTCAAGAGAAAGACGTACCGCCATCACCCTTGGCTTTGCAAGACCTATAACCAGAAGCCAAAGAAATGCTCGAAAATATGGTAAGACTTTCCTGCTTTATTTGATGAGACTCGTAGACCCCTACAAACCATAAAACATGGCGTTTTGCTATTCGTTGTAAAAAGTTTAACTGTATAATCAAACACCTAGTTTATTCTCGCCGAGATAATTAGAATAATTCTGTCGAATAAATATATGAACATGTAGAATTTAATTTGTATACTTCCAGCTATGCTTAAGACATAGTGATATACCGAAGACAGCGTTCATCATAAAGTTGGGGATTTTATCCATTTCCAAGGTATCACTTGGTTTTCTTGGTTGAGTTCCCGCTACTTTCAGCTGACAATGGAAATAATTTTGAGACCCGTACTAGGGAGATTAGCTTTCATATATCTAGATCGTTGCTAGTTACTAAATGATTGTAATTGATAACATGATTGATAAGCATTCTTACGTTCTGCTGGAAGTCTTTATGCTATTAAAAGAAGTTCACCTTGCTAAATGCTGCACTGAATGCTTCAAAATGCAAATATGTGTCTAAAGAATTTTGATATATAAATTAGAAAACATTATGAAGTGGGATTGAACCGGATGAATCAAAAGCAATTACCATTCAAAAATAACCGATACCAGCTACCTCAAAGAAATCAACGTTGTTATAGGCGTTACGTCCATACTATAAAAGGCATATTAAAAAACTTCATGGAAATGTTAGAGCGCTTGTTAATTTAAAGAGGTAAATGTCCAAATTTAATTTGTTAACGAGAGAGAACGTACATTAAGGAGAACTTTAATACTGCTCTGATTCAAACTCCGGTATTAAAATTTCCTGACTTGTGATATAATTTGCAAATATCCACAGACACATCTCATTTCGTAGTACAAACTATGCTTATGCACTGTTATATGATGATTACATATTTTAGACCGACTCCTAATCAATCGCAGAAAAATTCCATTGTTACCAAAAGAGCGACATAGGGGTCCTGTTAGCTATTCGGAAACGCAGAGCATATTTCTAAAAAGAGCCAATAACCGTGCATTCAGAGTATACCACGATCACTTGAAACTATTGATGAAAGAAATTAATGCCGATGTTGATAAGGTGGGCTATAAAATTATAGAATTGTAATATAAAGTCACACACACTCTTTTTCATGGAAAGGAAGTCTTGCCATGTCAAAAGTTAAAGTCAATGAAAAAGGAAAGAAAGTAAAATATGCCACGTTAATTTGGAAACTTTTCAAGCTATGAGAGGAGGTCATGAGAGAAAGGCGAATTGAGTCAAAAATATTTATTATTAGTTAAAATCATGATTTTTCTAAATACCTCGGCATTACAAGCAGTAGAAACAAGGTAAATAAGTGTAAAAATACCAACGACACTTTGTTTTAAACGAGAGCCCCAAAAGAAATGACAGAATCCAAACCATTAATCTCATCATCCGTAAGATTAAGAGCGTAAATATGTCGCACGTTGCGCTATTATCAGGCCATCTAGGCGTGAGAAAGACGGTACAGAGGGTAAAAGAAATTTCCTCTTAAGCTGAAAAAATTTGCATCACAGTATGTCATGTTTTGGGACACATAACAATTAATTTAAGATATTAATTAGAGCTCGCTAAGGTACTTAAATAGAATATAAGTAGCGTACTCTATGAAAATAATTGGAACTGATTTATTAGGACAATATCTTCCTAATAAATTTGTTGCCTTCGAAACGGATGGAAAAAGTTCCCTTACGACGAGGTTCCGGGAAAAGTGTTGCAGACAGATGTCTACCTACATTCATCTTAAAAGAGAAGGGCCACTAAAAGCAATGATAATATAGTTTATAATTCTTTAGAAAAATCCTAAACGGAGGAGAGGGGAGCGACTCATAACGTTAAGCAATTTAAGATGGTCCCTTATCGACCGCAATCTACTAATATCTATAATTATGCCGACATTGGTAACGCAGATGCTGACTTTGTGGAAACATAAACATAATTATGGAAGATTCATAAGAATTTACCATATTTGCTGAGACTGACGCATCAATAGACTAGCGTACGGATTAAGATCGACAAACACGACACGACGGGAAAATATGTGTAGAATTGTTTCAGGAATAAGTTCATAACAAAATTCAAAATTTGAAACTTTTTTTATAGTAAGGTAGGAAGAAGAATTTAAGGTGATACAGATTAAAAATTAAGTTGATGAGGCTCCTAATAATTCGAATAAATCCCAACAAAATGAAAAATATACTATGATAAACGGAGTGAGGATAATTATAATGCCGGCGTAAACATGTTGAAAACTAAGCATTCTTTGTCTGACACCATAGTCTAAGGATAGAAACTTCTGTACCAAATTTGGACAATTATTTGTGACTGAGAGTACAAGACTTTTAATCGCTTACCTGAAAGGGGCAAATAGTTCCTAAATTACGGAAAATATCAATCGAATTAAGTCGATCTATGATCGGGCTGATATACTTTTAACAAGACAATCCCTAGGAACAGCCACAGGTATAGGTATAGGTAAAAGTATGGGGGACACCAGCGATGTACCATGGGTCAACTGCTAATGATTTCCCATACCAAAATTGGATGCTATGTGCGAATTTGCAAAGAAAGGTTGTGGAAATGAGCAACTGAAACTTTCCAAAGGAAATTTAACTATTATGTTAGATCGCGCAATCCCACCTTACAGGCCACGAAGTCGGCCTTATCTGTCTAGCGTTAACTAGAGCACAAGGAGCCCAGATCAGACAACGAATGCACACAAAGCTGCTGAAGGCGGGGTAATTAAAAGAGCGTGAAAAAAGCGCGGACAGACTAAGATGGAATAAGCACTGGTAAGGGACCACATAACAGCTATGGCGACAAGGTCCGAGGACTTAGTCTCCGACCCTTGTGTCCTTGATAGTGTTTATATCCTAAACTTCTTGGTAAAATTTTAGCAGGCGTCGGTAAAAAGAATTACCGATCCGTGCAATTCTGATATTCCAAATTTTACCCTTTCGAAAGCTTTTTCTCATTTATTAATCTCTCAGTTGAATTAAACTATTTTATTTCTGCTCCATAAATATATAATGTCTATTTAGGTTAAGTGTCAGAGGTAAAGCTATCATCAACCTCTGAAAACATTAAATTAGGATTTATTGAATTGATCTCTGTAATGTAAATCATTTAATGTAGATGTTTGGTTTCTTTACCCACTCTACGTTTCCTTTCACACAAATATTAATGACTGTTTAATGAATTCTATTACCAAAACTTACAACTGCTATCACAAATTAAGAGAGGAGGTGCAATAATTGTAGTAAACACAGATAAATCACCAGCGTCAGATTCGTACAATTGCGGTTTCTTAAAAATTATGTCCTGATGAGCCATTTCTTCACTTTCTGATTAAAGTATGTTTTTCAGGTTCTTGTTGGCTAAATGAAGTTACAATAATTTCCTGTACACTAATAAAACGTTCAGCAGCAACAAATAAAAAAATTAAAACACCCAATTTTTGCGATAAATAAAAAATTATAAATATTTATTTTCACCATGAAAGTCAGTGTGTCAGATTTGATCCAGAGGCTGAATCAAAAGATTCAATTCTCTTTGTTCTCCCTGTTTGAGAAGAAAGTTTTAAAACTTCTAAATGTAACCACTATGATTTAAAATTTTTATTACAGTATGCAAAATATTAAATACGTATGAAACCATACATACCTGCATTTGACCTACCTACGAGAAATAGTCAAAGTAGTCAAAATAAAAGTTAGATCAATCATCCTATAAAAGATTTGACTGAAAATTCTCGCGGAAGAGGGAACAGTCGTATATATATATATATAATAGGTGATAACGTTTAATATCTTACCGATAATTCTAAAGATATGCTGCTTATATATATATATATATATTTGACTTGCTTTTGAATTTTATAATATAAAAAGTTAATAATATAATAAGAAAACATTTTGTAAATTATCGTATTAATGAAACTGTACAGTGACATGATAAATTGAGAAGAAACTGAAAAAAAAGTTTAACGAAATGGGAACATAGAACACTGTATCGAAAATTCTTAACATACCCTGAATAAAAACACTTGTGATTTTGCTGTTGAAATTTATGTGCCGTAAGTGCGAAGGAAGTGATAACTGATAGCAAAATTTAAAAAAGACAAAAAAAGTCATGTAGGTTATTTTATTAGGAAAACTGAACATTGCTATAATAAACTGAAAAAAGATTAAAAGAAACAGAAGAAATGTGTGATAACACTTTGTCGGGGATTCTAAAAATATATTGCTTTTAAAAATTTTGTAATAATTGCTGTTGAATTTTATGCAGTGTAATTGGGGCGAAGGAAACAATATGAAACTGAAAGGTCAAAAACTTTGTGTTAACAGGTGTAAGTTTAAGAGCAGATTGGTAAAGTTCGAGTTCACCGAAACATGAGAAACCTTAATATGCTCTGTAGTGTGCGTTTTATTTCTTAATTTCATCAATTTTCATTACATCTTTTTCCCCGAAGCGGCCGCAAAAATTGTAGAATAAATGTTCTCAACCAGAGGAGAACTTACCACAGGGAGAAATTTCATAATTTTAGAGAAAATGGGTTCAGCTTTTTATTTACGTGTTAAATATTTAGGTTTAATTTATAAATATAGAAAATACTTTTATTCAAGTTTTCATATTCATCAGCATTTTTTATCTTTCTTTTAATTTTATAAATACCTTACAAATAATCTTAATTTAAGTAAATTTATATATATTTTTCAAGTTTCGAAAAAACGGGGTGATGATCGTTTAACTTGGGTGAAAGGGCCTGCCTGAAGTGACTTCTTTTCTTGGACACCGTGCCGTCACCAGCCCGCTCTGTACATTATAATCTAATATCTATTATCTGTACTCATATTAATTTACTTAATGTCTTACTTATTATTATTTTCCTTGTTTTATTTCCTTGTTTGTGTTGTTTCTTGTTTTATTTTTTATTATTATGTTTAATTTTATGATTAATCCAGAACTCTTTTACCGTAACCCACAATTTGTAATGTATTTGTTCATTTTTACATCTGTACCTGATTATATAGCATTTCCTTAATATAACTGCATGCCTACCAAGTACCATAATAGTGTATGCCTACCATGTACAATGTATTTGTTCATCTTTGCATCTGTACCTAATTATATAGCATACATTTAATATAACTGTATGTCTAACATGTACCATAATAGTGTATGCCCAACATGTACCGTAACTGTATAACTGTCTGCCAAACATATACCATAATAAGTGTTCCCCTTAGTCTCAGCAGTCCCCATCATGCACCTTCTTTCCATGTTCTGGTCCTTATTTCAATGCTCCTCGTTTAGCGTGGTCAACTGCAGGAGGTCATACTACTAAGCTCATTATATATATACGATATATATAAATATATTGTTACGTGGTACGGTTTCGTTATATATTGAATGCACAAGTCGTAAAATGTTAACAAAAATTTATTCTTTCCACAAGAAATAAATTAAAAGGCTGAAATATTTCTTCACAGATATTCGCACAATATCACAATATCTCAAACATTTAGTAAAAACTCAGTTCAAAACAGATATAATAATCCTATCTCACAGCGAAATCGCTACAATCAATAACAGCATTAAGTAAACAAACAGCACTTCGCTTTTTACAGCTTCAACTACAACAGCAACAACAACAACTGAGATGAGGTCCAGTCCAGTCCAGTCCAGTCAAGTATTGCCGGAATATCGTAGCAATTGCACGATGTGTCCGGCTCCTGATAATTTGCCCAAAAGGCACATGATATGGGTAGGTCCAGGTAGGTGAAATACATACACGAAAAAGGAGGGGGGGTGACCATGCATCACCAGGTTTAGAAAAACCAAAAATGATCACAATCGGCGCAGCGACAAGGAGAGAGAAAACGCAAAACCAGACAAATGCTGAGATGAGGTGTTTCAACTCGGCATTTATAAGCTTTTTAATTGTCAGTAGAACAATCTCAGTTTTTCTAGATTTTTCTGGATGGCAACAGTAATTACGAGATATTTATTTATTAAACATTAAATGCATACGCTCTTTTATTTTTATTTTCTCTTTTTTTCTTTTTTTTAGTAGCTTTCTCTTCAAAAATCGTCTGCGTTGCACGGGGAAATAAAAAGGAATTTTAATTCTAAATAAATAGCCAAATAAATGTGAAATTCGTAACAATATTTTAAATTCCATCGACGGGATCCAACAGGCTGAAAAGCACCTAACCCAGTGGGCCAGCTGTTCTGTCGATGGCGAAAAGAAAGAAAAACATTACACATTCTTCCATACTCGGATTGGGCTTTTTGAAAAAAAAAATTCATTGGACTTCGAAAACAACAAACTGCTTTCAGCATCAGATGACATAAGTATCCATCATCAGAAGAGATCCTCACCTGGAAACACCGTTGCCTTGTCTGAAAGACGCTGCTCAGAAAGTTGTCGAAATCATACTAGGGTCGAAGTGAAGCACGAGACTACCGGCTATTCTCTCTCCGGAACGCTCATTGGTCGTGACCTTCGTCTGCCTTGTGATCTGCTGTTTGGTTTCCCTGCACATGCGCCTTCATCGCCTGACAAATTCGTCTAAGATTTCCAGGCCCTGTTTGAAGAGACGCACAATTTTGCAAGTGATCGAATCAACTTGGCGACGAAGAAAATGATGACCCGATACGACACGAAAGCTACTGGACATCGATTCAACGAAGGAGAAAAGGTGTGGTTGTAGAATTCGACTCAATGGAAAGGACTCTGTCCGAAACCACAGTCACCTTGGAATGATTCGTACACAGTACTAAACAGGCTGAACGACGTCGTGGTTTGGATCAGTATATCATCGAACGCTAAACCTAAAGTCGTTCATTACGACAGGTTAGGTCCTTACTATGGCCATAGTACGTAGTGCATATAATTGTAAGTAGACTTGTAAATAGTATAATACCATGGCCCTTTTTGTTGTTAAATTTGATGGCATTTAATTTGCATTTAGTATTTGATAGTATCTGATTTGCTTGAAGTTACTTTGAAGTTATTTTTTATGTTGTTTGTTATTGTATTGATGCCTCAGTTGTACGTTCGGCTTCCTGTCCAGGGATTGTTGTTATGTATTACTTATTTCAGTTGTGATTTAAATTGTTTTAAAGGTAATGATTTAACTTATTTGCTTCAGACTTAAAGTTTAATTTGTTTTAATTTTTGTAGTTGAACTGTAAGGTTTTAGTTAAACTAACCAAGTTTATTTTAATTTAAATCTTTTCTATCTCCTCTCTGCTTCAACTTCCTGTCAGAAGAAGCGCGCGTTTTTAGCTTATGCTAATTTTTGGAAGTTCAGCCAAGCACTATTTAAGCCGGAGGTAGAAACCTCTCGGTGTGTGAGAGCTTTGCCTCAGATCACGGTCATGCTGCTCAACTTTCGCCTGACCAGCTAGCAGTTTAAATTTATAAGCCATAGTGCTTACTACGTGATTGCTTTGTAAAATAAATTAAAGTGCGGTAGTATTTAGTATACCTTGATACGCACCCTTTTAGATAGAGGCCAACTTCCGCGAATTGTTCTGCGAAGCAAAGTTTAATTAAGTTCTATTTTAGGTTTAGTATTTAATTTTATTTGATTATTAAATTCGACCAAGGTGTGGTGTGTTACGTTCTGTATCTCTCCCGAATTGGGAGGTTTGTATTTAATAGTGATTGAATAAAAGAGGATTTCAAATCCCTTTACGTGCAGTTATTCTCCAGCCCAGCAGTTACATCAGAACATAGCGTACCTTCCGCTCCCTGTTCCAGTTCAGGACTTAGAACGTAAGGATAAGAACCCTTTACAGAATTTACAATGTTTCC
>KK112032.1:92460-163800 GCA_000611955.2 Stegodyphus mimosarum | reverse complement strand
CTTCAAATACTTTCGAGGAACATTTAAGCAAATTAAAAATTGTATTTGATAGACTTACTGCACACAACTTAAAACTGAAACCTTCTAAATGCAATTTTCTCAGAGACCAAATTACATATCTAGGTTATAAAGTATCTCAAGGTAAAGTGCAGCCTGATGATAAAAACCTTAAGGTTATCAGTAGTTTTCAGGTGCCTAAAAATAGAGAGGAAGTTAGAAGATTTTTAGGCCTGGTAGGATTTTATCGTAGATTTATTCAAAATTTTGCTCACAAAGCCTTACCTTTAACTGAACTGACTAAAGATAAAGTAACCTTTAAATGGACTGATGAGGCTCAACAGGCTTTCGACAACTTAAAAGCTGAACTTTTAACTCAGCCTATTTTGGCTTTACCAGATTTTACAAAACCCTTCGCTTTGTGTACTGACGCTTCAAATTATGCTCTAGGAGCCATTTTAGGTCAGGAGGATGAGAATAAATTTTTACACCCTATCTGTTTTGCCAGTAGAAAACTAAAGGGTCCTGAAATTAATTATAGCACTGTGGAGAAGGAAGCTTTGGCTGTTGTATGGGCTACTGCTCATTTTAGGCAATATCTTTTAGGCAAAAGTTTTACAGTTTATTGTGATCAGGCTTCACTTTCCCATGTATTAAAGTTAAAAGATCCAACATCTAGGATTGCTCGCTGGATAATGGGGTTGTCTCAGTATGACTACAAAATTGTTCATAAACCAGGAAAATTAAATTCCACTGCTGATTATTTATCCAGATCTGTAAATGTGGCTGAACAAGTACAAACTTCTACCACCCCTGATCTTTTACACACCATTAAAGAACAACAAGCTGTTGATCCTTATTGTATGCAAATAAAAGAAGATTTAGAGAATAATAGAATTCCAAAACCTCCTTCACAGATCTTCTTCATTGAAAATGATACTTTGTATTGTAAATTTAAAAATCCTAAGGCTCGTTGGCAAAAACAAAACAGAATAGTGTTACCTAAAACATTAGTTCCAAAAATTCTGCAACAAAATCATGATTCACTTGTAGCTGCTCATTCTGGTTTTCATAGAACCCTTCATAGAATTCAGAAAGCATTCTTTTGGAAAAACATGCATAAGCAAATTCTTAATTATGTGAAATCTTGTCATTCTTGTATACAGAAACGTGGTTTTAAGGCATCACACAAAGCTTCATTAATGAGAGTTCCAATAGCAAATAGACCTATTGAACGTATAGCCATGGACATTGTAGGCCCTCTGCCCATGACACTTTCTGGACATAAATATATATTGGTTATTACAGACTATTTCACGAGATGGCCAGAGGCTTATGCTTTACAAAATTGTTCATCTGAAACCATAATTGAGAAACTTGAGCTGTTTATTGCTTCTCATGGGGTACCACAACATATAATCACAGACAGAGGTACCAATTTTATATCACAGGCTATTAATGAAGTTTATCAGAAATTAGGAATTTGTAAACACACCACTACAAGTTATCATCCACAATCAGATGGGGTCGTAGAAAGATTAAATGCAACTCTTATTAATTCATTAAGTCACTTGGTTTCTGAAACTCAAGAAGATTGGGACAGGCATTTACCGTTTGCTTTATTAGCACATAGAACTGGAAAGCATCAGGCATTAGATGAGTGCCCAGCGTTTCTCTTGTATGGCCGAGATTTAACGTTACCAGTGGATATGTTGACTCAGTCTAAATTTAAGACTTATGATGATACTAAAACTTATGCGAAAGATTTACTCGTCAGACTGCAAAAATCATTTCAGGTAGTTAAGACAAATTTAACTACTGCAGCTGAGAAACAAGAAACTACTAGAGAGTCAAAAGCTTATCATAAGGACATACAGCTAGGTGATACAGTTTACTTATACACTCCTGTAGTACAGCCAGGAACGGCTAGGAAGCTGTGTAAATTTAACAAGGGTCCTTACCGAGTTGTTGAGAAGTTATCAAAGGTTAACTTCAGGATAGAGTTAGTGACTAAACCACACACACGACAGGTGGTACATGTTGATCGTTTAACCAAGGTGCCAGCAAGAATTATATTTCCTACTTTAGAGATCTCTGATCAAGATCGTTCTTCTGCTGGTCAACCTAGTGACACTACTACACAATTGCCTTACAATTTAAGGCCCAGAGATGCTCATGGATTTGTAACGAGTAATTGAACTTTATACTGTTGTACATATTGGTAGGGTAGGAAAGTTTCTGCCTTAATTGAAGTTCTAGATTTTGTAACAGTTCTTATTTAGTTTTGTTTGTTTATTTCTTTTGTTGCGCTGCGTGACTTGTTTTGTTGACTTGGGTTGTTTGACCTTATCTAGTTCATGTTTTGTCAGGAATTGCAACTTACTACTCTTTATATCCTGGTTTGTTTTTCTTTGAGAGCTTAGTGGCTGGTCCACTTTGTTTTTCCTTCACGTTAATGTTTCGAAATTGTTTGTTTACCTTACTAAGGGACGCCTTAGTGTCTTTCGGCTTATTATTTTTGAGTAGTTGGTTGTTATTTCTTGCTCACACGTGTATATTGTGTTTTGGTCGATTACACTTGCCTACTTATTTAGTTTTATCATTTGTGGGCTTGTTGAATAACCTAAGTTCAACTGTTAGTTAAGTTACGTTACTTACAGTGGTAGTTTTCACTTATGTATTGGGGTGTTGCTTTGATTTAAGAAGACGTTTGTATCTCGTTTCGGGTAGAATTTTTGTCTTGTGTTTTTATTTAGTTTTGCTTCACCTTTTGAGGTAAGGTGAAGGTAGTTTGCACTCAGGTGATTGTTCAATTTCTTGTTATTGAAGGCCTGTTTTGAGTAACACGCCTCTGCTCGTGTTAGAGCTCTGTTTTTTTGGAGTGTTTATTTGTAAGTTTTTATTGTATTGCTCGTGTTTTTGTGTTTTTTTTTTTTTTGGATTAGAGTTGATTGTTGGTTTACATTTCTCAGGCTTAAGCTTAGTTTGGAAGTGTTTTATTTTGTTGTAAGTAGTATTGTGGATTCTGATTCTGAGTTTCCGGTGGTAGGGTTATTATTTTGTTTTACTTAAAAGTTAATTGGTAAAAATCCTTTTTGTATTTAGTATTCTTTCGTCAGTTTAACAGCTGGCTCTGGTTCAAGTAATGAGTAATTTCTGCCATTGTCACCACTGCTTAGGTTTAACTTTTTATGTGTTTTGTAAAGTCAGAGGTTATTGATTCTTTTCGAAAAATTTTGGTTAACCAAAATTTTTCTTTTCGGAACGGGGGAGGATTGTTATGTATTACTTATTTCAGTTGTGATTTAAATTGTTTTAAAGGTAATGATTTAACTTATTTTGCTTCAGACTTAAAGTTTAATTTGTTTTAATTTTTGTAGTTGAACTTAAGTTTCTTTGGTTTGTTTAAAAGTAATTGTAGTCATTTAATTTGTTCTCTTGACAGTTTTGGTTAACGCTGATTTTAAGTTGCTTGTGTAATTAATTTTTCTTTTGACTTTTGGTTGGTTAACTATTTAAATTCTGTTTAGTTAATTATAATTTTTCTTAACTTTGGTTGTTAATGTTAATCTCTTGATAAGTTGATCCTTAAGGTCAATCTTTTTAAAGTTGTTACACAAGTTGGTGTTTAAAGTTAATTTAGGTTTTAATTTCTCTTATGCCCCCTTTTCTGCTAAATTTGGGATCCATATTTTCTGACTTTGGTGGTCGTTTTGGTGTTGTGGAGAATATATAAAAATTTTCATACTTGATTATTGTATTTTAACTGAAGTAATTTTTATTTCCTTACTATGGTGGTCGTGTTTGGTGTCGGAATAAACCCAAGAAAATTATCTGTGAAATTATTATATTTTTATTTAAGTACTTATCAGTATTGAAGTTAATTTGTTGTAAATTCTATAATTAACTCTTATCCCTTCAAAACTTCGATTCCAGTCCGTTGCCCTCCCAAAGAGATTTATCGACTTGTTTTCGATTTCTTCGCCCGCTAGACGGTCGTCTGTGAAACCTCTGTCAACATTAGTTACTTTTGCACCCTGCGGAGAGGCTAAATTTCTACATTACTAACTCTGCCGTAGGGTCAGGTTGGCGGGATGTTTTTTCTTACTCGTAGGCTATTCATATGTAGGATTGGGACCCCTCGACGAGGCTAGCAGCGATGATCGCCAAATGAGGAAGCTCTTTCTATGTGGAGCTGCACCTTCCTGCGTGTTTTTCCCTTGGGGTTGCCGGGCTGTTGGCGGTTTTACTACCATCAAAAATCGCCAATCAAGCGGTCTTGGCGTTTCGAGTAAAAAGGCTTGGGAGCTGCTGACGAGGAGGACGGACGGGAGACTGACATGCAGCCATTTTGACGGAAGGAGACGGAGCGGAAAGCGTCAGCGTTATCAGAGAAACATCGATGTCGGAAGAAATAGACGAGAGAAGGATACTAAGGAGGGCGACGAAAATGTCCAAACCTAACTAATATATATTTTTTTTCTCTCCTTCTAGAAACCATATCTACAATGTATCACTGTTTACATCACTACTACCTCACTGTTTGGAACGTCAATGTCGTCTGTATTCTGAAATGTTAAATTCCCTGTTTGGACGGGTATGAAAATTTTGATTAATTCTACACTTCACCGCCACCTATTGTTGTAACTATTTGTATTTATTCAGTAAAATCAAATAAATTCTATATTTAATTTTAACTTTTCTTGAAATGTTTTCACTTTTAATTTAGAACACTGGACCCAATATATGTACACAACGCATTTATTTAATTATTCTGTTGGAGCTAAAAAACTATACCACTATTTACTATTGATTAGAACACCAGTTTTACAGTATATATTGTGTTTATCTTGTTGTCACAAACTTTACACATTCATGTTATTGAGAATTGTTTATCCAATTATTGACTTATCATTTGGTATTGAACATAAAACCTATACTCAAACTCTTAAGAATTAAAAGCTCCAACATTGTACTGCCCGGGACGTGCAGTCCTTGGGAAGGGGGCAGTGATACGGATTTTGTATTTACTTTGCTATTTTAATAGAATTGTGATTAAATAGTTTAATTTCCCCGTGCAATGCTGCGCGCGGCGAGTTTTAAGCTACGCCGAAAAAGGAAAAATACAGGAGCACGCGCATTTAACATTTAATAAATAGATGTCTCGAAATTGTACTCTTTTGCTATCCAAAAAAATCAAGAAAATAAAAATTACCGGAAAGTTCTCGTGCTTGGTTAAAAAGCTTATAAAAGCCGGATTAAAACGTCTCAGTTCAGTTGTTTATGAGTTATTTACTTAACGCTGTTATTGATTATAGCGAATTCGCGATGAGATCGGATTAGCTTTCTGTGCATTTTGAATTGAGTTCTATTTAACGTTTTAGTAGTTTAAAATATAACTACTGAGAGATATTGCGACATTGTACGAATATCTCTGAAAAAGTTTCAGCATTTTGTTTTATTTCTCGAGATAAGAATAAATTTTAGCTTTTTATCGACTTGTGCATTCAATCCATTAAGAATCTGTACGCACGCAACAATACTATACGTGCAAGCAACGTTTTTGCATTTCGCGATAGGAGTTTCCATAATATCTCCTTAATCATATAGAGAAAAAGTTATTTCTGATAGTAAAACTATTTAGGAAGTAAATCTGGAGATAAAACTAGCATCCAGAAGAAAACGTGAAAACAATTTGATAAATGAAACAATTTTTGTTACTGAAGTAGTTTCATATTTCGAATCAGAAGAACTACGAGAAATGATTACGGTATTTCTCGAAGAAGAAACGATTACGGCATTCTGGGAATATCTCAAGATGGAATCATAGGAAATTACGATTTATTTGAGAAAAGCTTTATTATTTTTAATTTTCATATAGATATAAAGGATAAACTAAAAATTTGAAGTATTTTCTATACAAACAGACAGACCTCATTTGTCTGTACTTAGCTTTACTGGATTTTAGCACAAGAACGGTTCTACATGTGCATAAAATCTCAAATGAAACTATTGGTTTTTAATAAATTTAAAGGAACTGAATTGAAATAAGAATGCTTTATTTGATAAATTATATGACAGATTAGCCGACCATATATTCTAAACAATGTTCCTTTGTTCAAAATCGACGAATTCCTTCCTATACAATTTAATATACCAAGCCAATCGATAACATTTCAGTGCTTCAAATAATCGATGAAGTGTTTTAATGACGGAAAGCCGGCCAGTCACATGAAAACGCAAATAGAAATCGTGTTTGATATGTTATGGGTCATTGCAACCCCCTTGTGTTTGAAAGAACATGAAACAAACATACCGTTATTCAGATAAACCCTAATAAACAAACCTTCGATCTTTAGTATTGTCAAGTGACATGCAACCAAAATTTAGAAACGGAAATGTACAGATGTATGCTATGTGGGTAGGTATAAGAGAAAAAAATTTTAAGATTTAAAACCAAGCATTTAGACAAAGGGCTTGAATGATTTCTGAAAAGGAAAATTTTAAAACTCAACTCCAAAGGGTTATCACGCATTGATTTAACATTTTATGAAAAAGGTACTGTAAGATTAAATATAATTAACCATTAAACTAAAACTGTTACCCTTCTTTTACTTTAGAGGAATTCTCGTGTTCGCACTTACTAAAAGTTTAAACTCCAAGAACACAGTCAAAATCTATAATTTAAAATCTATCTCTTAATTAAAATTTATTAAATTTATTAAATAATTAAAATTTAACAAACGTTGGGAATTTAGAAACTGCAACACGTAAGTTTGTACAAAATAGAAAACATCTTTCAGATCCTAATCAATGCGGTTCCAGTCAGCCCTGATTATTAACCCAGTGTGCTAAATCATTCCCCAAAACCCGAAAATTCACCAAAAACCAGATTCGGCACACAAGTGGATGTCTCAGGTCATAAAGAGCTTTTCGTCAAGTCGCCAAAGCTCACGTTCTCTCTCTGTGAACTGTGAATTCGCTCAGTGTTTTAAACTCCACCTAATTTGCATTTTTATGATGGCTGAGGGAAATCAAAATATTTAAAAATAATCTGAAAAGAATCATCATAAAAGTAATGTCGTTAGCTAAAATGAATTTTAAAATATGGCCGTATGGAATGACATTATTGAAAACCAGAATCAATAAAGAATACATAATACTTATGTCTGCTTGTACTAATTAGCTTAAAACGAATTTAATTAGATTAACGCAGACTACGCGACGGCTATCTGTCTAAAGGAACGGATGCCTTTGTGAGGTCTTTTTAATGGAAACTGTCATGTATTCATGTTGCATTTGGAGAAAACCACAAAACATCCGTGCAACCAGACCATTCCCCAGGTTTTGAACCTGGGTCAAGCTACCATCTTTCAGCTGATTTACTACTCGGCCATTGTTGAAGAAGGTATATCTCGAAGGAAATATTTTGCATACGTGTGTGTTGTGACTTATCTCACTTGTCTGACAGTAACATCAGAACAAGCCCACGAAATTCATCGTGGCAAGAAGAGCAAGACTGCGCCTGGCGTTGGAAAGCACCAGATAAGTAACAGTACGATTTCGCTCACTTCCGCCTCCAATTTTGATGGAAGTGCACTCCGGGGGGAAAGTGTCCTTAAAATACGACATCTTAAATAATATTATTATTCCCTTTCTAAAAAATATTCTCTTTTACTACAGTTCTGTTTGCCTCTTTCAGTTACTTGATTTTACAGAAATAAAAATATATACTCAATTATTTAATTATCAAATTTTTTAAGTTAAAAAAAATCAGAAATGGACAAAAGAATTAAAACCAGTGTTAATAGCTTTATCATAATCACTGAGCTGAAATTAAAAAAAAATTAGTTAAATTTGAAATTAAATATTGAACTGTGTAATAAATAAACAAATATTAGGAAACTTAATATCGAAAGCAAACATCCTTTACGTGCTAATATAGCAACATATACTTCGTTATTGGATATCTGTTTTAAGCAAATATGTATTGACAACAAAACATCAGAAAATTCTTCGTATAAGAATCTTATAGAAATAACTTCAGTTCTGGCAGATTTCTTTGCTCGTGATGAAGAGGTATCTGTACCTGTTTGCCCTGCATTCTTAATGTCATATTTTACTTTGGCTTGTTTTTCTTCTCTTTTGATCTTTTATTTAGTCTACTTTTGAATTAATGAAATTCAAAAGTAAATTTAAGGATATTTTTATCACAGTAAAAATTTAAATTGCATTACCTTTTCCTAAAACAGTTTTCATTACACCATAACAAGTATAAATCTAATAATTACTGAGGCTTTCCATCAAAAATGAATTTTCGACTAAGGAATCTGCTGACTTCACTATAAATGTGAGCTTTAGCTAGACGTTAACAATGAACCATAAAAACGAACGTTTGATCATGTTATTACGAACAAATTGCTTATACGTTCTATTAATTTTTTTCGTAATTCTGACCTTAAAACGTCCAGGTGCATACAATGCCATACACGTTTCTTCAATCATCGATACCTCCCTAACTTTTATATTTATTTCATTTGTGTATTTTAAGTTTCTGCGCTTTTCATTTCCTGATCTTTGCTGCCCCTTTGTATGAAGTTCATTGGATTTTATATTTGTGTTAATATAAGCAATGGCTTGAAAAGGTACATAATGAACAACTGAGCTTGGACCATGTAGACAATATATTTACCTTGTTTCCTAATTTTTGTTTTATCGTTCCCGTGCTGGTTGCATGCATTTTTATGCTATACCAGTGCTTCTCAAGATTTTTAAGCCCACGAATCGGTAAAACTTACAAAAACATTTCGCGGACCGGTGGCTTTCCCGCTCTCCTCAAAAATAAATAAATAAATAAGCTTTGCAAGGTATTTAAGAATTGCTACATAAATTAATTGTAACATTCTTATTATCATTTGCCTAGGGAATATTTAAAAGTAAAGATAATTAAATATCGTAATTATTATGCATAAATATAATTATCCTATGCAAGTAAATAAACCTTTGGGAAAAATCACATAAAATTATAAAAAATAATCACAAAATCATTGCATATAAAAACAGCGGACCAGTAACGGTCCGCTGGAGAATTGAAAATCCCTGATCTAACGTACTGAAGCGTCACCTGTCAACCTCTTCACCTCTTTTTCCCTTCTCCTCAACTGTCAACAGGCGAAATAATCGGAATTCTTAATAAGAATTACATTTGGTTAAAAAAAAATTTGTCATTTGTTTACCTTCTGTTTTCCTCTTAATATAATTATTTAAAGAAGTTCGTACCATTTATTGCACTAACAATACAGTTGCCATTATTCAACAGACTTCAAAGTGTAAGCGTTTCTTCATTGAAAGCTAATATGCATTGTTTAATATGAGTATTTTTTATCCACAAATGCACGTTCGTGGCACCACGACATGTCCTCTAATACTAATAAACTTAAATTAACCAGGTTGCCAGATTTTAGTATTTTTCTTTTGTAAACGACAGTAGGTATAGTGTTATAATATTCTTGAAATTGAAAGGATCAGCGAATAGTGTTTGCTGACCGGCGGTTGAGGAATACAACTATTTATGAGACGAAATTTTACACAGAATTACTTTGGAAGGTGTAATGTTTCTTCATATTAATCATTTGTTTCATCCGCTTTCTGCTTTGTTCTAGAGAAGCGTTCGTTCATAACTGTACCAAAACTTGGTATATATTTCATTTATAAAATTTTCCCAATTTCTCATGCACTGTAAATGTATATGTAAATCACTAATGCTAATGTAATATGAATTCGTGCGGAAGGAAATGTGGCGACAAAAGGAAATTAAACAACGCATATATTAAATACCCAGAAAAATTGCTACCTGAATAAAGTCCGTTACAGAAGAAACTAAACAGTCATTGTTTACCCAAACTTTAGTATTAACACGATAGAACAACTGTGTTCTTAAGGAATGTCAAATATACAAACTCAGGTTTCTAAATTTCATAGGATGCATTTAAATTTTCTGACTACTATGCAACTTAATAATGTCTACGCCTAGTTAGCCCAAATGGGCAATTTGCCTAGAAGGGCTATTAATTTCGTTTTGGCATTTTGCGTTGGTTCACTTTAAATGGCGTTTACTTTTCAAATTGCTGCCATCAAATGTTAGAGCCCTGCAATATATTTAATGAAATTAAATAATGAAGCATCTGCATGAAAGCATGTGTGTTTCTCGCACTGTAAAAAACAATGCCACCTAGAGACATCAAATTTTGAATAACGTAGTCATCCACTCAAATATGGGCATTTGGAAGGCCCAATTTGGATATTAAAATTTGCTTTTTTCCATATTTTTTAACAAACTCAACGATTTCAAAGCGAGCAATGGCAACTCTGTACGAAAAAAAAAATAAATAAAAATTCTTTCCAGCGCGAGACTGTGTATCGGAAATTCTAAATATATGCTCTTTTAAAATTATTCTGTGATATTGCTATTCAGTTGAATTTTATGGTTTAAGTGCGAAGAACATGATATTTAATAAATGAAGGTAATACACAAAACGTTAAAAAAAAGCCCCTTTGGGCGTAATATAAAAGCTAAAAATTTTTCAGATTTTTTGTATATATTTTAGTTTGTTTATTATCTTTAAGGATTCAACCATGAGCTATTTTTTCTCTTTATAGTGTTGAAATTAATAGAACTGCACTGCATGAATACATCTGCGTTGCATTATTTGACACATTACTTATGAAGAAAAGAACGCGTTCGTGAAGGCTATTCTAAAAATAAAGAGAACACTCTAGAAACGTGAGAAAAATCAAGAAGACATCTTGTGTTAAGCCGATTCAACTAAAGAAAATTCAGAAAATGGGACAATTGTAGTGTCTCCTGGCTTTATTCATTTGGGAATTAGAGTACAAGAAATTTCGAATTTAAACTTAGAACGCCATTTCCTTCTGCTTGGCATGTCTCAAGTTATACGGTATTTTCTTTCAGAGAATTACCAAATATTCCTAAAAGAGATATAGTTGTACAGCAATTTTGCTTGTTAAGGAATTAACAGTATGCATTGTGGAGGACCACACAGAGATGAGAAAATCATGCGTGCGTTCCACCACAAGTCACTGCTTTCAAGCTGTGACGATGTGCGAGACGACATGGTTTGACATCTCAAACAATAATTCGTTCTGGTTAACAGTACAAGGGAAATACTTCACAACCAGTGTCAAGAGATTTTTATCTTTCTGCACTGCGTCTGCCGTCAAAGCCTCTCAATTTCAGGAAGGCTGACGAACCAATGATCTTGTTTTTACTCTGATATCATTCCAGATATAACGAATCAGTTAATGTCAAATACAACAGAAAAAATAGAAGCGTGACTAGTTCAGTTATCAGGTTGTTTCCAACGGAACAACATGCCAGAATGCTCTGGAACTGGCGAATAGGGAGACTAGCCGTTTGTAAAATCCTCACATAACCAGGAAGGTAACTTTTCCTACAGTAATTGTTCTATGTTTTCCATGTTATCAGATATTGTAATAGAGTTTCTCATAAATTTGAAAAAATATATTTGGCTCTAAAAATGCAGTAGATCGTACGCAGTCTCAACAAGTGTACTAAACAAAATAGCAACTTAGTCAGTTAGTAGTTCTTACACGGAGTCATCAGCGCAACCTGCCGCCGGTTACTACACCATCTAAATACTTCTTTTAAATAGAACAGATTGTTAAAAATAGTTTTGAAACCATTTTATAGCAATGAAATATCAAAATATATTTTCTATTTTTAAATTAATTCCAATTTCAATGTAGCGAATATTAAAGTAAAAAATCATTAAGACTTTTCCTCGTAACAAAAATTTCTAATAATGAATCTAAGTAAAACGATAAATGCGAGCGCGGTTCATATTCCAAAGACATATGCTAATCTGTTACTCGTTTCAAAATATCTCTGGCTTTATTATGGATTAGCTGAGAAATTCTACGGATATTTTCATTTGATGATTTGAAAGAAAGTATGTTAATCACTCGCGAGAAAAGATTGAAGCTACTTATTCTAATGCAACAGCAATATTTCTCAAGCCTTAAAATCGGTATAATGATACGCATTTTCGATCAGCAACCTTCATAACTAATCTCTAACATTTTTTTTTTCTGAATACGAAGACGCAAAAAACACGCAATCTTTCTTTTTAATCATAAATTCTTCATTATATAATTGTTTTGCCCTATGTGATCAAAATGACATATATTTTCTAATTTTTATTCTTATGTTTATTATAAAGGCGGGTTTAAGCGGATACAATTTTAAAAATGGTCAAACTATCAATTTTTATTGATTTAGTTTTTTTACAACCTTTTTAAATATATAGGGAAAATCCTAAATCTGTACTTTTAGTCGTTCAAAGGTTATTACGGTTTTTATCATGGAAAATTATATGCTTTTAATTTTCTGAACATTTATCTCCATTGCTCGTTGATTAACGTTCCCTCTTGGGTTCCACCTTCTCAACGGGAAGAAATAATGAATATCAAGTTGGGTTTCTAATAATTATCTATAATTAAATATGGAAACGTGAACTTAATAAATAATTTAAACTGGCTGAAGTTTACAGATAGTGATAAAAGACATTTTATCATTACATTATAAAAAATAAAAATTAGAAAATAAATGTAATAACTTAATGTTTTTTCTTATCTTAACAACTAATGGACTGCTATAATTTAACTTTTCACGAGGGAATTTTTAAACTTCTTCTTACTACGAACAAAAGAAATGAGATATTAAATAGTAATTAACTGAGATTTCTAAGAAAGAAATTACAAAAATAAAAAACTTGAATATCTATGAAATAAAAAAGTAACACACTAATGAATTTTTTGGAAATGAATTTTTCGAAACGGATTTTGTTCATCTTTTACGGGTGAATAATGAAAAAAAATGTCTAAGTTCTTTACATTAAAAAGAAATATTTTTACAGCGAGCTTTTCACAGAAGCATTAATACATGTATTCAGGCTGTTTCAAAAAGATAGCACAGCTAAATATCTCTTTAACGATGGAAACATAATGAATTGTCAGAATAATAATTTAAACCAAATAAGTTTTCAGACTGGAAGCATTTTAGTTTGTCTGGAACCTTTTAGCAAATTTCCACATATCTCACAGAAAGCGAAGTGTCAAGGAGACAAAAAATGTTTTGCACAAGAAAGGTGACTCAAAAATCTGTACGAAGAATACTGCCCGTGAAGAAGAGAACCCTGAAGAGCCCGTGAAGAAGTTGCAAAAGTCCAAAGATTAAAACTTGTGACAGCTTTCAAATTTTGCAACAGTCATTACAGGACAACCTGTATGTATACATTTATAGTGATTGTAAACTGGGCGAAAACAGCAAACACGTTTTATCCATGGAAAACTGTTTATAATAAATTAGAAAAGTGATATTTTCCTTCACAACAAGCTAAAACATTTCATTCGACTGAGTTAAAAATATAATTATTTCAATCTTTTCAACGTCGTTGAATCGTCGTAGTAGAGATTACCCTGTATGGAAAATATAAGACAGCGGTAGTTGTTAAACTAGATTAAGTTGAGAGCATTTCTTATATATTTTCATTATGGAAGGAAGCAATGCCTGAATCTCCTGAAGGTTACTGACATTTCGCATTAGAAATTCATTCTGTACGACAAGTTATGATAGTTTTTTTCCCAATGGCAGGCCCTCAGCCCACTTTGGCTTGGCCACTACAAAGGCCAGAAGAGGGGGTGGTCACTTTATTATGGAGAGTTTGTTATAGGTGGGCCACCTTTGCCTCCTATGAAGGGACGGACAGTTACAACCATGCCTTCTCCGGTATTCAAGCCCGGGCCCTTTGATATCGCAGTCGGCTCCTCTAACCACTATATCGTCTGGGAGACACTTTAAGTAACTTTAAGTAATATTTCAAGATAGTAACTATGAAGCAAGTATAATGATAAAATTAAATGCATACGACAATGAGAAGCTAAAACATAGCTTGACAATTTTTTACACAGACATTTCAATCAATCAATTTATTTCACTAAATATGCACTTCCTGTGCTTTTAAACAGAAAGGTACATTATTCCTATTTTTCACAACTATTTATTGTTACATGGTTTGACCTTTAATTTAAGGGAAAAGTGTTAATATTTCGTTTTCCTGTTTACATAAATGAACGGCCCCAAGAATTGCTTAATTATGCAGCGAAAAGGAAACATGCGAATAAAATTAATCAAGGAAGAGCATACAGCAGATATCTAAAAGATAAATATACGCATTTTATGTTGAACTAGAAATGTACAGTGGGGCAAAGAAAAAGCACAGTTCAGTATCTCTCATTCTGCTTTTCCAATCGATGAAATTCAGCTGCATTTCTTATGTTTCAAAAGCGGGTATATATACATATACCGCTTTCGAAACATAAGCGATATACACAGTCCAGTCACATTAATGTGACCACCACGTACTTTCCATGTCAGAGTTAAATAACCAATCACAGAAGGCAGGTGGCAGCACAGTGCAGTTGAGCGTATATAAAGGGTGTGTGAGGGCTTCGGAAAACATTTCAATCGTTGGCGTAATGCAGAAACGAAGCGATTTATCCGACTTCCAAAAGGGCATGATCATTGGCTTTCGGGCCAAGGGTGGAAGCATTTCCGAAACGGCTGAGTTTGTGAACTGTTCGCGTGCCGCCGTGGTAAAAGTGTACCGTGCATGGCAAAATGGGACTGTCCAAAATCAGCGACGTGGCAAATGTGGTGCACCACGGGCCATAGATGACAGAGGCGAACGACGGTTGCGGAGATGCGTTCGGGCAGATAGACGGGCTACCGTTGAGCAACTGACCACCAAAATGAACCAAGGGGCTACCAAAAGTGTCTCCCAAAGTACTATTCAGCGAACATTGCTGCGTCTGGGCCTCCGAAGCAGACGCCTGGTTCGTGCACCTATGCTGACTGCTGTTCATCGACGGCGAAGGCTAGAATTTGCACGCCAGTACAGCAGCTGGACGTCCACTGAGTGGCGACAGGTTGCGTTTTCGGATGAATCGCGTTTTATGCTCCATCGGACAGATGGACGTTGGCGTATAAGGCGTGAAACCTCTGAAAGGAACCACCCTGCAACCATTGCCGGAACGGTCCAAGCTGGAGGCGGGAGCATTATGGTCTGGGGAATGTTTTCCTGGCATTCTCTAGGTTCACTGATCATTGTGGAAGGCACAATGGATCAATACAAGTACGCATCTGTCCTTGCGGACCATGTTCACCCCTACATGCGCATTGTTTTTCCTCAGGATGATGGCATCTTCCAGCAGGACAATGCGAGGTGCCATACAGCTGCCAGTGTACATGCGTGGTTCGAAGAGCACCAGGATGAGTTTACCGTCCTCCCCTGGCCAGCAAACTCACCTGACTTAAACCCAATCGAGCATCTGTGGGACCATCTCGATCGAGTTGTTCGCGCCATGGATCCTCAACCGCGTAATCTAGCGCAGCTGGCCACGGCATTAGAGTCGGCATGGCTCAACATCCCAGAGAACACCTTCAGGGACTTATGTGACTCTCTTCCTGCACGTCTCGCAGCAGTCCGCTCTGCGAAAGGTGGTTATTCTGGCTTTTGACAGATGGTCACATTAATGTGACTGGACTGTGTATATGTATATGCATGTGTGTGTGTGTATAACATTCTAATAACATAAATTTTTTTAAAGTCATCACTGTTTTTAATACGTTTCAATTCTATGTTTGAAACTGTACTAAATTGCCAAATTTTATAAAACAGCACTAACATTTTTAAATAAGCCTTCTGGACTTTCGCTCGTTTATGCATACTTAATTTGAATTATATTTCATAGCAAGCTGAGGAATTCAGCTTTACGCAGAACGAACAGGCTTTATTAAGAGGGATGGGAGATAGTATTTTCGAAATATTGGATTAAATCTCCTAGACAACATACTTAAATTCTGATTGAAAGGTTATACAATGTTCTAAAATGGCAATAACTGGCGCCTTCTCACAGTTTTAGCAAGAACTAACGCTTGATTTGTTACCGATTATGCCGTTTTTCGGAAATGAGCTTTCAGAAAATCCCCATCCACTTTGCGATGTCTTTATTGTCTTCGAAATATTGGCGAAAAACTAATAGATAACGTACATAATTTCTGCTCTTTAAAATACTGCATTTTTTGGAAAGTTCTATACTGTTATAAAAAATAAAGGAACACGGCGCCATCTACGGTTTTAGTAAAAACTAATAGCGGGAACGCAACAATGACGACGTGATCCTAAGATGGGTGATGTGATTTCAGAATTGTGTAGAAATGCTGTAGAAATATTAATATTTAATTTTTATAATAAAACAATTATAAATTCCTTGCTTAGCATCTATGAACTCCACAAGTAATTGGTGAGACTATGATTCTAAACTAATAAGTGGACTGTATGAACATAGAACTAGCTAATTTATTTACAGTAACTAACTACATTCAGTACTATTACATGCTCTGTCATGTTGCTTAGCCGAACCCAGATGGCCAAGTGAGAGTTTCTCTCTGCATCCAATAGGTGGCGCTTTGTTCTAACTTAACATGCCGCCGCCCGTTGAAATTCCAAATTTCAATATGTAAATTACAAATAAACATACAATTTAAAAATTCAAGAACAACTAATTCCGAATTTTTCCTCACGAATATAGTATAAAATAATATAAACATTATAAGAACGTAAACATTCACTACAGTCCTACAATTTAACTTACTCTTTAAAACAGTTCCATTGCAATGTAAAGCACAATTTCAATTAGTACACAATAATGTAAAGTTAAGCATTGGTATTCTGGATAGGTAATAAACAAATTTTACTAATGCATCGAACATACACACCATTTGATGTTTTCACTTTAACAACTCTGGTTTTATTATATTTACAGGTAAGGGTTCTGCAATTCTAGCTAAAGACCATTTAAATGGGGGAAGATTATCTTTCTTTAAAACAAGTAACATACCTGCCTTTAAATTCTCTTTATTAATAAACCATTTGGTGCGCTGTTGGAGATGATTTAAATAATGAGTTTCTCAACGTTTCTAAATAATTTGAATAAACCTGATAATAACTTGCCATTTAGAAAGTCTATTTTCTGTAAAATGAGACAAATCTGGTTCAGGATATGAAGTAGTGGAACGTTTAATTAAAAAATGACCCGGCGTTAAGGCTTCAAAGTCATTCGCATCTGTTGATAAAGGTAAAATAGGACGAGAATTGAGAATGCCTTCAATTTGTATGACAACAGTCCAAAGTTCTTCTAAAGTCAGTTTATAACTGCCGATTGTACGCTGAAGATGATATTTAAATTATTTAATACCTGCTTCCCATAAACCACCAAAATTTGGTGCTCTAGGAGGAATCAGTTTCCAGTTTATACCTTCACATGTTAAGAAATCTGCTATATCAGAATTAGATTTAAGGACTAAGCTATGCAATTTTTTTCAGTTCTGATTTTGCGCCAACCATATTAGTTCTGTTATCTGACATTATGGTATTACATTTTCCACGTTTAGCAGTAAATCTTTTAATAGTAGCAAGTAATGACTCTGTAGTTAAATCAGTTACTACCTCTAAATGTATTGCTTTATAGCTAAACATACAAATATAGCAACGTTCACTTTTGCATAATTACCTTTTCACTGATCTTGATATTTGATGAGGAATGGACCAGAAAAATTGAGTCTAAAGTATTAAATATAAACCCTGGGTTAACTCTTTCACCAGGTAAATTTCCCATAAGTTGTTCACATACAATTGGTTTAACCTTAAAACATGTTGCACATTCATGTACAACCTTTCGAGCTATATCTCGACAATTAATAATATAAAATTTATTGCGTACCTGATGCAATAGTGCTTGAGCACCAAGATGTAAATATTTAACATGATAATACTGAAAAATTAATTTAGTAAATACATGATCTTTTGGTATTACATAAGAAATTTTTTTATTGTAATTGAGATTACTATTGGCAAGTCTGCCTCCTATTCTCGTGGACATAAAAATTTTAACTTTCTTTTAGAAGAAACATAATTCTTATTTTTTAAAGATAGAATATACTTGCTAAAATGTTGTAATTGTACATACCTGATTATGATTTTCTCAGCATCATCCATCTATTTAACAGTTAGAGAACGTATTATATTTTTCCTTTACAATTGGCTATAAATCTGTAAACAAAACTTAACATAAGAATGATACGAATATAGTTATTACTAATGTTAAGAATGTGTTCTAAAACAGGGGAATTAGAGTTCACATTTAGATTAACTAAGTCATTATCCTTGAGTTCTTTCACGTATTCCACCATATCAGATGAAATTACTTAACGAGACTCAGTCAAGAACTTTTCCTCAATCAAGAATGTTGGTCTATACCACCGTAAATCATTATGAAGAAGATATTTAGATTCAGCTGCATGTGATATCAAATCAGATGGATTATTATGAGCGCTAACATGGTATCATTCATGAATAGCAGTCATGCTGCGAATAAAATAACAGACACTCTATTAGCAACAAATGTCTTTAGTTGATGAGGTTCCTTCTTAATCCATGATAACACTACTGACGAATCAATGAAATAATACACCTTGACAATGGGTAGTTGAATGGCTTCTAATATTATTTTCATCAGTTTTACCAACAGAACTGCACCACAAAGTTCCAAACGAGGAATGGTTATTGATTTCAAAGGTGACTTGCTGCACAGAAATCTTGATGAACATTCATTCGAAGATGACATACATTTCACATAAATTGCAGCATCATAGGCTTTCTGACTAGCATCGCAGTATCCTATAACTTTTATTTGCTGAAATCCATGGGTTAGAACAAATCTAGGTATGCAATAATCGTTGACTGTTTTCAGACTATGCAGAAATGCCTCCCATTCTTCAAAGTTATTTTTAGGAAGAGGTGTATTCCAATTTATTTTTAGAGGCCAAAGTTTTTCTAGAAATATTTTAGCTTTTGTTGTAACAGGTCCAATCAAACCTAATGGATCAAAGAGGCGAGCTATCGCTGATAAGACATGCCTTTTTTTACTGCTTCTTCACTGTCAAGTATCTTTAAATCGCAAGAAAAACAGTCCGTAGACATTGTCCATGACATTCCCAAGGTCTTTGTAACCTGAGGCTTATCAGTAACTTGAAAGGAATAATCCTCAGTTGCACTTTCTTTATTCTTCAATAGTTCTGTATTATTAGAACACCATTTGTGCAAGTGCTTTCCAGCACGTTCTAGAAGACTGGTTAAACTGCGTTTGCAACTCCTTGGCTTCTTGCAGGGTATTAGCTCCAACGATAATATCGTCCACGTAACAGACCTTCAGTATGGCCCTTGAGGCATAAAGAAATTCATTCGCTTCATCCATTGCTAACTGCTTCAGGACCCTTGCTGCGAGGAATGGTGCACTTTCCTTTCCGTATGTTACAGTCCTAGACCATAAGTCTGCACAGGGCTACCAACATATTCTTTCACAACATCAACTGCAGGTTTCGTTGAGACGGTTCAATAAGTATTTGTCTGTACATCTTCTGAACATCAGCTCCTAGTGCATAGCTGTACTTTCGAAATCTAATAATAATAGAAAATAAATCTTCATGAGGAATTCGTTCTTTCATTAATACTGAATAAAGTGATTTTCCATTACTAGTAGCCGCTGATGCACTAAACATAACGCGATTTTAATGGCATTCCGAACATCTGAACTTAGAATTACATTTTGTGATTAAATGTTCCTTACTGAGACAGTTTAAACACAGTTTATGGGTTTGAACTATTTCATACCTTTAACTTAGATTTAATTTTAAAAATGAATCACATTTGTGCAATGGATGATTATTATTTTTACATACTACGTAAGTTGGAACACCATCGGTTTTAAACATCAGAGCTCTTGATTTTGAACTTTTATCTAACGCATATTTCACTTTATTACGGTTAATGTTATTCAATAATTGACATCTTTTCTCTAAAAATGAAACTAATTCATCAAACATAGGAACTTCCGCAGCATTAATGCTTAATTCAAATTGTTTGCGCGCTTCATAATCTAGTTTCTGAAGTACGATATTTAATAACAGAATGTCCGATAAATTTTTTTTCTGATACTTTAAAACTTTAAAGCTCAAACGTTTTTAGTAACATTAACAGAACGTTTTTAATGCTACCTATTGGTATTATAATCTTATCCCTTTGGAAGATTCGAATGTTAAATTACTTAAATTCATTATTGACTTTATATGGGTGTCAATCAATATTCTTTTATTTTCATACCTATCTTGAAGAGCTTTAAATAGAGAACTGAAAGTATCATCAACGGTTTTTTGCTTCATCAGCTAATGCAGCCTTTAATTTCTGAACTTCTGTCAATTGAGTGTTATTCGCTGTGATGTTTTCGAATTGAAGCTTAAAATTATTCCATTCGGTATATTTACCAGAAAATTTAGGAATTGGTAATTCTGGCAAATGCATTTGTACTTTAGAATCAAGTTTACTACAATAATTTTCATGTTTAGAATGTGCGATAGAAGATAGAATTTCCATAATTCTTACCTCTAGTACTTCTGTTGTTTCTTCTATTTCGGCGATTTCTTTATCGATGGTTGTGACATCTTTTTCATCAGCGCTTTCGAAATATCTATTTCTCAAGTTTCTAATGTCCATTTGAATACTTTGAAGGACCTATACTATATATGAATTTCGTTCTTATTCGAACTACTATCATATTCCTTCACTACGTTTTCTAACCTAGTTAGTTTCGCTTTTAACGAAGTTTTATTTCTATCTAATGAAGTTTTGTTTCTATCTATTTTGTTCGCTGCTCCGGCTCTGCTGATCAATGTACTATGATTCTAAACTAATAAGTGGGCTGTATGAACATAGAACTAACTAATTAATTTACAGTAACTAACTACATTCAGTATTATTACATGCTCTGGCATGTCGCTTAGTCGAATCCAGATGTGCAAGTGAGAGTTTTTCTCTACATCCAATAGGTAGCACTGCATTCTAACTTAACAATTGGAATGCAAAAAAGCGGATGTGAACATAATACGGGTGATGTGTACGCGAGATTAAAGCTGTGTGTAGCATTCTAATATAAATATAATCTGAAATACCATATCTGTAACCCTTGAGAGAGTTCATTTGCAGCATTAAAAACATTGAAATTGTATTGCATTGAAAATTTTTCTTTGCTATTGATTTGTCTAGATGTCAGCTAAATAGGCTAGGACAGTGCTACATATTTCCTGCCGGCAGTTTTTGGAACTAATTTCTTTTTTCACGAAAACGTTTTTTGCATGTCGTCGTTAATCTCCCGACCAAATTTGGAGGTATTCCACATGACAGATAGAGTCACAGAAGAGCCTGACTAGGGTCAGTTTAAAACCAAACACCCGTCTTTAGTTTTCGAATTTAAACAGCTGAATTACTAGCACACCCTCATAAGAAATGTAAGTAGAAACACAGTAAATGATTGAAATGATGCTGAAATGACCACATAAAAGAGTTTTTAGAGGTTTTTATTTATTTTTTATACTTTAGAATTTTTTTTCGTGCAATTAGTGCAAATTAGAACACAATATCTTTCAATGTAAGATTACAAAAACAAAAACAAAATCTATGAAAAACAAACAAAAGATACAAATGCAAAAAGTGGAAAATAGAACATATGCAAAAAATTACAAAAAAACATAAATTGGGAATAAACACACAATGTTTTCCAAAGTTTGTTGTACATTCCCGCAGGTGATACAATATGAACGCTTGACAGTGAGAGCAACATATTTACCACAAATTGGTTTCTGGCATCCGTCACAGCTGACAACAGTTTTGTTTTGTCCCTTGCAACTTTGAAATGCACATTTCTTTCGTTTAAGTGTCTGTATTTGAGCAATCTGGGGGATCTGTTGCGTAGTGCACCAACTCGTAGTTCTTCCAGGAGTGCAAGAATAAATTCTCGACGGGAAATAGAGGTGCCCAAGGATTCTTTGAATATAATCCAAGCATTGAGTGCAGCAATGCCAAGGACGTTGTAAAAAACATGTACAGGCCACCTGCGACTTCCACTACTTGCACTATATTTCCTCAACATCTGATCTGCGACATCAAAGCCACATTTTGTACTGTTATAGTAAGTGACAGTGTTCGGTTTTTTCTTTATGCTGTGGTCAACACACACATTACTGTGCATCGTGCTCAGAATCACGACATTCTTTTTGCTCTTGCACCTATATATTGTGAGTGTTTTGTCTCCATTTTTCAATTCAAAAGATGAATATTGTGCCGAAGAAGTGTCACGAGCAATAGGGGGTAATTCTCGCTTACTCAGACGCATCGTCCCGACAATTGTGGTTTGTTTCGCAGAAAGTTCATCTGCAAGTTTTACAGAAGTAAAAAAAAATGTCAGTTGTGACATTGAGTCCGGAGTTTAGATGTGGTTGCAGTAATTTAAGAACTACACTTTCCCCAAGCTGTAAATTAGTTGGTCGTTCTTCATTCTTGCCCAGATAAGGATAACCATTCAAAACATATTTGGATTTTACATCAGTTGCTAGCCAGAATTTGATGCCAAACTTGTCCGGTTTATTCACCATGTACTGGATAAATCTACATCTTGATTTACTAGGCAACAATCAACGGTTATTTCTGGTCCAATATTATAGCATAAATAACAGTTTTCCATTAGCTTGTACCAGGTTTCAGAAGCGAGAGCAATTTTGTTAGTGGCGAGACGATCAGATCTGGTGCTTCGGACATCGAATCTGAGATACCGCATTATTTCACGGAACCGATTGCGTGACATTGTTTCTTTGAACACCAGTGGTCCCGAATTCTTGTTCCACAAATCATCTGCACAAAGTTTGGAATAGCTTAGTGCTCCACGGGCATACAGGAGGGCAAAAAATGAATCAAGTTCTTCCAGAGTAACATGCCAGTTACTATCATCTCTAAGTTGGCGTCGTGCCTCAGCAACTGTACATGATTGAATGTGTTTCACCATTGATTCACTCACCATCAAACGCCACGCTGAAGCAGGATTTGTTCCTATATTACGACGAGCAAACGACGTTGGTCCACTTGCAGTGGTTACAATATTTCGAGCTGGCGTGCGACCTGAAGTGGAAGCGGTGCTGCTAAGGTTCACAGGGATCCAGAGAATACCGCTGGATTAGATGAACTTCTCATTACTGCTGCCTGAAACGTTGTTGCCTCGTCCTTGATCACGACCACGTCCACGTCCGCGTCCACGTGAGCTTCCGGCTTCCTGCATAGGGATCACATTTCCAGAATTGTCCTCGACATCACTATCACTGCTTTCAGAGAGTGACGCATTCTGTAAGTTCACATCAACGTTAAAATCTTCATCACTGCTATTATTACCACTTATATCTGATTCCAACTGTTCAAGGAGGGCAAGACACTCTTGTGTACTCAATCCTCCTCCTCTCGGCATTGCAATGGAGAGAGAATATGCTCCGTTCTGGAGTTCATTTTTGTCCCCTGAGTCATCGCGATAAGAGCTGCGTGTTTCCCCATGCGCAGAAAACGAAAACGTGGCATCGGAAATTCGAAAACGGACATTCGCTTAAAAATATGTCGTTTTTCTTATGAGGGTCAAAATGACCCCAGTTGGCTGTTTTAGGTATATCTGCAATTATTTATTTAAATAATTAACGCAAAAATATAAAAAATTGGCATAGTATACTTGGGAACATTTTAGAAAAAGTAAAAATATATCAGCTTCGAAGCTCAGCTGTATGTTAAAAAAACGCGGAAAATTGGAAAAAAAGGTCAAAATGACCCCAACGGCGCTTCTAGTGTTAAGTAAAACAAAGGAGCTGTCAAATTTTACAAACAGTCGTCATGGCATGCAGCATGGAAACCTTCTTTCCCAAATTGAATGATTTAGTAACTTTAACTTCCTAAATGGCGAACTTCAGAGACGTACTTTACTGTTTACAATTCTTTTCCCAGTTTTCTCAAATTCTCGGTCATTGTTTTTCTTATAAATGTTTGGTGCAAAATAGAAACTTCTTAAGTCTTAGTTAAAAAACCTCTTTTTGTTTTATTCATAGCTCACGCACAGATAATATCAATGAATCCTATGGATCAATAAGTGAAATTAAGTTTTTGAAAAGAGTTTTCAAATACACGATCCTTAATATGCATAAAATACCGATAATTTTATTTCGTTACAAAATGTGCTTAGTATTTTCATTGAAAATAATGAAGACAGCAAGTGACACATAGTACTTAGATAGATGAAAGAGTCATTTTGTAAAATGTGATGCTGTATTTACTTGACATGTACGATGCTAGTTAAGTGTTCCCTAAGATTTACACTAAATGAAAGAATTATGACGAGAAGCTACATCAAAAATTTAATAACTATCAGAATTATTTTAAATCCGATTTTTATATTGTAGCTTCGCGTAACAGAAAACATACTATGTTAGAGGTGACTTTAATATTTATTCCGTTAGTTAGAGAATATAATTGTTGCTATTGTTAACACCTTGAAGAGGTAATATTATTTTAGTTTAAAGATAAAATACTGTCCGCTATAAATCAAGACCAGGAATATAACAGCACGTTTTGAATCAATGCGACGATCCATATTTTTTATTTACTTTCGAATAACCGGATGGGAGCGACCCTGCAATGCTTGCTGTGCGGAGGGGGAGGGTTCCATCTAAAATGGAGGGCCATTTTATGTTTCCCTAAAGCAACCTACCATATCAACATTTATTATTAATCACGAATATATGAAGACATATTCCCTGAACAGTAGAAACAGAAAATTTTTTAATTATACATAGCATACGTGAATATAAATATATTCAGAACGATAGCGAATTAATTTTATTGCATACTGAGCGTGATTAAAATTCGAAGTTTAGGAATTTTATAGTTTAGTATTGTACTATTCTACTCTATATCGACGGTTTATTGGTTCATTTCGAAAATTTGCGACATGCCGCACTCTCTCTTCTCATCGTCGTTCTGAAAGTGAGAGGTTATGAATAGCTGAAAAATAAAAAGCGGATGCGTTAATCATAATTTGTATAATTTCAATAGTTTATGTTTTTTGTAGCGTTCTTACTCAGTTTTGTTATAAAAAGAGGAAGATCTACAAATATTGAACACTTAAAAATCATTTTTTTCCGTATTATACAGTAGAACATATATTATTGTAAACATCAGTGATCTGCACTCGATAAATCAGAAAACATTCGAAAGGCAGAATCAGTCTTCTCTTGTATAAGTGCTGTTACATTTCGCTCACAATTTACTGCAGAGCGCTGCACATACGCGTACGCATAATGATCCAAATAAAAATGTTGTCAACATATATATATATCATGTTATTGTATTTTTATTTTTGTATATCGTTGTGATATTTAGTATAATTTTACTTATTTATTTTTTATTGTGTTATAATGATAATTTTATGGTTATTTTAGGTTTAATTTAGTAATTTGTGCCATAATATGTCTTGTATTTAATTGTTAATTTGTTGCATAGACTTACAGGTCATTTAATTATGAACGTAATGGGTTTGGAATTGTACAATTATCTCAGTTAGAAATTGAGTTATAGGTAATATCATTATTCGATCCTTCCAGATTTCATAGCCTCTGCTCCAAAATATAAATATAGGTCAAACTCACTATACCTCTAGTGTATGTATAGTATACGCAGAAATTATTTTAGAACGTATGTATAATTAAAGAAAACTATACATATCTGCACTTTATGCTTTCCTAGTAGTTGTTCTAGATTCCTTTTTTGACAAGCAGATCTAGATTTGTTAGAAAATTAAGCGATTTCCTAATCAATTCCCTGTGATTCCTGTTTTAACTTATCAAAACATCAAGTATGCGGAAGAAACACCGAAGTCCTAAAGGATTAGTAGGTCTCTCTTCTCTTGATTGATTTTCTGCAGCATTATAGAAGTTAGAACAGCAATATATTGACTAATGTCGCAGAAAAAAGAGGTTTAGATACCATAAAAGCAGGATGAGTCCTTTGGGAGATGGTTGAGAGGAATAAACAGCGCGCGAAGGAAAGAGGATTTGTTCATTGAATTTTTAACGAGAGTTTGTGTAGAATACAAGAGAGTGTCCGTGTATCACACCAAAGTAATGTTTAGACAGCAGTGAAGAATAACGTTTATCTAATAAAGAAAAAAGTGGCACTCAAAGCATCAAAGCAAAGGCTCTTCCGGTGAAGCCGAGCAGAATTTATTCACTAAAAGCTGTGATGAAGTTGAAAACTGTTCACCATTAGATATGAAATGTGATCCCTACAGTACTGGCAGTATACATTTTTAAGGTTATGTTTCCAAAAAAGTATTTCGGCTGAAGCTGAATTACACTAAGCTTGCATATTGAACTCTTTAACTAAATGTTAAAATAAGTATGTGAATCGAGTTAAAGGAGCTGAGACTGCTACAACATCGTTATAAGAATGTTTAGTGGTATGAAACACTGTTTCTCTTATTTCCAGTCAGATAATTACGTAATAAGGATTAATATATTTAGAGATAACGTCAAATCTAGATTTTAACTCTATTATTCATTGTTAAGTAAATCTCTGTATATTATCTAACGTTAAATAAATCCGGAAGAGTTGAAGAGACATTAGGATTAATTTGGAAGCAAGAGTCATGATAAATGAGCAACGCCTCCGTCGAGACTCGAACCACTGACCTCTCAAATACGCGCCGAGCGTGCTGACCATTACATGCGAAGAAGGTGGGAGAAATATCTTATAGAGTAAATGATCGTTTTGTGGGTAACAAATATATAGCAATATCCAAAAATTGCGATCTTTCACTCACTTAATTTTTCATTCATTTCAATTTTCAAAGCATTCTTGCTGAAAAGTCATCGAAGCATTGAAAGAGAACTTCAAAGATCTGAAAAGCTGTGAATCTGGAAAGAGAAGGATTTCTCTCGTGGTAACTTCATTACGAGAAACTGAAAGCCGTTTTCCCAAGAAACTGGGTGGTCTCTTCTGAGTTCAGATGAAATGATGAATTGAGGGACGTTGTGTAATTATACAGAACGTGTTTGAAAAAAGTGTCATCGTAATCAAATTTATGCGTTAAGAAGTAATGCTGAATCATAAACTCCATTCCGCTTGGAGAAACCTCATCTCTATCCTGCCCCAAAACAAATGTTTTCAAAGCTAAAAGCATGCACTGCACCTAAAATGTCAAATGACGTATTAGTTAAACTGTTAGTTGTGCCATCTATTGAAATCACTTGAATGTTAATTTTGCAATTTCCACAATTATTAAAAATCTGCCGTGCCTGACTTTTGAATCATCCTGTGTAATTGATTCAAAAGAATTCAAGACGTTATGTTCTTAAAGTATTACACGTACTATAATTATTGATACACAAAGCAAACATGAGATCTCCAAAGTTTTATTCACGCAGTTCATGTATTCTGTATGTTTACACTAAATACAGAACACATTTTTAAGCATAATAAACATGGCTCCATACTTTTCTGCAGCATTTTTGTTGCAATTCAGTTATTACAGTAGTACTGATACATTCTCTAAACCAGTTCATTAATCTTTAACCAGTTCATTAAGTAGTGTTGGTAGTTCGGATATGTACGAAAATACAGTCCTTAACCCATCTCAAACGAAGATTCGTTAGATCTGGAAATCTAGGAAGCTGTGTCTCAAGGTGTGTCAGAAGTCGAGTACCGTCTAAATTTGTGCTATATTACCAATGAGGCGCTTGTAAAAAATTTATTTTGTGTAAGAAAACTTATTCATTTTCCATTTCTTTTGATATATTAAAAATTACTCAGTTTCTATGCTTTTAACACTAGAACGCCGGCAAATTTCATCCCCCTAGAACGCCCGCCAGAGTCATTTCGACTCCAGTGGGATTAATAAGGTAAACACATAAACGGGAACACAATAATGAATACATTATTCATTGTATCTAGGAACAAAAATACAAATATTAATTTAAAAAAAAAGCGTAAGTGAATTTACAATTACAAGAAAATTTAAAAAAATGGCATGCTTTTCGCAAAATTTATATACTTACAATCCATTTTAAACTAAAATTCAGGAATGCAGTTTTTGCATGTATAATCTAGCTTGCCATGACATTTTCCGCACACCATTTTATTGCATTGAAATACAGATATTAATAGTCATATTGTCATTACAAAATTTTATTTCACATTTCCTCTTCTTTAGGGCTGATCTCTCTGGTGGGTCTGCTCTGCTTGCATTACTTTTTGGTTTATTAGTAAGACAAATGTGGTTATGACATATTTTATCAGCTAACATCTGGACGAACGTCTGTCTCGTAATTAGTTTATTAGTAATTTTTTTAAATAATCCAGGCATTTATAGCAGATAAATCTAATGTATTGTAAAATGTATGAACAGAACAGGCCATCTTCTAGGAGGTGCTTTTACAGTGTACTTTCTAATCATCTGATCAATTACATCGACACCACATTTGGTTGCATTACAAAAACTAATTGTTTCTGGAGTTTTCTTTTCATTATTTATTATGTCGACAGCTGGATGAAGGGTACTTAAAATCATTACATTTTTCTTTCTCTTTCCTTGATATACTGTAAGAGTAGCAGTTGTTTCGTCATGTTTCAAAATTTTAGATTCATACAGTGCCTCTCGGGAATCTTTCATGGACTTCGGGATTTCTCTTCTTGCCCTGCTGACAGTTCGTACCAAACTTGTTCCCTTTTTTTGATATTATTCAGCTAAATGAAGTGATGTAATGAAATTATCAACTGTGAAATTTAGATCTTTATTTAGTAAAGGTTTCATCAGTCTCATAACAACGTATTCAGATAATCTTTGATCAGTTTGGTAGCTCTTTTTTTCCTGGATACGGGAAAGCATTCAGAAGGTATTTTATTTTTACATCAACAGCAAGCCAAAACTTTTGTCCATACTGATCGGGTTTTGACAGCATAAACTCAGTAAATGGACTCGTGTTTTGCTTGGAAACAATTGTTCGTCTATTGTTATATTTTCCCCCGGTTTGAAGCGAGAAATACAATTATCAATGAAGCGAATCCAAATTTCAGATATCATTCCAAATTTATCTTTTTGCAAGCGTGAACGTGTAGATTTCAATTCAAATAGTAAAAATTGTAGAATTTCACGAAACCTGTTTCTTCCCATAGTTCTGTGCAGAAATTAAAGCCCCTGGTTTTAGACCACAAGGAATGAATATCTATTCCTTTCGCACCACTCACACCCCGAGCATATAGTATTCCAATAAAGGCAAGTAACTCGTCTATAGAGAGAGACTAAGTGTCGTTCTCAAAGATACGCCTTGCCCCTTCTTCGGTACATTTCTTTATATTGTTCAGAACTGTGCTCTCTATAAATTAAACAAAAGCACTCAACATACTATTATCACATGTTTCTTTTGGCATGATTTGTTAGCTATCTTGCCGTATAATGTTTTGTTTTAAAAAATCTTCCAGGTTTATTTTTTATTTTTATACATTTTCCATTCTGTGCCATCTGGAGCATTGAAAACTTCAGTATTACCTGACGCATCTTCTGAAATTTCCTTGTTCTCATCTTCATCAAAATATGATGAATAGTCATTTACACATTCAAACTCAACTAAAATACGTTGGATGTTTACTATTCAAAATCCTGTCTTCAATGTCTGATAGTTCACCCCTTCAGATTCATTATATGATAGTTCCCGTAAAAGATTTCTTGTTTCCTCTGGCATTAATCCTTTTTTACGAGCCACGTTTTGCAATACATTCAAACAAACTGAGTAGCATGAACATTTATGAAAAATAAAACACAAATAGTAACAAAATAATCGCGAGAGGAGTCATCCCAGGTAGTAAGACAGCTGGATCAGCAGGTGCAAAAAACTGAACATTTTATCAATTTGGGGATGGAAAGAGGAATGTGACAATAACTGATATATCACTCTTTCAAAAAGAAAGTACAATACAAGATCATGACCCGTAAACAGGAAGGAAATGATTTAACTGCGCCCTTTTTCCTACGGAGTCGATGGGAATACATTGGGCATTCTAGGGATATAGGCCGATAAATATTTTGAAAATTAAGTTAAATACTTCTGGCTTTCTCAAGCCATAGACATCACTAATTGATTACAAGTCACGGAAGGAAAACAACTGAAATGAAAAATTAGGAAATATATGAGCGTTTATTTAACGTGCGAAGTCGAAATGACTCCGTCGGACGTTCTAGTGTTAAAAATGCGATGTTTATAGAAAGAATGAATGATTTAATATATCATGTAACATTAGGTCATATTGTTATTTTATTCTATCTCATCATTTTCTGCTTCGCATCTATAAAATATCATTGTAAAAACTGAAGTAAATTACCTAAAGTGAATAAGATATTACGGAAAGATATAACAGAAACTATTTAATTTACATTACGCTCAAACGAATCATTATCCATATATTATCTTTCCCACGTTCACTGCTAATTAAAGTTTGAGAGAAAATTGGCTTAAATTCGAAGATTCAATTATTCCTGAATTTACAGTTTTAATTTTTTAATCAAGTGTTTAATAGTTATAGCTAATCTTATGCAACATATTGATCAGCTGTTATTTAAATTTGTCGTATGACTTACAGAAGCAAATTTTGTTGGTGTCTGTTACAATATATTGGTTACTATAACATGTAACCATGGTCTGAGTCGACCTAGTTACACAATTTCCCTGTTTCTTCTGACCGGTTATACGTTGGATGTTTAATTATGAATAAACTCACACGCTGGATGCTTAACTATGACTAACGTAATTAAATAAGCATGCATATTTTAAGAACTAAAAAATCACGTTTCGTGTGTTTTGTACCGAAAACTTATTTAGTCTTTAGCAAGTCGTACTTTGCTTACTGCCCACAGGAAGACGTAGAATTATGTATTTTAATTATCCATATTTTTCTACGTGATTTTAAAAGGCAGTTACTAAGACTTTAGGTTTTATTTCTTAGTGATATAGTTATTTGTCTGATTTTGTGATCTCTCAAACAATTAAATGATTCGTCTTTCATGAGGTATTACATAATTAAAAATGTATTGATGTGCTTTTTATTACAGTTTTTATTATAGATATTTAAAAATGTGTTGATGTTCTTATTATTACAGTTCTTATGATAGATACTTAAAAACATATTGATGTTCTTATTCTTATATTTTAACAATATCAAGATTATCTATTATATATACAATATCTGTCTTACTTCCTTGTTCCTTGCACGTAGGTAATTAAAAAAAGCGTTACAAGCAGCATCATTTGAAATATAAATATAGTAGAGGAAATATATTTTCTTTAGCGGGAAAACAAATGTCTCTAATTGTCTTACAGCGGTTGCGTGGGCGAGAGAGTAAGTTTATAGCGGGTCAGAGCGTTCGAAAGGGCAAGACGTTTAAAAAAGGAGTTTGGCTTGGTGATGCAAGTCGTGATTCCTTTCTTATGGAAAAAGATGTGTCTACATCTGAAATTTAGTCAGGTGTAGAAGTTTATGGTGAGGATGCAATGAACAGACAACATGTAGAGAAATGGTATTGCTCTTTTCAGTCGGGCAGAGGAGTAATGGAAAATTGTTTTATTTATATTGTGGAAAACCACAGCGAGCAGCCGTGCAAATTCTTCAATGACAGAAATCAGCATGTCTGGAGTTGAAGAAATGTTCAAAATGACCGACGAGTAAATATGTGTCCAATCGCATTGGAGCTGAGGCTGAACTATGGTACTGTGCAACGCATCGTACGTGATATATTGTGATATTCTAAGGCTTGTGCTTTTTGGGTACCACATGCGTTAACCGAGGAGCACAAAGCCACTCAAATGATATGCAGTCTTACATTTCTTCATTAATCACATCGTTAATAGGAGCGAAATACGGCTTCATCATTTCAACCTCCCAAACAGAAGAACCACTATGGAGTGGAAACACGCTGGATCACCAGTGAAAAAGAAGTTTAAGGTTTCACCCTCTCCCGGCAAAGATATGGCAATCATATTTTGAGGGTTCATGGGATGTTATCCTGATTGAACACCTGGAACCCTTACTGCTGATCGCTTTTACAAGGTTACGTGAAGCCATCCGACGCAAACGCCCTGGTATGTTGGTGTTATTCTCCTGCATAATAATGCCAGACTCCATACTGTGCGCCAAATTTAAAAATTTCTACAAAAGTTCAAGTGGGAAGTCTGGAACCACCCTCCCAGTGCAGCTCAGTTTGTGGTATCCACTCTCTATTTCCTTTTCCCAATTGCCTGAAACTAGGTTCTCTTCAGACAGTGATGAGAAATAAGTTGCAGAGAACTGGTTCACTAGGCGGTGCCGTGATTTCTACCAAGGTGGGTTAAACAAATTGGTCCTGAGTTCAGATCACTGCCTAAATAGATTTGATGATTACAAGGAAAAGTGATTGGCAAATATGCCTCTTAATTCCCTTTTGTACTTTCTGTCTACTGATAATAAATAACTTTTATTACACTTCTAATGTTTTTATCTATCCTTGTATAATATGTAACTAAAATGTGACGAGGAAATTCAGATTGTTGATGTAATATAATTCGCACCCTTACTCACAAAATGTCTTTCAAAAATCCAATGTAGTTTAACCTAGAGCTGAATTCGTATCTTAAGATTAAGAGACCTATGCGCTGGCATCTGTATTATAACAGAAAACGGTAGAATGTTTATAAGATTTCTTTTCCCTCCTTCCAGCATGCCTTCGTGGTATAATATTAGCACACTCGGCGCGTATTCGAGAGGTTCAGGTTCGACTACTGGCGAGAACATTGCTCATTTTTCACATCTCCAACATCAAAATGAATTAATGTCTATACTGTGGCGCCCGAACTAAAAGGCGGTGGACAATAATTCGTCACCACCCGAATTTGGCAAATGAATTTCCTAATCCTCAGACGGCTTTGAAAACAGACAGTATATCAGGTATTTTCTCCCTCCTTCCAGCATGCCTTCGTGGAGTAACGGTAGCATATTGGGCGCGTATTCGAGAGGTCAGGTTCAATTCTCGGCGATGGTTTTGTTCCTTTTTCACATCTCCAGAGTCAAAATAACTTAATAGCTCTGCAATGTTTTAAGTTCTTACAACCTTATGCTATGAAAGGTGAGTTAAAACAAATGAGAGAAAACACTAAATGATGTTAAAATAAAGATGTCTTCGTACAATCTATTGTTTAATTAGATATTTATGGAAATAATGAATACATTACATAAACCTATACGCAAAACCTATATTTTCTTGAAATTAGTGGAGTCCCAAATAAACGCACTAAATGAAGAGGCTGATATAAGATTCTGGGGTCATAAATGAAATTGTATAGCGTATTCGAAAATGAATAGCGAGATTCATGAAATATCGTCAATGTATAAATTACGAAAAATATATTGAAATTGGTAGTTTTTGAATTCAATCTTAAACGATATTGTGGCACATGTTTTTAATTGCATAGGAAACGGCACTGGACAGTAAAAATTAAATTCAAACCAATTTATATTTTTTGGCAGGCTTTAACTGCCCATGTCATGTCGCCTACACCAGTTAAATCTTTCTAGATCAACAACATATGGCGTCGTGCTTACGAAATTTAGGTTACATCCTTATAAGATTCCACTTCAGCAGTCAATCGGAAAGAAATGTAATGCTACTTACGCTGTTAATATGCTATGACAAGCAACCCAAATTTTTTAACGTCTATGTATTCGGGCATGCTACAGATTTTTCTGTTCTCTCAAACCGAGCAAAATAATAATGGAACACGCTGGCCTGCAGATAGGTTTTCAACAAGAAGCATCTCCCCACTTTGCGAATCATGAGCAAATTTTGTTGAATTACCGATTTCCAAGTCATTGAATGAGCAGAAATAGTCTTATCGCAAGGTCCGTTCAACATCCTGACCTCCCCCTACCATATTTCATTCTTTGTGGTTTTATCGAAAATGAGCTCTACAATAAGACGATTAATAATCCTGACCTTTTCAATGAGATAATGGCACAAACTAATATTACTATCCTTACACTAGACGTTTTTGCCACAGTTTGGAACGAACCTAAATACTTTGCGTGTCGGCATTAAATAAAAACATTTTTCAAGCCATTCCATTTAAAATATACTTCAGATATCTCATCAGACATTCCAGTCAATCTCTGAGAATTTCTGTTATAGCAGAAACTGTTGCATTAACAACAGCAAGAACATCTCTCCTAAAATGTCGAGAATGCACGACATAATTATAGCTTATTAAAATATTGTCCGTTAAAAATTATTATCATTAATGTTATTGAAAGTTTAATTGATGTTAGTAATATAGATTAACATTAATAAAAACCTCAGACACTCAATCTTTCACTTTCCAATTACATACCAAAAACTCTTATATTAAATTATTGCATTGTAATAAAAACTTAATCGAAATAAGATAACTGAAATCAAAAACATACTACGTTTTATCAATTCTATTTATAGGTACTATTTCTTTATATTTTACAAATTATGGCAACAGATTTTACACAGAAATAATAAGTGAAATTTAAATTGTAAACGCATGGGAAAGTAGTTAATTAACAATGCAATATTTCGTGGTTAACCAAATAATTCTGATACTTGAAAAACTTTCTCCCAGCACAAAACTTCATTTATGGGAAAAGAAATTTATTTCTTGACTGGTATTTATGAAAAGAATAGAGTTGAAACACAATATCTTATATTTCTCAAATATCAAAGTTGAAGGATATAATTGAAAAGATCACTTTTATTAAAGACCACAGCGTTTTGCCGTCAATCAGTTCTCATGAAAAAATAAAAGAGAAAAAACTCATATGTCTGGAGACATGTGATATGAAACGCAACCAAATGCACAGTCTTTTCTGTCTCGTTTTTATCAAATATATATCAAAAAAGAGCATTGTTGTAAAAAGAAAAAAAACCGCTTAAGAAAAGAAATAGCCAGACAGTTGAACGATTAATTAGCTAATTAATGGTTTGGAATGAAATGTACGTCACTTCATTAAATTCACCTAGATATCCTTGTAAAACGGAATGAAAATTTATTGAAGATAAATAAAGTAATGTCTTAAGTTGTAGCAAGTGAAACACAAATAAAATGTTTTAATGTTTACTTTATTCAATTTTAAAGCCAAAATGAGGCTTAGTAATATATCATTAAATCTAAGCCTGCAAAACTACGTTTTTTAATCTGTAATAAGTACTAACCCTAACGTAAGATCAGATCAGTTTCCTTAAAATATTAGTCTAAAATTCAAGTTTCTTTTCCAAAAACATATTAAATGTTTAAAAATATATTAAGAAATTTATAACTCTTTAAAATAAAAGAACGCATGCCCATTTAGATGCCTTTCTGGATATGGCGTTTAGAACATTTAAATAAATTTTGCACATTATGTTTAATACATATACGTATAAAGATGTCTTAGACGCAAGCCTGAAATTTCTTTAAAAATACTGTAGAGTGATAACTCTCTTGTGCTATTTATATTAGGCTGTCTTTTATTCAATACATTGGAAAGGGTGATTTATAAATAAAACTGATACATGAGAAAAATGCTAAGAAAACAGCTGCATTTAGAAGTATACGAGAATAAAGTACATTTTGTTGTTTGATTTATAGTTAAGTGTAATTATAAAAAGAGACTATTTTTTGCTTTAGATTTCATATAGCTAATATTGCACCTTTAATACGGAATATTTTACGAACGTGACTGCCATATATATAGAACTGCAAGTAAAAAATAAACGAGTTACTGTTATGGCTTAGTTGGTTTAGTTTATTTGATAATGGCAAAGTAAGCAAGCGAGGGCTATCTGCCAAGGGAGAAGGATGCCTTATGGAGAATTTCTAAGGGAAAGCAGTTCTAACGACGTTGCACATGGGGATCTGCGCGAAAACGCCCACAAAGCCAAACCGTTCACCTAGAATGGAATCCAGCTGGGGTTTAGGGGACTGCTAGAGATTTTTGCTGCTCGGCTGCTAGAAGATGTTGCTGTTATGATTTAGTTTCCTAAATTGCATGTGCTGAATCTTCGAATGTCTGGGCGCTGCCCGCGGCACCTATGTGAAATTAGAGCCATCCATGCAATTACACGATTGCTGTAAATAAAAAATAGTGTTCATATTTATAGATTTCATTTATCTGCAAGCAGTTCGTCTACATCCAGTCATGAACGTATAGTCATTAGCAAAAAGTACTGCTCTAAGCCCCAACATCCATCAAGGTTTTCACCGAGTTTGGAACCCCATACATAAAAGAAAGTTATAAGCAATTGATTGTACTCATCGATCATACAGAGCCTTCATAACTAATTCCGCCACTCACGCATTATGATACTCTTAGTATAGCTCACAAAAGGAATTTAGAAATTAGAGCTTAGGAGCGGGTACAATTAAATTTTCTGTTTCCTGGCTGCAAAAGCTTTATGCGATACTTGGAATTTTTTTAATTCCTTCTCATTAATCAACATGATTTTGAACCTTCCACTGGGAGGCAGAGTTTTGGAAGTTGCATTATGTTTAAGTTAATTTCTTTTAATCCACGTTTAGGAAGAGATTCAAAGCTTTCAGAGATAGTCAAAACATTAGAATTATCTATGAATGAAGAAGAAAATTAGAAATGTCAACATTCTAAAAGAAATACATTAAAAATAATTAACATCAAAACTGAAAAGATGTCGAAAAATGCATTTAGAAAATATTCCATTGATACGGATTGCGTAAGCATTACATTTGCTGTTTATTCTATCCTTAGCTTAACAAAGCTTTCAGAAATTAGTCATTGCTAGAGTAATTCTTTCGCAATTTCTTGGGAAATCTTGAATGATTTATTATTAAGAGGAAAGCTTCCTAATAGCGTAATGCGAATATATACTATATTTAAGACGCAAAACATAAAGCTATCCCATACATTTATATTCTGAAAATTTCAGTTACTAATCGAAAGCAAATGTGATTTTAGTGTAGCTATAAATTACTCTGCGTAATGCTATTACATATTTCTCTTTTCAGACATAATGAACCTGCGCATTCGACATTATTTGGAGAAAGAATTTTATTAATTATTTAAAATTTTATCACGAATGATACGCTGATTATTTAAAAACATCAAAATATTATTCTCAGTAGAATTCTGGTACTTCTCATTACTAACTTACTATTTTTTAAAATGAACATGATTCTTGTTTTTAAATTTTCATAGGTGAAAACGATTTAAGAAAAGCAGTATGACTCAGTTTATTGTTAATTCATGATTACCTAATTATACAGTTTTCTAATTAAGCATTTTCATTTAATTTAGTAATATATTGTCAAATATTTGTCATAATTATAGAAAAACCTGAACAGGTGAGTAATGAGTAAGCATGCTTTTTTGAATAAACAACAGCTCAGAAAAGTTGTTACCATTGAACGTAATATAAATCATTAACATTACACCGATGAAGTTTATCTAGCAGCTTGTTAGGACTTTATGACCCGGATGTATTTCATTCAGAATAGTTCTCGGGCTTCGTAATGCGAATACGTACATCAGCCGTTAATTTATTTTGCCGTAAGTCAAACACGCCTGAGTTTTGCTCTCATTATAAAGCAAAGATTAAATCAGAAATGTAGATATGTCACAGATTTACGCTCATGAATGGAATAATTATGTAAAATTTTAGCTAAGTTACTTGCAGAATAGTTTTTTCTTGAATTGGTCAATTATAATGATACTCTTATAGTAACTGCTAAGCATTACTTACGAAATGCGGACTAAGACATACTAAATATTGCTAAACAATTTATTAATAGCTCTCCCAACCGGCATAGTGGTTAGCGACGCCAGCTGCCGTACCGAAGGGTCCGGGTTGCGTAATGGCAAACCGCACATTGAGTTGATCATGTTAGCGAATTTCGCTTACTGCGCATGCTCAGTGTTGTATCGTTGGCGTGGGAGGAAATACGGGCGGCTAAAATACAAGCAACCCTACACAAGCCTGTTTGTCATATAGGTCCTACTGACTGCTTACAATTGCCATACTACGGAAATTTGTTTGTGCTTAATGCATTTGCTTCTGTTTAATTTCATGTTAGTTTATTTTGTTCATAAACATTATATTTATATCAGTTATTTATAATAATTTCAGTAATTTAAAATGGATTTATTTCTTAATTTATTAAAGTATATACGAATGGAACGTATGGTAAATAATCAGTTGCTTTTATTCCTCGGAAGTATAATCGATAAACATTCAGCTAGTATATCTAATGATGTTTCTTGCTTTGTAATCATTCTTAAACGAAAATTTGCGCAGTTTACAATCGATATTTACATTTTAACTAATAAAGCAACTTACAAAGTAACAAGTTTTAAACCTCTGAACTGTTTACGCCAAGATAAATACGCGTATTTATCTTCTTTTAGAATTGTGCCAAATTCGTAAGTGCGCCAAATTCTCCTCTGGGCATGCGCTGTATGCAAAATTCGTTTAACACTGATCAACTGAATGTGCGGTCTGCCATTATACGTCCGCGGGTTCGAATCCCGGTGAAGAAATGGATGTTTGTAAATGTATAGTGTCTGTGGGCGTGGGCACCCTCTAAACATGCGGAAAGCAGAAAGTCCCCTCGAGAGGTTAATGGTAGAAGAAGAGAGATGGGAGACTCCAGAACCCGTCCCCCAATCAAAATTTTGCAAGAAAATGTAGGAATTATCTCTGGAGATCTAAATAAAGGCTGTTTCTTGATTAATATTGATGTTAATCACTTTCCAAAAGAATACAGATATTTCAGCATAAAAGCATTAATATACCTGAACTAAATGTTATCTTTTCTGAGAAAATCTTCCACAAATTCGCCTTAAGCAGATAGCTCTTGCGGGCTTTGCTCTTTCTGCTTAATCAATTAAAACTAACTATAATTAAAGGAGAATAACCCTATTAATATATATGTGTGTGCATATAATATGTAATGAAAGCAGATATTGATTGTAATAAAATAAACCTAGAAGTAATGATGTTGTAGAAATACTGGTAATGCAGAATTTTGATCCATATGGGTGGGGTAAAGCAACTTGGCAGCCGAAGCAGATTAAATATTCATTTTTTTTATTTCAGTAAACATGTTGCGGTCTACACGACACTCTAATTCGTGCTTATTGTAAAACGTTAACATTTTTGACAGCTTTGTAGTAAGAAGCGAACAACAAGCAGCAGTCTATCTTGGCCGATGTCAAGACAGCAAATAACTAACACGCATGATGAAATCTTAATTCAGAATGAGTTAGTTTAGGTTCTCAGTGCATTCGATTGGATAGCTAATACTGCTGTAAAATTATTGTTGGCTGTTTTAGTTCCGTTTGCATCACCACCGTTATGTAAGATTCATATGACATGGACTAGTCTCGATATGACACAGCGAAGAAAAAAATTAATATTTCTAGAACACAGAGGGGAAATCCATTAAGGGGCTATTGCTAATTTAAATTGTATTTTTTACCTTTCTTTCATACTCCCCTCCTTCAAAGAATAGAAGGCATAACGACACAGAAGTGAAGAAAAAAACATTAAAGTAGTAGTAAATGAAAATACTTTTGCCAAGTCTTTTTTATCCTTGAAGGAAGGAGAATATGTAAGCTATAAAATATGAAATAAAATTATTAAACTCAATTGAAACAAACTGGCAATAATTATTTAAATTCATAAATTTTAACTAACATATGCCCGCTTCAAGGATGGGATTTGCACTATTTTGCATCACTCTGCAGCATGCTATGTCACACTTTCTCTGCAATTTCTCTGCACTGAGAAATCTCTTGCCCGATCGTTGTTCAGGATCAAAACAAAGATATTGTGAGCTTATAACTATGTTATTACTACGTTATCTATGTTATTAACCTTAGTTATTACGTATGACTTTTTCACTTGCTTGTTCTGATTAGAAAATCTACGTCTCTTCTCTAAGCTTCTTTTTTTTCCTATTATCTAAAATGTAAACTGCGTAAACAGAAATTGTGAAGCTCGTTGAAGACAAGCAGAAATATACCGTTGAGGAATCTTTCCTGTTTTACACACACGCACATACACACAAATGTCTACGTAACGCTTAAAGCAACAATAATTTAAAATTTGCAAATTGAAACTTAAATTTAACCAATTAAAATTAAGCCTAACCGAAACTAAATAATTCCGAACTGTGTTATCATCTAAGACACATAGCATTTCTCGTCTCGCTACTCTCCTATCAATTCGCTAATCTTCTATTGTTGCTTCCACTATGGAATTTAATTATGATAAAGGCGCAGAAAAGTACAGATGCGAGAAAAAACGGTCGCTCAGTTTTCGCTCATTTGGGTGTGTAATTCAGGTTAGGAATGAATGTGCTTTCCAAGAATAAAAAAACAAGTGTTAAATCAGCACGGCTGGTAACATTCTGTAAGCTCCAAGGTACGTTACTCGGTAAACAAAGTTATCTGCTTCATCAGTTTCTAAATTATTTCATGAAACTTCACACATCCATCTCACTCAAAATTATGTGTTCATAAGTAATAATCACGTAAACCCATCCATGCATATAAAAAGAAGTAATGAGGTTGAAAATTACCTTCTAAATTAAAATTGAGTCTTCCTAAGTATACCGATATTCATAAAAAATTAAAAATTAGAATATTACTAAATTAATTAAAATGTACAGAAGGAATTAAATGTCATAAATCTCAAGAATCAAACAGGTGAAAAACTATAAAATGTAACAAATATATTTATATTTTAATTATGTATTAAAAAGGAATTACATTTCTGAGAGATAATATCCTCTCACTGATGTGCTGTTGAATAAATATGAAAGAAAATAATTGCGTTTGAAACATACAATAATTACATAATAAAAGTTTGAAACATATATTTTTATTTTAAAATGAATATTTACAGAAATAGAATTGCCATGGTGTATGTAGGAAAGAAAGTGTTTTTTAGAATTACCGTAGCGCATGCTCACGTTGCTTTGTCCTTATATGGTCTTTTTTAAGCTTTTGAGGACATAATTCTGTTTTTGGATATGATTTAATGTCGAACATTTGCAAAATACTTTTCATTGCATCATCCAATTTATAGATGTGAGGGTCGTTATCCAAGTTTACGATGGTACCCACTTCGATTTTTCAATCAAATATATGCTCAGGGATAGTATCTGTAAAAATATTTTAGTTTCACGTAGCAGAACGTTTAATCAATCATCAACGAATCAAACAATAATCTAAACAATCCGTCAACAAATGTGAACTAGAACTCCAATAATCTGTGTTCCAGCATCCGGAGCTCCAGTTATCAGGAAAATACATATTTTCAGATATCTAAAATTAAGTTTGTAGCTAATGGATTTACGAAGTTTTAATTTTTTCACTGATGAGAAGATACAGAAGGGTAATACAAGACAATATGTAATTTTACAATGCTATTGAATTATCATATACGAACTCGTACGACATGTAGATTGAGCTGCAATATCATATCTTTATACATTTTATGATAAAAGCAAATACATACTATTTATTGAATAATTATTCTTTCTTGTGTTTATGTCAATATAAATTTATTTATTCTTTTTATTTCATTTGAAATAAAAGTAGATTTTTTGCTTATTCAAATAAAATGTATTTTCAGTATTTAATTTTACTTAAAATGTACTTTAAAGGAAAAATATTTAATTTTAAAATGCATTATCTTTCTCAAAACGAATGCGTTAGGAAATTGAAAAAAGGATTCCCCATTTGCATAGCAGTAAATATATATGTATTTAGTTTTTAGGCAAAATGGTTACTCAGTTATTCGGATAGACTGTGGGCCTTTATTTATTCCAGATTTTAGAAATTTTAATCTACTGCTCATCAGTATATATTAAAAACCTTAATGACTTGTTTTAATGATTTTTTCCATCAAAATTAATTTTTATTCATTATTCCCATTAGGAACTCATTTGCATTATTACTTTTTGCAGTGGTGTTATTCAAATAGTTTCTCATCATCCATTATAAAGAACATTCGAAAAGATTTGTTTCATCTTTTTCTTTTGAATATTAAACACGTGTGTATATGATTCGCCAATTCTTATCGTATCTCACACATAATACTATTCAATGATTACTTCGGATAATAAAGAATAAAAATGAGTTTACGTTTAATTGATAAATAACGCATTAAAATATTACCAGAATTAAGTAAAGTAATAATGAAGTATATTATTTTACATTATGTAATACGTTTGATTATATGGCTTATTATTAAATGAAGTAACTCTTTATTAGCGAACATCACAGTGTACTCAATTTCTTTCTCTTTTAATAATAATGGGATATGATATTTTTTGCCTATTCGTCAAAGATGACAGAGCTATGTGACACGTAGTATATGCTCAATATATGATTCAGTATGCTGTTTTAAAGGAAGTAAAAATAAGTACCCCTCCAATACGTCTTGGTAAGAAAATATAACAAAGAAATCTGTCACAACGGATGGCTATTATCATTAAATTCATGATTATCCAACAGTGGTGCGAGTTAAAAAAAGCGTGCATCTGAACATGGACCTTTGCTCCGAAAACATACGAATAATTCCACATGGGCCATTTTAATCACCCTACTTTATCTACAATTTTCAAAAATACGTATGAAAATGCTTATGTTCTTCACCTGTTGTGGAAAGACAGTACAAGTTGCTTTCATTAACCTATTCTAACATTTCATAACATAATAGAAGTTGTTGAGATCGAATGAGTAGACGCAGAAAAATGATAGTATTTTCAGAGTTTCTTTGAGCGAGACAAATATTCTCATAAAATGACTTTCAGAAGTATGAGAAAGACGACACTTTAATCATAAATTATAACTATTAAAACGATCGATCTCCTTACAGAAAAAAAAATCAATTAAAATATTCATTGTGAGTAAATTTCGTAGTAATTCCAATTTCAGAATTTATCCAAGTCTGAAAAAAATCACATACCTTTACGTGAGAATATCGCGAAGATCTACTATAAAAACACAGTGAACTCTCCTTTTAAGACGTCTCCCAAGGTTCCAAACGATTTTAGTCGAAATTTTCGTTTTAAACAAATACTTATACTCATTACTGATATTTATTTATACTCTTAGAAATACTGACGACGTTATGAGATGATCATCTTAAAGACATCGTCGCTAGAATAGGGTCATTGAATATTTAATTGAATCATATTTCAGTTGAAAAACATTTTTAGTCAATCTTAGGAAATTTTTACCAATCTTAAAAGCAAAACAACAACAAATAAAAACTAAATTTGTACTTTTTGGCGATTAACAGCTCCATACTATGCAAAGCAATTACTATATTTATTACTGCATCTATGAAATATTAATGATATATATTATCTTCGAATCTTGCAAATAACATATTTGGCATTTTTATAATTTATTCATAAAACAATAAACAATATTTTATTAACTGAAATTTTAGTTCAACGGCGGCTATGTTCAAAGTTTAAAAAGATTTTATAGTTAGAGAACATACCATTTACATTATTAGAACGGTTTTCATAAATTAATTATTTTATGTAGAAAGCGAATCACCTTATGCACTAGAATATCCTCAAAACTAAAAAATTGTTTGGTTTATTTGATTACGGCAAAGCACACGGGGGCTATCAACCTAAGAGGATGGACGTCTTCGAGGAGAACTCTCTAAGGGAAATTGGTTCATATACAGGTTACAAATGGGTGAAACCACGAAATCGCTCATGCAGCCAGTCGCTGGGATTCGAACTACCAGTATTCAGCGATTTTACCGTTCGGCCGCTGTTGGACTCAAAGAACCAAAGAAACAATTCGTTATTTACATACAAATGTCATTCGTCTCCATTCTATTTTTAGCTTTGATTTTAAACAACCCAATGTAAAATGTTTCCTTCATATTATGTTTACCAATTACATTAGCTTTTAGATTTTTATCGGCTTTTGCTACCGAAACCTTTGGTCATACGCATATATTTCTGATCACAAAAATGTTTAAAATAAAACAAAGTTTCATATTCTCGTATTTGTGAATTGAAAATAATTAATTTTATATAAAATACGAAATCGAACATTTTATACGTTTCTTCGTGTTGAATTTTAATTTAGGTTGAGAGTTTTGGCATAGTGCGAAACTTGGTTGCCCACCAATGCAGCATATTTGCTATATTAAACATAAGTTTTAATAGGTTCTTTCCTTGAGCTTAACAAAACCGATGAGCAGAATATGTCAACCTATAACAGATGAGGAAAAAACATACGATGATGAAGATGGTTAACAGGTGATTAACTTGACTGGCATGCAAGCAGGTACTTATCTGCAACAACTTTGGGCGATACTTCATATAAATGCTGTCCAGGACAGCCAGCTAGATTTCTATTCCCATTATAGCCTTTGACAGCTATTTTCCAAGTTAGGATTTCATGCATCAAATCGCCTCTCGATGCTTCTTCACACACACCATTCTTAGCTGCTACCTCGGGACTACAGTATAGGAATGAATTTTACGGTGCAATGGAGAATGCTAATTTCTCAACACTCCGATCATAATGCTTACATATCGAAAGAAATTTCATATAAATAAATTACAAGTTTTCAAACGTTAAAAATATAATATTATTCTCATGCCATTTCAGTGCAACAGTGGCTGAGTGGATAAGAGCTCTGAATAATGAGCCTAGGTCGAACTATTTTGGTGCATGGCTAGTTTTCTTTTTTTCCCTATGCGTACAATGAATGTGAGCCGGTTTACCTTATAACATCCTTCTTGAACATTCCTCCCTTTATGCAGGCACGTTGTGCATGCTTTGAATCTACGAATATGTGCATTAGGTTTTAACCCTATAAGGTGTTTCTCCTGCCTTCTTCGCATGCCTTTGTGGTGTAGTGGTCAGCCCGCTCGACGCGTAATCGAGAGGTCCGTGGTTCGATTCCCGGCGAAGGCGTTGCTCATTCTTCTGCTTCCAAAAAAAAAAAACCTAGTGGCTCTACAAGTGGCTTCCGAACTAAGAAAGGTGGTGGATGATGATTCTCTACCACCGGGATTTGGCGATTTGTGTAGCGGTCAGCACGCTCAGCACGTAACAAAGAGGTCCGTGTTTCGATTACCGGCGAAGGCTTTGTTCATTTTTCTGTAGCCCCGTGAAGCCTATTCCTTTAGAATGCTAATATTTAAATCCAAAAAAAGTTATTTCAACTAGATTTTTATTTTTTAATTCATTCAAATAAAATAGCGAGAAACCTGTAATTGTTTTCTGGCACAAGAATTCTGCAGGATTTCGCGAATAAGGTCTCTGGTTTGAAAAAAAAAATGTCTTAATCAATACTTTTCACTATAATTTGCATAAGAATGCTAATCATGTAATCTGTTAACATCAGAATTTTTTTATAAACTGATATTTTATTTAAGTATAAATGCAAACATTTTCCATTTAAGTTTGTGCACGATTCCTTAATATCTCTAGCATTAAAATTAAGTAACTCGGTCTATTTTTGTTATACGGGAGTCACATTTTTTATATTGTGCTTTTTATACTAAGAATAAGTATACAGACCGCGCAAACGCATAAAAAGTTAGATTACTTAATTTTTACAAAATTTATTTATTTAAACATGCCAAAAAATGAACATTTGTATCATTTAAAATACTTTTGTAACTAGAAATACATACCTATGGTCAACGGTTTCGAAAATAAAGGTGGGGTAAGAACTTTTGCGGATACGGCGTATGTTTTTACCTAACTTTTGATATTATATAGTTTGTAGCATTTTTTTTTTGTTATTTAACTGCAAGCTGGTTTTCTAAATTTTACTTTGGTATTTTATATGAACAGATTTTAGTTTTAGTTTTCTAATATATTTCATAAAACTTCATTTTTTATAAGATTTTCTCTAATTTACTCTTGGTGTTTGACTGTAGATGGAATTTTGTCATCGATTTTTAACCTAATTCCTGAAAAGCGTTCGAGTCTCAATTTTGTACACACACTGTTTGGCTATGACATTGAAATGTGGTAAAGAGATCTTTCCAAATTTAATCTAGACTATTTTCATTTAATGTTTAAACTATGTTTCGCATATATTTTCGTTTAACAAATAAAATATGTAAATCAGAATTTTACTGCTTGTACCATCGAATACAGTGACAGAAATTCTTCCGAATGGAACGTGTATAAAAACTGCAAATCAATTTATAAAGTTTGGGCCAATTTTTGAAAGTCGCACAATTTTTTAGATTATTTAATGTTTATGATTTTCAAATTTCATCGTCTAAAAATATATTACCTGTAAAGGTTAGAAATTTTAAAGGTTTATTAAAAAACACCTTTCGAATTCTTTTAAAGCGAAAAAAATACTTTTTGCACTCTTTTAAAGAAAGCATGATGAAATGAATATTAATTGAGTGATTTCTTACTTTTTACTTGCTTGCATTTGCACCAAGTAAATGAAGTATCGTAATCGCGAAAAATTTCGGGTATCATATTTCAATGAAAATATCCATTTTGACCGCTCTCGAATCCACTCAAACGATATTTTTGTTTTTGAGAATTTTTGAGAACGATGTTTAAACATCTGTACATACCGAGAGAATAATGGACTCTTTTTCCCAAACGAGATTGAAAAATGGATTTAAAATGGATTCAGAAGAGATTTGTTTCATGACGTCTATACCTATGTATTTTCCTTAACTCAAAAATGATTAAGCTCAGAACGCTTAAATTTTATATATGGGACTGCTATAACATGTAGTTGTGCACCTCCCTTTTTGGTTGTAATCGGTCGCACCAAAAGCATATATATATATATATATATAAGTTTTTAACTTTAAATTTTATGGATTTTTTAATTTTAATCTTCTTATGATTTTTAAAATTTGTTTTTAAACAGTACTTTTGTTTTTGAGATAAAAAGAGTGTAGGGGATATGTATTCTAAAGTAAGCATCTATTTCAGTTTAATTGTGTTTTTAGTGAGAAACTTTAAAGATTATTTGTTTTTAACAGGATTCTTTTGGTTTAGGTGGACTAATATCTTTATTTTGATTGATTATCTAATGTGGATTATGATTAGATTCTAGCAAATAATTTGATGCTTACTTGGAAGTAAGATGAAACCCTCTCTCTTTTTTTAGTTGTTAATTGATAGTAGATTGGTTTATCCTCTTGATAAGTCGATTCATCAGCTATCAATGACCCGAAATTTTTCGCGATTACAATACTTCATTTACTTGGTGCAAGCAAGTAAAAAGTAAGAAATCGCTCAATTAATATTCATTTCATCATGCTTTCTTTAAAAGAGTGCAAAAATTTTTTTTTTCGCTTTAAAAGAATTCGAAAGGTGTTTTTTTAATAAACCTTTAAAATTTCAAACCTTTACAGGTAATATATTTTTAGACGATGAAATTTGAAAATCATAAACGTTAAATAATCTAAAAAATTGTGCGACTCTCAAAAATTGGCCCAAACTTTATAAATTGATTTGCAATTTTTATACACGTTCCATGACAAAGTCACTATAATGTTCCATGAACCACTTTCTGACCATTCGACCTTTATGACATGGTGCATTATCCTGTTGGTAAACATCATCCCCCGCCGGAAATATTGTTGTCATGAATGGGTGAATCTGGCATGCAGCGATGTTCATGTAGCGTATAGACATCAGGGATTGTTCTATGGGGATGGGTGCTAATGTGCTCCATGACTACATTGCCCACAACATACAATCCTAGCCACCAGCATGTTTTCGTCCAGTTGTGCACCTGAGAACAAGGTTTTCATTTGGAAAACGAAGTAGTAGCCCACGCCCGTCCTTGCCTTCAATGCAGGGACATGACTCGGTCTCCGGCTGCGCATGCCAATACGCAGCAATGTACGCTCGCTGCACAATGTGTTGAGAAACAGTGTTTGTGTCGCCCCTATTGTAGCTCTTCGATCACGGCGAACAATGGCTAGCAATCCCCGCTTTCCTCTGAAATCAATGTGCCGTCGACGACACACAGCTAGCCGATGACTTGTCGTTTTAGCATCCATACACCACTTTTGATATGTGCTCAGAGCAACTGCATGTGAACAGCCCACTAAACTCGCCGTTTCTGATATTGATGTTGCAAGTAGCCGAGCTATAACAATTTGACCCTTATCGAAGTCGGATAAATCAGCTGCCTTTCCCATTCTGTCGCTAATCGCGCTATGTTTGGAAAGACAATGCATAGCTGCTTTATATACTGCAATATCAGCAGCGCACACGCAGTGGTATTGTTTCAGGGCGAGCCCCTTGTTATAGATGGAGGGAGGTCATAATGTAATGACTCTTCGGTGAATATATATATATACACTGGCCAATGAATTAGAATCCCAAGATTAATATTTTATAGCACAACCTGCGGATTCGTTTGGGCATCGAGTCTATATGCCTCTGGAGTGCATTTACGTCCATAGGATATCATGCATTGGCTATGCAGCGTTTTAGATCTTGTAAAATGGAAAAGGAGAGTGCTGTCAGATGCGTCTTTCCACCATATCCCGTACATTTTCTTTGGGGTTACAATCCGAGTTATGCGGTGACCAGGGAAGGTGTTAGGAGTCAGACTGATGTTCAGCGAACCAATTTTGAACACTTCTGGCACGATGTATAGTTGCATTATCGTCCATGATGTATCCGTCGCCACCAGGGTAATAATATAACGTTGCAGAGTTTTCTTGATCTGCTAATATATCTAGGTATCTCATGGCTGTTTGTTTACCCTCGAGGAACACCAGGGCACCACTTCCATGCCAGTAGAACATGCCCTGAACATGAGTAGAACATGCCCATGTCATGATACTCCTACCAGACACTTGCGTAGTGCCAGTAAGGCAAGATAAATTCGTAGCTTCATGGGTTCTCTCCAAATTCGACATCTTTCATCAGTGCAAAATAAGGTGTAGCGTGATTCATCCGACCACATTACCCGTTTCCAGTCCTCAGATGTCCAGTCTCTTCTTTCCCGACACCACTGCAAACGAATTCTTGCATGTCGGGTAAAAATGAGTGGTTTTCTCACAGGCACCCGATTGTGCATCCCTATCCTCTGCAATTCTCTGTCAGTGGTTCAAGCTGAAATCTGTTGTGAAGAGCCTTGGTTGACGATCTGTGTCAGCTGAGGCACACTAGAGTCCCTGTTTCGAAAACCTTTCATATGGCTACTTTTGAGGACCCAGTGAGATTTGCTGTCTTCGAAATCGAGGACCCTGCTAAGCGGGCACCAACAACAAGCCCTTTCTCAAATGGTGAAAGGTCTGTCGTTTTCCTCATTTTACTTCATCGTGAAAAGCACTCTTACACCTTACTTATACTAGCATTCTAGCGCCGTGTAACCCATGTCATAGAAAATATGCATACTTCATACCATGCATTCAAATGAAAATCTTAAAGGTTTCTTATTCATTGGCCGATGTGTGTTATATACTCACTCTGTTACCCGCCTCGATTAATTCAGATGTTTTTATTCTTATATGTTGGTAAATTGTACATTTTTTGCTTTAAGAGTAACGGAATTATGACGTTTTCATATTCCGGTTAGGGTACTTAAGTTAATATGCATGCAATAGTTGTAGAATTATCGACAAGTTAAAAGTTTCTTAAGTGGCACTAAACCTAAAGAAACTACTATTGGTTTACATCAGAAAATTATTAATAAAACAGCATATTATTTCAGTTTTGCACCTTCAGTGTCTTTTTGCCAAGTGGGACCAAAAGTAAACATTCAGTTTTGTGCACCGAAAAATCTGCCTTTTTGTCCGCTGGCAGAATTGCTTGTTTTTGCTTAGAAACTCTAATGTTAATAGTGAAAATTGTTTTTTAAGTGTTTTAACTGCATTTGGTGTTTCATTATGGTTCTTTCTTTTATAATTTTTTATCAAGATGTTTTTGAGTTTTATGTATGTTTGCCTTGCCAAGAAATGAGAACTGAATTAATTGAATCAGAAATACAACTCTAATGAAATTCAAGGAAGTAATAAGTTTAAAGGAAATGCAGCAAAAATATTTGTAATTTAGTAGGCCGTACAAGCCACTCATGTGGTGTCCACATCAGATTAAAAAAAATATGTTGTAGTCTGAAGCAGATAAAAAAAGCGTTTTTCATGGATAAATTATATGAGTTTGCATCTTGGCGCATTTAATGACAAATTAATAATATTCATTTTTCCATTTTAGTTCGAAGTAAAATGCTCGTTGTAACATTATTATTACATCCAATTTCCGAAACTGAATATGTGGAGCCATTTCTTCATTCTCTGAATACAGTACAATTATTTTTATTTCTTTTTTCATAATTTTCTTAGAATTGATTACTTTTATTTTAATATGGACCAAAAAGTTTCTGACTGATGATGTGTAATTGAGATTAAAAAAATAAAACGCAATGAAAAAAACGTTTTTTGCAATCAAATTTATTTAAATTGGATATAATATTTAACGTATTAAGAGGAGAAACATAATTTACCATATCGTTTAAGAAGTATAATAGATTAAATTACTCTATTTACAAAACTGATCTACTATTTTATACGTGAATAATAAAAGATCTGGCGTCTAATTAACGAAACCTAATAATGTAATTATATTGTCATATGTATAAGCCATTATCTTTATTTAATTTATCATGAGCTCCCCACACTTTTATTAATCGTGGCATAAAATTGTATATGACTTATTAAAATGAAAATTGTATATAACATAAATAAAATTATTTAATCATTTATTTCTATTGAACTGTATATGGTACATTATCTTTCTCCTTTCTGTTCATTAATTATAACATCAATTTTGAATAAAATTTTATTGCACAATAGTAATTTTTTAATTGTATTTTATTTTTAATAACAATTGAATTTAAAAATGAATGATAAACATTTTCGGTCACAATTACAAATATTCAAAATCGCTCTTTGGAAAAAAAATAAAGTTTGAATATTTTAAAAAAATTTAATTTTATTAATTGTTATTCTTATGTATTATTTCTTTCACATGCCTTTCCCTTCTTGAGTGCGAAACATTGAAAAACTACTTAGAAAGTGCTCTCAATGGTAACAGCAAAAATATTCAGTATTGTAAACATACTGCCGATGTTATGATTTTTTTCGCCTAGTTTTAGAAAGCCATGTCAGCTTTCATTTAGCATTCTATATTTCACTGTGAAATCTCTCAGCTAAAACGTCATCTCCTTAAGCATAACACATACTCAGTGACAATGCCTTACGAAAGCATAGAAATAAGAAATAAGCTGCTATTTGTCAAAATGTTTCCTTTGCAGCTAGTGTTCAAATACGTTTTCTTTTGTACAATCAGAGAAATACTTAATTTTACATACTGGTATCCAGAAAGAAAGAATTTTAGTCAGAAAAGTTGTTAAATATTATATAGGATGTTTAGTAAATGTTACATGAAATGCGTATGCAGATAAGAAAAATTACACATTGCATTAAGATTTAAAAAAATTACATTTTTCTTTCAAGAATAAAATTTACCTTACCTTTTACATGGTACACGAGAATGCCAATACAGAAATAACTCACGATTGCTATGCTTTGTAGGACAGAAATATCAAGTTCAAAATGAGTAGGTTTAACGTTACCATGTTTGTTTAGCCTATTTTCAGATAACAGTTACTTGTCATTGCTAAGTAATATTGGAGATGCAAGGAACAGTAGGCACATATAAACATAACTACCTGCACTCTCTATACTATAGCTCTACTCTGTCGTACGAGAAAACTTCATGGGAAGGAAAACTAATTTAATAATATTGTGAGACAGTCTTAAATAAGAGTTGCACAAAAACTAGTGGTATCCTTAAAATTAAAACCTATGATGAAGAATTTGAATGATGAAGAGCAGAAGGAAGACTTTTTTTAAAAGGAAAATTTTTAAATTTGCATATTTCTTTAGTTTTATAATGCTAATGGAAGTACGAAATTTGTTACTTTTTTAAATGGAAAAGGACAGTAAATGTAAATTTACTGCTCTTTTCTACTTTATAAAAATTACTTGTCAGGTTGTAATTGCATATTTCCTTCTACTACAGTTATTGCTTAGTTAATTATATGCTAATTAAGACACATCTATTTATAATAGGCCATTTCGAAATTAGGATTTGAATTTTAGAGATGGATGTATGCAATGCTGTATATTTAAACTGTCACTGACTGTTTCACAATTTTGGAGGTAATTCAAATATGTTATGCATTCACTCCTTTCAATCTGGATAGCTTCTGGATTAGCAATATACTTTAAAATATGCAATATACCCCACACGGGCAACGATCAGACTGTCAAGAGAGATAGACAGAATGCTCTTGTATGAAAATTGTTAAGTCAAAACGTGAAACATTTTCAAGGATCTTATAGCCTCAATACATATTCACATCTTATCGCAGTCTAAAAGCTGATCTCGAGCCTCATTATCCTCATCACTCTTTCTATAGAAAGACGATATGATGACCATCCATCATACAACAGACTATAAAATTCATCGATTTAAATGTTCTTCAAGCCTTGTATGTTTTCATCTGCGTATGTGGATAGTGGATAGGATAGTTGTGAGATTTGCTTTCACTTTCGGTGCAATATTCAATAAATTAAAGGATCTAGTTAAAATATTTTCGTAAACGGGTCTTTAGTAAAGTTTCTAAACCTGTCGGTATACAAAAACAGGGCAAATCAGAAAGAAAACATCCGATTTGCAAACTTTTATGATTAAAAGAAATTAGCAACAGAGAATGATAAATAAAACATGGATATAAAGAATAATTATAAAGTATTTCTCTCGCCTTCTTCGCATGTCTTCGTGGTGTAGTGGTCTGCATGCTCAGCGCGTAACCGAGAGGTCCGTGGTTCGATTTCCGGCGAAGGCGTTGCTCATTTTTCATGTCTCCTGCTTCGAAATAACCTAATGTCTCTACATAATTATCTAATATTTTTGAATGAATGGTTAGAAGTAGCTTTCTTTCCGTTCTTTTCTTTCTTTTCTTATACGATGAAGGGGCCATATGAATATTTCCACAAAACACCTTTCAGTATGTCAGTGGTAATTGTTTTTAAAGCAGTAGCAGTGGATGCTAAGGTTTGTTTAGGCTATGGGTCCAAAATGAGTTATAATATCTGGAGATTTACGATATCAGCTGTTTAAAAAAATTCATCTGAATTACTGCGCCCATTGATCCACGAATGACGTCACTCAAACAACAATATGCAAAACACTTTATATCGTTTAATCGCCTTTTAATTTTTCTTAAAATCAATTTCTTGAATGACATACTCGCCCTCCATTGTTTGTATATTAAAGCACATATATTTTTATTTTATATTCAAATAAAACTTATAACATTATTCTACTTTACTACTAAATATTTAGAACATTACGAGATGGCTTAACCTCAACGTATCAAAATCGCGAATTCTTTAATGCAAAATTTCGTCTCCAGAAATTTTGCAGAACATAGTGTTATTTTTATTGTTAATTAGTACTTCTCTGGCATTGAAATAACCTTTAACGAACAATAAAAAAGATATATATTAAAGGCGAAAAGAAATAATTTATGTTTTAACATGATTTTGCATAATAAATATTCAATCATCAAAAGCAGAATGTTTTTATCAAGTATGCAGATATGCGTGCTTTAAAAACTGATAAATTCTTTATAAAGCATACATTATATGTACGCTTGCATATATATATATATACATATATTTACCAGTATTTAAATACATATATATATATATATATATATATGAGTGTGTAAGGTATAACAAAATACGATGACTGCACTAAGAAACGATTGGCGACCTCGAAATTAACTATTCTAGATTTTGTGTTCTCCCAAATTCGAGATGTTTCCATGTTACATAACGCTGCATCAAAAATGGAACTAAAAATTAACCAATAGCAGTTTAGCTGTATTTATGCACCTACGTAATATAAATACTGCTTCGGAAGCAATTACGTCATTTCTTTTCGTAACTTCTACCCTGCTAACATATCCCCGCTGCTTTGCTTTCCTGTCTAAGACACTTACGTCGTACTTTTAAAACCAGAGTACATAAAAAGTATCCTATTTAAATATGATTGAATAAATTCCTTGTCTACAAAAACGATCTCATGTGAATTACTATAATGGAATAAAATTATGTTTCGAAACGGCCACGTCTGGAAGTTTTTGGTTTATGCATCCGTCTGTCTAACTACGCAGACTTCAAGCTGCATTGCATCAAAATCACCTTCGGCCATGACGACTGCAAGCTGAAACAAATAGCGATGTCATCTTCGCTCTCAAAATATCACACACACACACACACACATATATATATATATATATATATTTAAATACTGGTAAAGACATTTCGCCAACGGCTCGCTACCTGGATAATAACGCAAAGCCTGAGTGGGACTAAATTTATATTGCACATTGGCGCTAAAATGTTTGAACATTCGTACCTGTGCACAGCCAAGAATGTAGTGTTCTTAAATACTGAATAAGTTTGTAGAATAATTAGGCTTATTTGAAGGAGGAAACATGAGAAATGTGCAATGCCGTCGCGGGGATTTTAACTGTGGACCTCCCAGTTATTAGCCGGACATGCCGTCTAGTGACGCTAAATCGACATGCGGTAAGGGGGAGAAAATTCTTTACACGCTCCCTCACTTAAAGTTTAACTAAGAAGGAGGAGACACAGTGACGAAATCCAGGTGGAACAATTTTAATCTATCACATTTTAATTCTGGCGTTACTTGTAAAAATTATTTAGACCCAGGAAACCGAAGAATTCCGTTATGCTCTCCGAGATTCAAACTCCGGATCTCCCGATTGCTGTTACCGAACGTGTTTCCAGTTACGTCACGAAGGAAGCAGAAAGAAAGTACCATACATACTATCCTTCTGAAATTGTGACTGCAAAGAGAGAATCCAGTCATCAAATCTAGGTTCTGATCCTGAAATATCGTTCATCAGCTTTTAGCTTAGGCGACACTTAGACCATTAGGCATTTTAATTTGAACAAGGAGACGTAAAAATGTGCAGTGTCCTCACCGGGATTCGAACTTCAGACCTTCCGATTACTAGCCGGACGTGCTTTCCAATTACTACGCTCCGAAATCGAGCGATAAGGAGGAAGAAAAACTTAACAAATTGGACGTAAGCATTATGTAAGAGTTTAAAAATAGTAGAAATAGATATTTTATTTTTAAGCAGAAATATCGTAAGCCCAATAAAGAAGTATACTAATCCATACTCTCACCTTTCTTGAATCATACTAAAACCTTGCTTCTATAACCTATATTTCTCATAAACTTCGTTCACCGAAATAGGAGTGTCGGAAATAGGATTTGGGGTTTTTTTGCTTAGCATTGTTACAGCAATTGATATTGCCGGGTTTTTATCCCCTTTTATTTCCTTCTGTATAATAAGAGTACATATTAAATAAAACTTAAGATATATACGAATAGTTAATATTTACATTTTTAATTATTTCATAAGGTGAATTCTGTCTGACGCACGAGAAAGCGTGATTTGAATGTTATACTGCTAGACGTGAAGCAGCTGCTTATCTCAGGCCTAGCATTTGAAGCTCGCTGGATTACGTGTAACACATGCTTTTTGGCATGTAATGGGTTGGTTATAATACAAATTAGAATACAGTAGAGAAAACGTAACTGTTAATTTCATCGTAATACGAGCAGCCCTGAAGCAATGACTACATTAAATTGATACAAAATAAATAATTAAAAACAATTCATTTTTTGACTCAACTGAATTATTTTTAATATTTAATGTTTTTCAGTTGCTGCTAATACCATGAAAATATATCTTCTATATCACTTTCAAATTCAGTACCTCATTCGTATTTTTTTGAAACTCTATTCGCATACAGACTACAAGTTTGAAGTAATTATTCAAAATTTTATCTAAAATTTTTCATAATAACCATATATCGTTTTCGAATAAAACGTAAAATATGTCATGTCAATCAGGTATTAAAAATAAAGAAACAAAATGGCTTACTTTGTGCGAAAGGATTCAGCTTGCAGACGAAAATTCCAAGAGAATACATCGGTTTTGTGATGCTATTTGCAAGGGGAACCCACATGCAGCAGAGACAGATGAGCAAATCAGCAACCGCTAGATTCACTAAATAAAGATTGATTGTTGTCCTCATGGACCTGTTGAGTACCACAGTTAATATAACGCTTATATTTCCGGCCAATGCCACGATCAAAACTAATGCATAGAATACAATTTTTATATATTCTTCCCACATAAGTGGTTCGGATAGTGCTGCAGGATTGGGGAATTCGTAGTGGCTGAAGTTCAGTTCGAAGGCACACTGATCCACTTCGTCCACGGACAATTCCTCAACCACTTCTGTCATAGTTATATTTCAAGTATATTTCTCAAAAGCTGAAAAGTTAACGATGCTCGCACGCGTGCTACTAATAGCTCCTTCAACAGATAAAAAAATCTATTCACAGTCTAGCAGAACGGATAAGTTCAAAATGGTTTTCTTTTCAATATACATTTTCCATCTCATAACGTGATGCGTATAATTCTGGGCATTTAATCCCTCCTCTGTCAATAAAATTCTTATATAATTCAAATCTCTTATTCAGTGTTAAAATTTACAAATTCCTTCTAACTGCATTTATGGCAATTATTCAGTGTAAATTTATGGCAACACAAGCAAGTGTAAGTAGCAAATATCTAGCAGAAAGTAATAACATGAAATAAAATACTTTAGGGGAGTATATTTAGTATCTATATACTTAAAATTATTGGCCTTGGATAATTATTTAAAATAAAATACAGTCATAAATCTTGCTTGAAAATATACAGCTGGATATTATTTATAATAAATGGAAGCATTGAAGATATACTGAGTATTATTAAAGCATTCATTTGAAATTCTGAAATGTATTAACGAATGTACCATGAAATATATTCCTCTATAAAATTCAAAAATGTCTCTGTTTCTCAAGAAAGTAAAAAATATTTCCAAATACGCCGTTTGATTCAAAAACACGTATAAAATTTAAAAGAAACACTTATTATAGTTATTCAATCGTCTTCCTTATAATTAATAAAAAGTCACAAATGCAACTTAAAACATTCAATGAAAGTTAAAAAAACTGGCAAAGGTAAATCGAACGGTATTATAATTTATTTTTCACATTCATAAGATAAAGTGAAAATTAATCGAACTTACGGTTGTGACCTTGGCATGTCATTTTTCAATTAATCCTGTCTTAAATAAGAGTAAGAGAGGAAAACAGTAGTTGTTTTTGTTCATTTCCTTTGAGTGATACAGGAAACAGTAGCACAATCAGCATAGATTATTGTTATCACATTTAATTGCTTCCGAATGCGTTTTTGTTTATAATACTGTTTACCTCGTTTAAAGGTTGGTATAATGAGCATGTGTTTTTGATTGACACTGATGCTACAAATGTTAATCAGCCAAAGAAAAGAAAAAAGGTGGCGCTAAGAATGTAATCAGTTTTACGTTATAAAAAAATCCATGCTTGTGTTCAAATTCTAAGCTTATATTTGTAGATTTTCCTCTAACAACTTAATAAAAACACTTCAAATATGAAACTTTTTCTTTTCAAAAATATCTTACCAAATAATTCAGAGTAATTCTACGTACCAGAAAATTATATTCCTCATCCATCTGCTTTCCTTTCAGAAAAAAGACTTTTCGTTGTCTCTAATTTTAATTCCGATACATTAGACGTATTTTTCGCAATAAAATTTTATAAAATGATTCCTCTGAAAACCGTAAATTCTGACGAAAAATTTTGTTAAACCAGAAAAGCAGATATGGAAATAAATAAAACACGAATATCGTGTTACTATGCTAAAGTAGTTTATCAGTTTGAACTAACTGTCCGGATACTGAAATCTTGCAGTAGTGTTAGGAGAGAAGCAACGGGACGCGTTCCTTCGCATGTCCTTCCAGGACAAGATCGGAGAGCGGTATGAGACGGTACCACGTGCTCCCACCGTTCATTTCCTAAAGTAAGGAGTGACGTTTTCCAAATTATCCCGTTGCCAGGACTACGAATGTATAAGGCGCACGCGCTGCGCACTGGACGTCATGTGGTTGCCGAAAAGTTTCTTCAAACAAATGTCAACAGCACACAGCAGAATACTTGCTGAAGTAAGAAAGAAAAAATGCATCTTCATCTTTCCGTGTTATTATAATTTGCATTTGCGTGGTATACGTCTACAGTTATAAGTAGCATTCATCTATATATATATGTATTATATAATTTTGTCCTTTTTGAATTAAAATACAGATTTCGCATTTTCTTCGGAATAAAAATTTCGGAATTTTTTTCATAAATACAAAAATATTTCAGTTGAAGATTTGTAGACTTCTTTAATGAATCAAAACATAGAAAACATTATCATCTATTTGTTTACTTTGGATGGAAATTATCGTTGTAAAACCGTAACCGAAGACAGATTATTCTGCCGGTCCGAGCTGAGACATTAAGTTTCCTCCTTTAAATTGCCCTTTCGAAGATTATATTCGTATCTTCAACTGCTATGATTGCATAAAAAGGTTATATTAATTCTCATTTAATCATTTATTTTGTTTACCGAAAGAAATATTTACTCAATTTTAAATCAAGGTATGATATTTATACTATTTATTTATCCTTCTTGCCGAGCACTTTTAGCACGCCAAGCGCGTACAGAGGGTATTCAAATTCAATGCTTTTACAGTCATAAAAACTTTAAAAGAACGTGCTCGTCTTACATTCATAATACAGTTAATCATCTGTGGTTAATAGACCAGTCTGCCGAGAAATATTCGCATGGATTAAGAGTATACAACTGTATCTGGTTTTTCGAAAAGAGGAAGCGTGAAAGACCAGCTGTCCCTCGCCAGGTTTTGAGCCTGAGATCTTTCATTTGTCATTTGGATATTAAAATTATCACACTTTGATAATGAATTAGAAGGAATGAGGTAATTCCTTATATTAATCAGAATTTAATATGTGACTGACGGCAAGACTCGAAACTCAGCTGACCAAATCCAGGTTGCAAAGTGCTATCATACATCACACATTAGTTTAGACATCGTTACAGAAACCATTAAGATATTCAGAGTAGTAAACGTTAAGGATCAGTTATTTCTTTGTCGGTGTTCGAACTGCGTACCTTCCACTCATTAACTGGATATATTAAGCTGTGATATCACAGAAATATGCAAGATATTTAATTCTCCCTTTTCTCCCCTCCACGCTTACACGGCGACTAGAAAGAAGCATGAGATCCAAATCACCTGGCTAGTAGTCTTGGCAATTTCTTTTCTGTTTTACAGATAAACAACACCAGTGGCTGAGTGATTAAGACCGATGAGTACTAATAGGATCGAACCCGTTCGAATATTTTGTTCGTATGAGTGTATTTCGAGGTTTACTCTGAATAAGCTGCTTCCTGATGGGCTTGTATAGAAGCTTAATTCGATGTCCTAATGGCCCTACTAAATTGTCAAGATAGTTATCACTTTTGGTCTCTAATAAGAACACAAATGTTTTATAAAGTTTAAAACAATATTGCCCTTACGTATAATAATAAAATAATATAAATAATATATATAATACAATTGATTGTTTTTTTGGTAGTCTGAGGCTACATACAAAATAGATTATTTAAGCTGATTCAAGGAATTAACGGTGTATAATTAAACGTCGGCAAGCATAGTAGCTGAAGCTAGAAACATTTTGGCAGAATTGACGAGAGTATGTAACACCAATGTGAAGTTACCAGAAGCTCTAACTCTAAAACGTTCAAAACCTGGGCTTAAATGCATATTTAGTTTGCATTTTAGTGAGGATAATGGAAAGACGTTAAAGTATGTGTTCAAAATATAATAAATGTTTAATTAACATAAAATTCTACTCCCGAAGCAAGTATTGTATGGCATACGTGCGTCGAAATGGCGCGATGAAGTGGTGCAGAGTGCTGTAAGTAAAATCACTCCGATGCCATATATCGCTGTTTCCCGTGCGGTATACATTGCTGCACGAACTGGAAACTCTCGATACTTCACCTGATCATCAAAATATTTAAATATTTGAATATTATCATTTAGCCGAAAATAATCGGGATTGAGTTCAGATGATAAGAGAGCCTGCCTTAGATTCTGGGTCGAATTTCTAGTCGGTGCTTGAGTTGCTAAATCGATGAAAAAATATCCAATATCAAAATCTCTGTCATCGTGAATAATATTGTAGATAGCTTTAACAATGAAGCTGTAACTATTTTCGGAATCAAGTTCTAAATCAAAGAGTTCGTGTAAAAGACGAAGTTCTTATGAAGTTGTAAACATGCGAAAAAGGCGGGAGAAATACCTTATATATTCCTCCTTTCAAAGGGCGACTGGAGATTAGGGGACCCAATCGCCAAATCCTGGTTGTGGAGAATCATCATCAAGTATTTAGTTCCTTAATTGATTATCCAAGCAAAGCTTGTAATTTGAGATTACAGAAATATAAATCTGGTTTCTTGAATGAAGTCTATTGGAGCAAAGGTTACTCCTTCATGAAATCTACAATGAGATATGATTATAAGATAGCATTACCAGCATGATATCATCTTTGAACCCGCGTTCTAAGCCAAAGGACTATTAACTTTAATAGTGAGCAAAAGAGAGTTTAAATATATTACATGTTTAGAATTAAATGGAACTCAATTCCTGTTGCTATAAATTAGGGAACAAAGAGTTATACTAATTTTTTAAAATGCGTTGACGCACTATGCTGCGAACTGAACAGTCGGGATATATTGAAATATTATCATGTGAGAAAGCAGTATTGCATTCTTTCGCTCATTATTTGCATTCTTGCAAATAATGAGCTGCATATTTCCGAAGATGATTAAATATTTTCAAAATTTGTGTAGTCCTATAATCTTTTAAACTGCATTATTTGCATTTTCATTAAGATTTCTTTGCATTTAATATGAAAGCAATAAATGACGAACACGGTGAACAATTTCACAAGAAGATATCTACTGTGAAGCACTGATAGTATCCACAGTAAAACGTAGGAAGGATTGCTGATTATTATTCGTGAATTATTAACCAAAATATACTTTTAGAACTATATAAATGAGAAAAATCCAATTATGTAGCAGATCTATAATTATTTTCGCTTGGTGCACCAGTAAAGTATGCAAATGTATCTTCGTAACACACAAAATAAATTATATTGCAGTAATGTATAAATACATATCTTCCACTTCCTTAAGCTTAAGAGTTTGTAGAGTCATTAGGTTGTATGAATGCAGGAACCTGAAAAATGTGCATGACCCTCGCTGGAGTTCGAACGCCGGACCTCCAGAACAAAGATCCACCACCTTTTAGTTCGGGCGTCACCTGTAGTCTTTTCTAGAATTATCCGATGTCAAGAGTTAACCGATGTCAGGAAACTGAAGAAATTCGCAATGCCTTCGCGATATTCATGCTTCCAATTACATCACAAAGGGATATAGAGGAGAGGGAGAAAATACTTTATAATTTCAAAAGATATGAAGCATAAATTAAGGCAAAGCGGAAAAAAGTACAAATTTTGTTAAAGAGAAAAATGAGTGAACATGTTATTACAGCGATTATGACATTAAAACTGAATGTTCACAGCTAGTGTTTGGCAGATAACGAAAAAGGAATACATCATAGTGTATTTTCTTTCCCGTTTCCACATCCCATCGTGGAAAGCATACTCGACGCGTATGCGAGACGTTCAAGATTCTAGTCCTGGCGAGGGCACTGCCCATTTTTCACGTCTCCAGAATCAAAAGCCTTAATGCAGTGATTCTCGATCTTTTTTTTTTGTCGTAGCACAATTTTAACTATTTCAAAATTTGGCGGCACACAAAGAAAAATATAAGTTGTTTACTTACCTAAAACACACAGCGTAAAATAGTTTATGATAATAATTTTGAATGTAAAATAAAATCATATGTACTAGAGAAACAGCAATACGTTTATTAATGGATTAATTACAAGCTAACAATCAGGATACTTTTAATCGGATGAAAAATAAGGAAAATATCGCCGTATAAACAACTGCTTCCATTACAGTTTGTCAGATTCGTCCGAACAGATTCCATTAAGTTCGGATGTTTCGCAGATCGCACGTTTTTCGTCTGTATACGCAAGAATCAGTGCAGCTGCAGTGGAAGACTTCCATGTCGTTTCAATGCAATGGAATCATTCGTGCGTAAACGTCTCTATTCGGACGAAGAGAATTCGTATAAAAACGTTTCCAAAGGACAGGTAGCCTGACACGTGTGAGCCGACTTTAGGTATAAAAATCAGTTTATGATTCTAAGAAGGAACGAGTTACAAAACAAGTCATTAAACATTTTTATGGATTTAAATACCCATTCCTGTTAAAATAATTTGTACACTTCCTTTTTGAGTCATATTATTTAATAATTTTAACATATTCTTATATATAAATACCCTTCTTTAATTTAAACTTTACTCGTAGTAAAAGAAAGCATTATGGTGGTAAAATGCTAGTATACGGTACGGCTTTGGAGTGATTTTTGAAAGTGTCGCCAACACCAAAATGATGCGATTACGTTTGTCTCCAAATTTTTGGCAACCTCAAAGTTAAGCGCTGCCACAAGTTTGCGTAGGCAAAAAAGTGAACAAAATGATAAACTGAAAATGATAAATCCATAAGCATACAGTGAGACACAAGAACAAAAGCAAGCATTTAGAAATTGACAATAATTTTTAACAGACTCTATAACAAATAAAAATATAATTTTCAGAGTACATCGCTTAGATTGTGGGGCAAGCTCCATATCTTTCCCACATTTGGGGCAACGGAAAGCCTTCAGCAGCAATCCGGCATCTACTGTCCATTGAATAATAGCACGTTTCCTTCCAGTTCTAACTTCCAAAAAATTTCATGTTCAAAAATTCATCACCCATAGCACTGCTCATCATGACCAAAAAGGTACGACAAAAGACGTTATCAAGCTAAAATCATGTTTAGACTAAAATCATTCGAACTCACGAATGCTCACGAATGAAATAGAAACAGTAACCGATTAATTACAAATATAGTAACCAATCAGAAACTCGGGAAAACCACTACCGTTTTGTAAAAAATACAAAAAATAAAAGTGAAATAAATTTACCTGGAAATACGTTATCCTTTCTCGTTCAGCTCGGTCGACGATCGAAGATTAACGAAACTTCAAACGATGGTTTTAAATAATGATTTTCTCACATCTGCACCAAACAGAACTTCTGAATTTAAATTATATGCTAAACATGTTCGAAACGGTTCCTAAATGCGCTCTCTTCCAGAGCACCAAAATTACCACAATTGGCGAGCGCTTATTAATGTCTAAAAAACCGAATTTTGCCAATTCTCATGTGTACGATATACTAGGATTAAACCGAGCATTCCTAAAATTTGACTGCACAGTTTAAGATTTTGGAGGCACACAAAAGTGCCGCGGCACAGTGGTTGAGAATCACTGCCCTAATGACTCTACAAGAAACGCATGAACTAAAAGCTGTTGGGCGATAATTCGTCACCATCAGGATTTGGCGACCAGGTCCCCTCAGCCCCAGTCGCCCTTTAAAAGGAGAGTATATAAGGTATTTTCTCCCTCCTTTCCGCATTCTTTCGTGGTGTAATACCTAAGAGGGCTTTCCCCATTTTTCACTTCTCCTGATTCAAAAAAGCCTAATTGACTCTACAAACGAATGCACTGTTTAAAGTATATTTTCGTAATTTCATACTCTGGTATGCGTGTGACAGAATATAAATGAAAAACATGTTTTATAATTTAAGCAACAAGCTTACATTTTCCGAACATTTTTTCACGCTTTAGATTGTTATGTAATCTTTTAGTGCTTCATTTTTCATTGCTTCATTTAAGTGCTTCATTTTTCACTAATGATAATGAGCCTTGTTTATGCAAATTTAATTTTAATCTAAATATGAAAAAAGATCAAATTCGCTGAAACAACCTTGTATTTGGCGTACATTTACAAAAAACACGCAGTCGATTTCGAGGGTAGCTACAGGTCCCTCATCATCAGGAGAACAAAATATCTAGAATTCTCCTGATCAGGAGGGACCTGTAGCTGCCCTCGAAATCGACTGAGTGTTTTTAGTAAATGTACGCCAAATATAAGGTTGTTTCAGCGAATTTGATTGTCACATTGGCGTGTTTCTCTTCTATTGTTAAACTTCATATTTTTTACATAGTTACATATTTTTTTAAAAACAAAACCAGGCACTAGGCTTCTTGTACTGTGTTGGCCAACGATTTGCTTAGTTAAAGACTCAGTTCAACTCATTCCACTCATTCTGTTGAACAGTTCGATTTGGGCAAAACACACGAGAGCTATTTGCCAAAGGGGATGCATGCCTTCGTGGAGAACTTTTTAAGGGAAAGTGCCTCTTATACACGCTTATATGCTTCGGAAGTCAAGCCGTTTTCCTACCGATAGCTATATCTTTAGTATAATCATTTTAAAATTTTCTTTAGCGGTTTCTTCTGCAAATGCATAAATTTTAACATTATGTTCAGATTAAATTAAAAACTACTCACCTGCTTTTGAGACGCAAAAATTCTCGGTTTCAAACAAATGACTTCAGACAATAAATCCTTTCATGATTTTCGAACTTCTGTTTCAGTTTACTCACAAAAGCTCGAGACGGACGAAGGGAATTGAATAAATCTAGCGAAAGGATTCTATTGATGTCGCTTTCATGTTATTGGAATTGCATTCTCCTTAAACTCAGCTTTATTCGAAAATCGTTTCTGTAATCTATTCAATGGAAATGAATTGGAAACTTACATAAATATTTAACAAACGAGTCTGCAATTTAAAACGGACGAAGACCTACTATTACATCAGCTGTCAAGGAGAAAAGTTAAACTGACTGAAGCAGACATGATTTTGTATCAAGAGACAAAAATTAAAAGATATCACTAGGGAAAAAAACTATACTTTAGATAGACACCTGTTTCCAGCTCTCAGTAAATCATTTTCAGATTGCTCAAAAATTCGAAGTTTAGTTTTTAAAATATGCGGAATGCTTCAAAGGAATAATACTTTTAAATATAATTTGAAAGACTGGTCGCGTGTCCCTGGTTCCCATTCAAAAAACTGATCTAACCAGGAAGGTTTCAGAAAATTATTCATCATGTGATATTTTTAATAAAAATGCTCAGCATTGCAAGATATTTTCTCCTTTCTTTCCACATACCTTCGTGACGTAATTGGGAGCATACGCAATGCGAATTCGAGAGGTGCAGGGTTCGAGTCCCGGCTAGGGCACTGCAAATTGTTCGGCGATTAGATACCCTAATCCCCAGTCCCCCTATAAAAACATTTTCTCCCTCCTTTCCGCATGCCTTCGTGGGGTAATTGAAAGCATACTCGGCGCGTGTTCGAGAAGTTCCGGGTTCGAGGCCGGACGACGGCACTGCGCATTCCCCCCTCTCTAGCATCAAAAACCTTAATGACTGTATAATATTCGTACATAACAGCACTCGGAAGAGACGTGGATTAGTCATTGCCTCTCAGGAAATAAAAAACTAAAATATAACATTTAAAATTTACTTTCTAAATATTCAATTCTTAATATAAAAATGAAAGTCGACGTACCTTAAGACCCACACATATATTAACTATGAACTATTGCAACACAAAATTGCTATTTTCACATAAAGTTAGTTTTTTTGTGTCTAGCCTCGTTTTGTTACCTCACTCAGTCCAAAGATGTATTCAAATTTGATTTGTAAGAGATAAAATTATAAACTGAGGAAAAGCGTTATAACCGCATATGACTTGCTTGAACTTGACTTTTATATGCGTAAGACCGCATGACTTGTAATTTGCCGCGTAACGGTTGCTGCGCTCACTTTGCATTTAGAAAGCTCTTTATCTAGTGAATGAGTTTGCTAATTATTAGTTCAGGTAGGTAAGTTAATTTGATTTCGTTCAGGTTGTCCGAATCAGAATGTTGTAGCTTTGCTTAGAAATTCTTGTATTGTATTCAGTATGTCCAACTAATTGCTGTAATATCAAGATTTTACTTTTATTTTATAAAATTTAAATTTGGTACTCACAGGTTCTGAGGTAAAATAAAGTTTCATTTGCTTAGATGTTTGTGCTTGATAATTCGCATCATAGTTTTAAGTGGATATAGGTGCTTAGCTAGTTAGAATGTTATAGATGTTGTAGATTTATAGTTAAAATAGCTGCAGTTATTTCATCAATGCAAAGATACTGGAGTAATTGAAACTTATAATTGGCATAATTTATAGCAAAAGGATATTTGGTGTCTATATATTTAGTTCTATCATTGCGTTGGACCCTATTGAGCATTTTGATGTTCTCATAGAAATTGTCCTCCCAGAAATATATTCTACTCACAGAAAATGCAATTTTTTTCTGTGAAACGTCTGTGAGTCTTTTACGACAGACTGGATTTTTTCCTTCTTTGGTAAGGGTTATAAATTGTACTTCACACTCACTAATAATGTCGCACACTGTTGTTTTTTTTTTAATTTTAGGTAAACACGTTGTCTTAATATACAAAAGAACAACCGTTATTTGGTTCTTTTATTTATTTTTTTATCAACATAGGGTTTTCCGAATTTGCATGCACATAGTGTCATAGGGAGTGTCATAGGGAGCTGTTTTGCTTTTCGTTTCCCATATGCCTTTAAGCAATTTAAGACCTTTAGTTGATTTCAAATGTCTGAAGAGTATTTTGACTCCGATTCAAACGGATTGGATATGTTTCTACACCTTTCTGGCTGTTGTATCACAAGTAATGATGTCATGACATTTTCTTCTATATGGGTGCGAAGAATCGAGCCAATGGATGAACACAGAAAACTTAAGAGTGACGCTCAATAGGAGGGAATTTTACGTCATTCACGGCGGTAAGTTTGTGGTGATGATAAGGACTATAAAGCTTAATGACAAGAGGGTGATGACGAGAGCCTCTACTGGCAGCATTAACGAATGATACTTCATACCTCTTCTGTGTTCATATTCATTGTCAGAACGAACAAAGCAACCCAGCGCTTTGCTGGTTAAGATGCAACTATAGTTTCTACATCCGGTTTAGTGTTAAACGCTAGTGTAAAAACTATATTTCTGCACTTGATCGAAAAATTTTTATTCTCACTTTTGTTTATAAAATCTTGCATCAATATAGTCATTTACAGGATAATATTGCAGTTTTTACGGCATGTGGCTTTCTTGGTTTACGTAGAAGATTCATTTATTTTTGCGTTCGGAATATATGCTTAAATAGTAATGAAGATTAAGGTAAAACAACATGTCGAACAAATAGTAATTTCGAAGTCAAACAACAAAAATCAGCTTTATATCTGCAAATTTTCACAGGATTAGTTTCGATGATTCTTACGGAACTACCATCCTCAGCTGCCAAAGCGCAAATGAACGAGATAAGATATTGTGATAATTAAAATACAATAACACGCCGAACAAATATTAATTTACAAGTCAAACAACAAAAATCAGCGATATATTTTCAAATTTGCGCTTTTGGAGCTGAGAATGATTGTTCGGTAACACCATCGAAACTAGTCCTGTGAAAATCCGAAATTATAGTGCCGATTTTTGTTGTTTGACTTCTAAATTAATATTGTGATAAGATAAGATAAGTATGGCTGGACAGGAGTTAAGCTTCTAACGCCATCTATTGATGAAACAAGAAAACTAAAACATAATTTCCTTAAGCTTGAAGGTAATGATGGAATGGAATAAGTGTCATTAACTATAACAGAAAGATTTTTCTGAGTGTGAAACGCCTCTAGAAAATATAATTCACCAGTGGAAGATGTTTTTTAAATAACTTTGGCTGTAGAAAAATGGAAAGTGTGATTTTCGGACTAACAATGCTTAGCAACAAAGGACTTCTGTGTTTCCATTTTCCTAACATGTATTCCTTAACGCGAAATTTTAAGGCTGTCTTAGTTTGACCAATGTAAATTAAACCACAATGAAAAGGAATCCTCTCAATACCCCAGGAATTCATATCCGGAATGGGGTTTTTAAGTATGGAACGCGGAATTTTATTAATAGGAGAATAGATGACCCGAAAGTCAAATTTCTGTAAAATATGTGCAATTGTATTTCTAATTGATGGAAAGAAAGGAATGACAACAGAATTCTTATCTCCTAAAACAAGAGTGTGTCTTACGGTATGTTGAGATGAGAATTTTTTAACTGCTTGATTAATAACATTGAGTGAAAAATTCCAGTCAATAGCTACTCCTTTTAAATAATTTAGTTCTTGATCAAGAGCGAGTTTGGAGCAGTAAACCTGGAAGTGCACGGACAACAAAGGAATTAAAATGAAGCTAACTTTTGTTTAGTCGGATGATATGATTTGAAGTGTGGTGGAAGGGAAACCGATGAAGGTTTACGGTAAACCGTTGTACTAAAGTTGGATGTGTTACGTGTGACCAATATGTCAAGGAACGGAAGAGAATGGCATGTCTCAAGTTCAAACGTGAACGGAATAGCAGGTTGAATGGAATTCATTATTGAAAGAACTTTATTTAAATCATCTTTATTACCGTCAAACATGGTAAAAGTATCATCTACGTAGCGGAACCATACCGGGAAGTTTAATGTTTCAAATAATTATTTCCGTATGTCCCGTGCAATGAAAATTAACCCTTGAACCTCACGGTATAACGTGACGTCTTATAATGGCCGCTGTCATAAGCGGACTTTGCATTCTAATTGGCGTTGCTTGCATATTAGCTAGTCATCACTCAATGTTTATAAGTATCCCGTTCTAATTTTAATAATAACGTAATTTTAATACGTTCTAAATTTAATAATAAAATATTTTCTACTTGGTATTTATAAAAATCACAAGGATTGCAAAAAACGTTTTCAAATTTATTAAAAATCTAGATATAAGAAAGTGTAAGTGATAACTATAACACAAATGTATACATGTTAAAATCTCGAAGATTGCTGGAAGTTTCAATGGTATTTTGCGCAAGTTAAAACTAAAACACTGCTCTGAGCCTGTGGACGTTGTTATTTGCTTTCAAATTCAGTATAATTCTATTTAACAATATATTTCGCCGTCTTATCCGTACGCTGTATAGCGGCCATGATAAGATTTACTTCACGTTGCTAACATTTCCTTCCAGTTCTGTGACGTCATACTTACTCCATCTATTCTAACCTCCACGATATGTTATTGCCACGTTAATTCTTTTATTGATATTGAGAAAAAGTTTATATATTACATTAAATTTAAATGATGACGTCATACGTACACGTATTAACATAAAGTGTCAAAAGTTTTTTGTTTCCTGGTTTTAAAACGAAAAATTTATTTACGAATTGGTTATTGCTTGGAAAGAATTAACTAATCTCATTCATACTCAAATGTTTTAATGCACTTTCATTTCAGGTGTATACAGAACTCATAAATTTTGCTTTGGTCGGAGCTAGCAACTTTGTATACAGTACATTAAAGAATTACTCCTTTTATTTTTAGTTTTTTAGGATTTAAAACTTAAAAATATTGCTTTGGCCGTAGCCCGCTCATCTGCAGGCTTGTCCCCTAGTTAATTTTAAAAGTTGGTCTAATCTCAGTTTTATTAACTCTTTTTCTACGAGTTTTGTGGTATTCAATGGACACGGAGAATTCAGTAGTATGTTTAATACAAAATACGTTTTTGATTTTGACTGCAGAAGATATTTTTTAATGGAAACTCCGTTTAAAAATGAGTTGTTAATCACCGTGCAGTACATTATTTGAGATATTTTCTCAGTTTATTCTTAAAACAAAATTCAGAATGCCTTCTCAAGGCAACTTGAATAGGTAAAATGATTGCAGTTCTAAATAAGAATATTACTTAAAGCGACTTATAGTGTTTTGAAATACAAGCATATCTCTTTAAGCATAATAATGTATCAGCCATATTACTGAATTACAAACATTAAAGATAAAACAATTTTTATTTCTACTTTTTATTTTGTAAATTAATTTAGGTATCTAAGAAAAAAGAAACTTGAAAAATCTATCTTAATCTAATCGGTAATCGAATACAATCTTCAACGTACTTGATGAAGGGCTAACTTATACACGGCAACGGTATTCTGAAGTAATGAACTTAAACTCTTACAACTTAATATAAAATTTTTAGATACATGTCTAAGATAGTTTCTTAATAAGATGTTCTAAAAGTCCTACTGAATTTATATTTTATTTGAAACTAGCCGCTGCGCGGCCAGCCTTCGTCTGGCTTTTAAGCGTACCGGAAAAATGCCTAAAGAGAACACCAAACATTAAATTTGAAAACTGCACAGAATTTTACTCTGCAGAACAATTTTATCAAAAAAGAAATAAACAACAACGGAAAAAAATTCAGTTAAAAATGCATTGCATATAAAAAGTATACAATGAAATAAGCAATATCCTTTAATAAAATATTAATTATCTTAATAAATAAATTAACCAACTTCCTGCTGCCTTCTCTAGACAAACATCCAGTATCCAAGAGAAACATTAAATTTAAAAACTGCACAGAATTTTCGCCCTCATTTTTCTAGGTGGCAATAGTGCTGATATGAGCAACAATGGCACGCAGCCATTGTTGCTCATATAATGAGAGAAAATCATCAATTTGATACTATTTCATTAAAAAAAAGAAAAAAAAACTCATTTGAATTTTGAAAAATCGATGTGCACTGGCTCTTGTCTAGATGCATCTTATGTACCAGATTTCATAGGCCTGGGTCTATTAGCTTACCGCAGTACGAACGAAAGACACCTACACACACAGAAAGACTCGTTCTTTTAAATATAGATATATAAATTAATTAAACAATTTACCTTTGCAAAAAAAAACAATCTTTAAATATCTTAAACTGTCCAATAGAGTGAAATCTCGCCTTGCCCATTATGTCTTAAAATGACGCGATTTCGTCAGAAAACATAAAATAAAAAAAAAAAAAATCTACTTCGAATTTCGAAAAACTCGCTTCGAGGTGCACTGGCTCATGCAAAAAAATCATGCAAAACTTTTCAATATCTTACAAACAGTGAAATAAGCAAAAAAAAACATGAAAGAAACCAAAAAAAAAAAAAAAAACAT
>KK112032.1:47855-92247 GCA_000611955.2 Stegodyphus mimosarum | reverse complement strand
CTTATCCTAATAAATAAATTAACCAACTTCCCTTTGCAAAATCTTAAGAACTCAAATGGTATAAACAGATTAAAAACTTAAACAGATTCAAAAATATCATGAAAACCTTTTTTATAATTAAAATTATATATAATTAAAACATAATATAAAATATTACAATGAAATAAGCAATATCCCTTGATACAAATGTTAATTATCCAAATAAAGTAATTAAACAATTTACCGTTTCAAAAAGAAACGACTTTTTAACTTTCAGTCTCTCAAAAACAGTAACATAAGAAAAACGATGAAAAATTGTTGCCAAACCGAAATTTTTAAAAGAATGAAACTATTCAAAATGATGCGATTTCATCAAAATTCTGTCAATAACAATAAGAAAGGAAAATTGTTGCCAAAACTACATTTTAAAATATCTGAGATGTGAGAAGTGTATTCGGAAGCTTCATTTAAAAAAATTTTTAAAAATACAAAATATTATTATTTTTCCAAAATTCTTTTTTTAAAAGAGTCGAAAAGATTAAATTTCAGCGTGTTCAAAAATCAAAGGAAAATAAACAGCACATTTTTTAAAATAAGTTTTTAAAAAAAAAATCCGCCGAAAAGGTGTTAAGCTCACCTTCCTAAATAAATTCGTATTTAATCGATTTATTGAAGTACGAAATTTATTTTAAGTTCGTAAAATAGCTATGTGTCTACGCTTCACGACGATATAAAAATGAAATGTATAGAGTGAAATCTCGCTTTCCTGTAACCCATTATGTCTCAAAATGACGCAATTTGGTCACAAAAAATAAAATAAAAAAATTCTAATTCGAATTTCGAAAAACTCGCTTGGAGGTGCACTGGCTCTTGTGTAGATACACCTATGTACCGAATTTCGTGGCCCTGGGTCTATTAGCTTACTCGCAACACGAACGAAAGACACACACACACAGACTGTTTGTTTTATTATATGTAGAGATAGTCAGGATTTAATTTCAAAATTTGCCAATAACGAAAACTAAGAATTGTAAAACATTCTCGCTGGCGGTATGTTAAGCAATAAAAATCAAGCAATCTCATTGCCTTGTTATATATTTGTGTTTTTGCATTTGTCTGTATTTATTCTTTAAAATAAATAAAACTAAATGCAACAAATACATTTTTTGAGTACAAAATTATAAAACAGAACTTGTTTCATAACTTATACTTTATTATAGTATATTATTTATTATAGTTTATACTTTAATTAGATTCGATGCATCCTCTCTTCAAAAGAAAATTAATCAAAGATTTAATAGTTTTCCTGAAATATTTACATTATTTCCATTATTTACGTAAAGTTTTAAGACAACTATTAATCCAGTACTCTTACTTGTGGACACTTTAATAATTAGTTTAACTCAGCAGCCGAACTTGGCAATGCAAATGGTAATTTTCTTCCGCAATACAAGTGTTAATGTACATACCAAGGAAAACTTCACTTCATAAAATTTGCATAGAAGAATGTTTTTTCCTCTTTTATAAATTTTATTTTTTTTTTGCGTTTGTCAAACAGAGGTTCATAAAATACAAGCAATATACTTACTGAGGTTTGATTGATTCACCCTTTAGAGTTACTGCTTAACTAAGCAAGAAATTCTGAATTTTCGTAGCCCGAACATGATACAAAATTTCTAGAGCATCAATATTTCCTTCACAATGTAGACACTTTATCGTAAAAGTGAAGTATGTTTATTTCACTCTAGCTGAAGCAATGTCACCCTAAGACAATGAATAGCTAATATCTTGGGGTATTTTTGACAATGTATAGCTAACGTTTTGTGTTGTGAATTATAGCATTCAGTTTTATCAGCTCTATTTATATTTTATCAACTCATAACCAGTCAAGATAAGAGATGCAACAAAAATATTATTACAGTCCTTGTTTTCTAGTTATTAATAATATATAAGCATATAAAATATTAAACGAAAGAATAAATTCTTTGCCATTAAAAACGAAAGAGGACGTGAGCACAAATATTAATAGATTACATTTTAGCCAGCTCATTCTCCACAACAGTGCTTTGAAAATTCATGTTTCAAAACATGTTCAATATATGTGGAATTCCGTTGACAAACGCTGTCTAAGATATACTTCTGGAACTAAACTGTTTGGCAACAAAAGTAGTTCTCAGACAGTGACTTGAAACTGCATATCCTGAAATAGGTGTGTATTCTACGAGGAAGATTCGATCTTGGACTCCGATTTTACCTAAACGCTGTATAAGTATAGGAGACCCAAACGGCGATATATCTGACTCCTTTCAGCTGCATTTCTCAAAAATCAATAAAGAGAAGACTGAGTTTTCAAACGATATTTTGCAGGCTTCTGCACTAATTAAAAATAGAAATTTTTAAGGCCAGTGGAACAGAGGAACAGCTTTTCTACCCGTCGCAAAGGGTACAAAAATTCTAGAGAAGATTTAAGTAATATTGTTTATTATCATGTCATCCTGACGATTACAGACAACTAAAACAGTAAACGAAATTCACTTTGTAGCTTTTGTAAACAAACATTGAAGTCGAAATAAAAATGTAATATACAAATCAACAAGCTCCTATACAAGCTCTGTCTTAGGCCTTAAATATTGGCTAAGCAAATGTAATTTACCGAAGCTAAAGTATGTGAATAAATTCAAGGAGGCATATACGGAATAGCAGGTCAGCAAGGCTACAAAAAGCACTTCCTTTACTTCAAGAGCTTTGCTCTTTTAATACATTAACTAATTTGCAATCCGGTGGAAGTTGACGGTATGTAAAATAATAGTAAAGGCAGGCTAAAAAGACAACTGATTCAATTAACATAGAACTCCATAGCTTATATTACGTAACCCTAGCAGTTTGTTCGAATTCCTGGTATTAAGTTTAGGAAAATATAATAGATTAAAGCACGGATCGGTAACGCTCCACCGATCCCTCAGTATATTTCAGATTTGCTTTCAGAATTACCGTTTCAAAGCAGGGAGGGCTATAGCAGGCTCCCCATAGAGTGAAAGTTATGCGCATAACTATTCATACCAATAACTATTCTATTATTACACGTGTAGTAATGTACACCCATCTATAAGCACAGTTATCGTAAAAATAACGTTTAAATAGTTTTGTAACAACGAAGTCAGCTTATTGGGCATAGGTTCCAATATTCCTACAGCTTCATTTTTTGGCTTTAAAAACCAAACGGGTTTAATAACTATTTAAACAAGAGCTTAAAACAGTTCTTCATTCCAAAATATTCATTTTTGCTGTCCATAGTAACGAGATAATAAAAAATAGATAATTCTTTTTCGAGCATATGTATTGTGATGCAGCATTTCTTTTTAATATCAATTTTATCTATGTATTGTATTTAATTTATTTATTTAATTTCTGATATAATTACCTACAATATAAAGTCTGATATATCTAATGTTAGTTTCAATCTCAAGGAAAATTTAAAACTTTGTTTATGTAGCAACGATAGTTTGTTAAGAAATCTTGGATTATGAAACAGGTAAAAGAATTACAAAAATACCAACCTATAGTTGTATGGTTCATTCTGCGTTAAAAAGTTATCTTATCATTTTTGTCTTTCCTGTCATTTTTATTTTAGTCAGCTCCCAACCAAGATGCAAATTAATTAATGTACGTAAGCACAGAGTTAGGTTTAAGAGAAAGCTTTAGTAGCATCCAAATGATATCAGCTCGTATCTCAAACTCGTATCCAGATGATCTCAGCTCCTGTCTCAATACTACAATTGTTTAAATTTACTTAAATTCAGATTTATATTAGCCCATCTAGTCTATTTGCTACCGTGAGTCAGACACCTGAGCCAAAACCTGTGCATGCGCCTTGTTTTGTAAATCTCAAATTTTAACACTTAATTCTATTTTTTCCTTTTGCTAAGCAAGCAGCAATAAGTGTATCTATTATTACACAAATTTTGTAAATTGTTAAGTTGAAAATCCAATAGAAAGGTTTATTTTAACCCTTTTAGTGTGCTCAGTGTTATCTTATTGGAAGATTGAGGTGGCGGAGGGGGTAGAGAGTGTCGTCCGAGTGTCTTCTCGAACACCGAAATAACATTTAAAAATGCTAGGTTCCTCTGATGAGGACGCAATAAAGGCAGTAAAAATAAATGAACGCGGCTTTTAAGGACATAAAAAACTCTGAAAATTTATACTCAAATTAATGAAAATTCGATAAAGTTCCTTAAATTAAAAACTTCACCACGTATTGTTGATATCAATCACTTTAAGTGACACTCAATCTTTCCATACAAAAACAACCGATTTATTCAACACAATGCATTAAGTTATTATTTAAAAAACGTGACTAAGAAAAAGCGAGAGCTAAAAGAAAGTTTTATCGCTAGATCGTGAAAAGAATAACTAATTATTTCTTTGTGTTTATTAAAAAGATCTCAAATTATTTTTTCTGGTATATAGAAAAATGGTGGCCCGCCTATTTTCCTCGAAAAAATGAAAGAAAAAGTAAAGCGCCTGCTCATGTTTATTATGTAGTAAACAGTTAAACACAACTACATATGAATTATAATTTTAATAGCACTGCTCAGTAATGTAGAAAATATTAATCACATCTGCATACAAATTTTCAAAATTTTATAGAACTGCCCAGCAAAGATTCTGTTTTACTATAGAAAGTCTTGCTTTCTAAGCATTTTATATGTTGCTTTGAGATAAGCACTAAATGTTCTATTACCGTCCACATATTTCCATTAGCATCATATGGTAACATGTAAGTACTTCCTAAAAGTATATTGAAGCATGAATTATGTGTGGCTGAGCATTAACGTTTAAATTCGAGGAATGCAAAACCGATTTGATAATATTAATTACAAAATAATGACTATTAGTAACATCAAATCTCGCTGTTGTTGTAAAGGAAAAGCATAAAACATTAAACAACCCTTTCATAAAATATCCAGTATGAAAGCTACAAATAAAAATTTCGTGGAGAATTAAAAATGGTAATTATGTACATTAGATTTCAGCTAGGATATGTAAAATATGTCTGCCTGACTTGTGAGAGGATAGGGGAGGGAGGGAAAATAGTTTTCACAAAAACGACTGATCAGCACTGGCATTGGTAACGTAAGAGAAATACAATATCATAATCAGGATGCTTAAACTATCCAAAAATCTTTGCCTCCAGCTCAAATACTTAAATATTATTTCTTACACACTAAGCGTGTTCATAAACATATGGGATCCGCTTACCCGAGAAACTTTCTTACACACTTAATGTGTTCATAAACATTTAGGATTCGCTTACCCGAGAAACTAACTTCTTGATAAGTGGTTTTTTTTTAATCTCAAATGTTATCTTTGTCACTATATAAACTAGAAAACTATTTCAAAATCAAAAGTAAAATCCACAATTGAATCTGAATTCAAAATTATAAAATAATCTTTTAAGATTATTTTCGAAGTACTCTTGAAAAAGCGAACTGTTTAAAACGCTGAAATTTTTAAACATTTGACTGATCTTCTGAAGCTATTCAAAGTTGTAGAAAGAGAGCAAGTATACGAAATTTCATATTTTTATTTCCATCTAGAATTCTTAAATTAAAAACCTTGTAATCTTTAGGAAGTAATCTACGACCTTTGTGATTGTTTCTACTGGGAAATCTTTGATTCTAAAACACTATAGCAAGAAGACTATATTTTTATGACTTCTGATACCTTTTATTGTAAGATATTCTTCAGGATTAGTAGATGAGATAATCGTAAGCTTTCATGTTTTTTTTAATTTTTGTGTGTATTTTTCTAAGTATACTTAAATCAAAATTAAATGCATGTTACAAAATGGCCTTTGCTTCATAGAAGAATTCTGCTTGCATATTTGAACTCAGCGGCAGAAATACTCAAAACTTCAGATAGTTAAGCTAAAGAGACAAATAAAAATTTTAAACTTTCAATAAATTTATCGTTAGATAATTAAGCTTATTGCATTACAGAACCTAACATAAATGATCGAAGAAGGGAGGAGAGGCAGGTCACCCTCTAGCGTTTTAAATACGCCATTATTTCAGGAACTTGCATACTTTCCCCTGTAAACATACTTAGAGAAGTCATTTAGCTTTTGTGTGTGTCATAATAAAATGACTTATATGCAAATTGCAAAAGAATATTTTTAAAACCTTCCTCCAAAAATAATATTTTTTTTTTAAATTTAAAAGTATTTTTACAGAAAAATGAAACTTCTTCAATCTCAACAGCCTACCACTTCATCTAGATATGCTTCGTGTGCGTAAATATGGAATCATTAATATTGTATTAAAACTCAAAGCCTTGTTTATATGCTTGTGTTTAAAGTGACTTTTGTTCAAAGTGTAATGCTATTCATAATCATGCACAATGACAATGAAATGAACTTTTTACAACATTTGTTTAAATTTCTAAACCTCCCAATTATTATATTGCTCCAGTATTGACTTTTACGCTCACTATCTCTTTTTCTTAGGTGAAAACAAAAGTAGCATCTCCTGAACAATTTTAATGTTTGCAAGAATTCGAGCTTTCAAATACATACTGTAGTGATGCTTTCATATCATCCGAAAATACAGCAAAGGTAACATCTGACAGGATTTATTACTCTTCATTCCACTCCCTTCAGTGGGAATGGTATTTATTTTACATATCCGGAGGTTTAATGTGATAATAGAAGGAAACATTTATTTAAATTTGCCTGACCGTTCGATTATTTGGCTTTTACCACATTTGTTTGGCCTATGAAATCAAATTTCAATCTGAAACACTAACGTGAAGCTGAGCATTGAAAAAAAATTGTATTCATGGAATTTAAATTTTATAGTTCTCATTACGTTGTTTGGAATGCAGCAAAAAGTTATTTTATTACAACCTACTTTTTGTTTCGTTCGTTACTCTGATTAATTTACTCTGATATCGCCTCTTTTCTATTTTTTCTAGAAAAGCTAAATGCGGATTCCTTTAGAGAAAAACAGGAAAAGGAAACGAAAACATAAAAAGTAAATATTGTATTTGTTATCAACTACATACTTTTGGGGTACCCAGCATTTTTCCTATATTTCGATTTAGGATTTGAAACACAATTTACGTAAGCGCCTATTACAATATGAAAATCTCTAAGTGAATGTGTATAAAATCATCTTTTTTGTAACTTGTTAATTACATGGTGTAAGTAGTTAAAATATCCAGCTGATGCTGAAAGATTAGTCATTCGGAATCCATTGACGGGACAGTTTTTCATGTTTCCTACTTTTAGAACCCTTTTATTTTCTACTAAGGCATACATAATAAAAATAATGTAGACCAAATAATTTGTCATGAATTGAACTTCAACAATTAGTTTCTGCGCGTTTTTCCAATCGCCTTTAGAGTGTGTATTTCTACCTTTTAGCGCTTTTCCTGCGCTTACTCTTGCTGTGCAAGCTGTCAGTATGTCCAGCTAGCATCGAAAGTTCCGTAGTTCGTCTTCTGGACACAGCACAGATGATATTTTCTGTCTTCTATTTTAAAACGCCTAACTATTCCCTTAAATATGATGTTCATAAATGATGAAAAATTAGTTAACTGCCCACTGTACAGGCTTATCATGTTAACTGTTGTGTGTTATTAAAAATAGTTATAAGAAAGTTTCTGTTAATAGCACTAATTCCACACGTCTCATGTGCACCAATTACAGCCAATATAAAAGCAGTGGTATCTGTAAGATTTTCATTGCATTGAAATCTGCATGTTGACTTTGTGGTACATACGCTTATGCATCTTTGCTACAATTTCAGCGAACGCGGAACGCTGGGCGGTTACGTTTTAGCTTCTAAAAGACACTAAACACTTAATATTTCGAGCTTAAGTGATTTTATTCTTTCCTTTCGTCGTTCAATAAAGGCATCTTACTGCTAGACTGAAATGAAAGACTTTGCCCTGTATCAGACATCTCACTCTCCTTTTTTTTGTGTTTTCGGAAACATTCTCTAAAAATTCATTTAACTTCATTTCCAATAATGCAATAAAATGGGTAAAGCTGCTTCAGAATTTCATGCGGCTGACTGTATATTTTTATCAGAACAGGAGTCTTAGTTTAAATCAACCCAGAAACAACTGCCATAAGGCTACGATGATTGACTGTAAATACAGCAAATCCCTCGAGACATACATTTCTCGAACAGAAGCTTTTTGTTTTCATCCCTTGTAATAACTTACTTGTATAATCCACAGTACTAACACGTTTCAGAAATTTTACACGAAGATTTTTCAGCTTTCAAGGGGAAACAAAATCCGGGGAAATGAATATTTCTTTTGCTTTTATGACGAAATATGAGTATCAAAATTTCAAATTTAAAAGCCAAAAGTTTTTGAAACTATTATTCTTTTCCCAAAGAAAAAAATCACGCAGGAGGGAATGCAATTCAAAGAAAAGGGCGTTGAAAACTAGAGCAGAGTCAAAAGCTTTTTGTTTACGGTTCGCTAAATGAATTTCCTCGGAGAAATGCAGATCTGCCTTGCAATATCATTCATCACAGGAGATAAGAAATGCTCCATACGAATACTCTTCTCGAATTCTGGAAGTGGAACGTAAAGCGGAAACGGAAAGAAAAGAACATGTAAAGCCGCTTTACCGGCAGAAGGAGAGAAAGGATATTGGCCTTCTCTTTTATATTACTTGCCGAAGTAACTGATACATTCTAGCATTGTTCTGAGCTTAATGCAATGACAGCAAGGTAAAAAGCGCGGAAAATCCGACATACGTATTTAGTCAAGGATATATCTAATAGAAAACTAATATAGGACATCGGAACAACAAATGGCAGACAGGATATACGCTATCATATAACAGATGATGATCATCCTTTATGGTGAAATTTCGGAACCTTCTGTTTAGAGTATAATTACGATTATCCAAACTTCGTGTGATCAAGAAGAGTTCGAAAAAACTGATTTTCAAATTTAAAATAAAATCTCTTTCGTAAGTAAATCTTTGTTCGCGAAAGTATATTAGTTTTAATTAAACAGAAATTTATGTTAAAGCATTAAGCATAAATTAAAAAAATCAATTATATGCTTTCTTGGAAATGAGCAGAAAAATTTTAAATAACTGAAATTATGGTTTTTTACGCATAATAATAATAATAATAATTTATTTGTTGTGGTAACTTCATATAAGAAATTCATAATTAACATGTGCGTAACTTGAAGCACGTTAACTATTTTTGGTTCTCTGTGTGGTGTTGTAATCAGGAGCAAATACTCACAAAGCAGATTCTTTTCTTCCATTACCAAACAGTTTCGAAAACTAAAAAAAATTGACAAAAAAAAGAAAAGAAAAGAAACGAAATCTGGAATATGAAACACAAACAGAAGAAGAGCCAAACAGAATTCATAACAACATCTGTAAGATGTCACTTGGATCAAAATCTTGATTATGAAAAGAGAGAAGAAATTTCTAGTATGTTTCCCACGCAATATGCATTTTATTTCCCGACCTTTCAAAATATTTTGCCGAAATCTACCCTGACAATTTTCAATATGTGAGGAAAACCCATCGTCCTGATAATTGAGACTTTAGTGTACTGTGTTGCAAGAAAGACAGCGTAAAGCTCGGAAATATTTAAATACACATACATAACGGTGTCCTTTACAGTTAACGAAACTTTCTTATTCCGATCTCTAGTTTAAATGGTTATGAGAAATATTGCAGTGCCTTTGTCGTCCAGCATAAGAGTCATGTGTGTAATTCCAAAGATTAGCTTTACTTTGTTTTCTTAGAAAAATAACATACTGCCACTAAATATCAGCTCAGAATTATGTTTGCTGTTCTCCAAACCTGTAACAATTTCAAATACAGTCATGTCCCTACTGCTTTATAAACTTATAAACCACACCTTATATATCTCTGATCATTCTGTGGAAAACAACTGAACACATTACGGGATGCGGAGTAAACACCTAAGCATAGGCAGGTCACTTATCCGTTCTTCAGAGATGTAACTTGTAACAATTTGGTTTATTTCAGCTAATAGGTTCATTTTATTTAATTTGCTTCTTTACTATCACATAGTCAGGCAACTTATTCCCTTCAGATGGTTATGCATACTTTTGGAGACGAGCAGTATGTGAACTTGAAATGGAATTTGTCTGAGGTAGTCTGTAGAACGTCAGTCCGAGTTTGGGCCTGTGTGTGGGGCAGCGAATATATAATGGAGCCTCGAGCAAATTATTGCTGGTGAATACTGTTGTTTAATCCTGGCCGGTGTAGCTGATTCCAGAGGCGTACTGTCCAGAGGCGTTTTTATTTAATCTGCATGCAGTAGTTTTAGAATTATCAACAATTAAGAAGTTGTTTAATTGCGTCTAAGCCTAATTTTTTTTACCATAGTAGCCATATTTGTTTACATTTTAAACTTAGCAAAATAGAGAATTAAGTCAGTTTCTGTACCTTCAGTGTCTTTTTGCCGAGTGGGTCCAAACGTAAACTTTCAGTTTTGTGCACCGAAAAATCCGTCTTCTTGCCTGCTTTTGCGTAGAAATTCTAAATTGTTTTTTTTAAATTGTTTTAACTGCATTTGGTATTTTAGGTTTTTCTATATTTTGAGGTTTTATGTATTTTTGCCTTGCCGCGAAGCGAGAACTGAATTAATTGAATGAGAAATATATCTCTAATGAATTTGGAGGAAATAAGTTTAAATGAAATGCAGCAAAAAATGCGTATAAATTAATATTCCGCACAAAAAAGCCATGTGGTGTCCACATCAGATTTTTTATGCTAATGATGTTGTTCATCCTGCTGTTCACCGATGAGAATGGGCTCGACCATAGATTCTTTACGGGCCTGAGACATCTAGGTGTCGCTGAGGTTTTCAATCCATCATTAGGCTTTTCTGATGAACCTTCTACTACAGCATGTTCTTTTCTACAAAGTTTCGGTTTAGGAATCTTCAGATAAGATTTATTTTTCTGTACTCTTTAGTTCTTAACTTAAGTCCTAAGAAGAATTTTTACATAAAATTACAGTTTATAATTATCTCCCAAAATAGCTTCCATAATGTAGTTATGTTTTAATTTTAAAATGTTTGCTTTTAAGGATTCGGAGATGTTGGGGAATTTAAGTTTTTAGTATCTTTTGTGGAACATATTGTCCTTGTTAAAGTAGATTGTCAATTGTAATAAAATAGCTCCAGTTTTAATACTCTAAACTTTCTTAAAAGGTTGGTTTTGGTATAACTCAGTTAGCTGAACCTGATAGTAGTTTTATTTTTTTTTGTGCAATAAGATAAATATTTAACTCTGTTCTGAATATATAGAAGTTTTGTATTTTCTTGGATTAATAAGGTGTAAGAACCTTAAAAATGTTAAGTAAATAGTTGTTATGAAATTTTATGAACTTTTACTCAATGAAATAGTTATGCTTAATCAATACTTACAGAAGTTTATGCTAATTATTTTGAAATTGCAGAATTTGTGGAAAATATTTATGTTTCGCGGTTAAAAAAATATAATTTTCTCAGATTATTTTCATACACGGGGTAGGATGTGTTTATTACAAAAATTGATTTTAACATAATTTGATATGTTTCAAAAAAATAAATTCTAAGGTTTCCTTGAAAGTTTATACTGATTCATGTGTTTCTCTTTTTGATGAGTTAGGACACATTGATTCACTAGCGTCAAGGTTTATTGGGTTATTCACTAACATTTTTAATTACACAACGCAATGGTAAAATTTGTTTAGTTTAGTCAACTCCATCGCAGTTGGTACTTAAATGTCATTCACTTATCCTACTGCTAGAATTAGCAACAGATGACCAATGTAAATATTCTTCAGTATGTTGAACATCGCAACCATAAATGAAAGAATATTTTTGCGCCAGCAGCGCAATATAGAAAACGAAGATTATTTATCAAAGAATTTGCGTAAGAACTTAGCATCTCATTCAAGATAAACGTTTATAACAGAAATCTTCCATGAGAATTGGGTGAAAAATTAATCTGCAGGTGTAGAGAAGACTGCGAAGGACTCCGACTAAAAAAGGGAAGGGTCCTTCGCAGTCCTTCAGGGAAAGGTTCGACATATCCGATATTCATATGGAACCGACCTTCCTTCAGGGAAAGGTTCCATATATATTTTAGTCTAAAGGACCGAAAATCACTCATTTACTGGGTTCAAGAAAACGTTTTGGGAATATAGCACATTTGTTTAGAAAAATTGTGAAATGCAAGTTTGTGTTTACTTGTTTCTCTAACAATTTAATATTCCATAAATTAATACTCAATTTCATTTGTGCCCATATAAAATGAGTTCGTCTTTTCGTTGTTAATGATAAATAATTTCAATCTTAAAATTGTTTTGAAATAAAATTTTGTTAGACTTATTTATCTTAAAACTGCTCTTTTACATTTTATACTCTGTATTTTTGTTACTTAAGTATTTTCTTCAATCGTACAAGCAATTTTCTTTTTGGGTTGTTAAGAAATAATGTTTCGGGACTACGGAGGCCGACGCGCGTTCTCCCGTAGCTACAAGTAGCGCACGTCTTCATGGTTTAAGGTACTTTGTACTAAGCAAGAACGTAATTTAATGATATGCGAAACTAATCACATACGCACCAAACAGAATGGAGATACATAATGCAGGATTCATTCAGTTTGTCAGCACAGCCCAGTAATGCGATTATCAAGGTGTTGCCGATTGGGAGATGGAAATGGAAACACGAAATTATTCCATCATTCCCACCAACTGTGCCGTTCTAAGCATGATTTTAACCACAGAGACCTGAGTTATCAATTTAAAAGTAAAGAAATGAAATGACTATATCATAAAATTTCACTAGTGTTGCATACGAAATCAAACCATATATGCTTAGATTGACTGTTACACAGGTACCTGAAACTTGAACTGAGATTTCTGTTGCTGCTGTTGTTACTTATGCTGACTTGTCTGACGTATAGCCAGCCCAAGACCACGAAATTCCTCATGACAAGGAGCGCAAGATTACGCCTGTCGGTGGTTACACCTTGAGCACCTTACATGCGATTACACCTTATAAGGTATTTCTCCCGCTTTCTTCGCATGCCTTCGTGGTGTAATGGTCAGCACACTGAGCCGGCATTTCAGAGGTCCGTGGTTCGATTCCCGGCGAAGGCGTTGCTTATTTTTCACCTCTCTTGCTTCCAAAAAAATACCTAATGTCTCTACAATCTTACACACCTTAGTGCGATTTAGCTCAGTTCCGCCCCCCAATTTTGATGGAGAGCACCCCGGCGGGTCTCCTACCCTTCTCCTGTGCCATCAATCCACCCTCCGAGGGTCTCCCACTCCTCTCGTCTTCCACCAGTCTACACGAAAGGACTTTCGGCTCGCCACATATTTAGGGTGCCGCAAACCCCTCCGACCCTATACATTTATAAACATCCATGCCTTCTCTAGGATTCGAATCCGGTCCCTTCAGCCAACAATCAATGTCGCTAACCACTATACCGGTTGCGCGGTACTGAGATTTATGATATTGTATTGCTGTCTAAAATAATATACTCACAAGACATCTGTTTCATCTTCGGATAGTGTGATAGAGACATTGGGATCATTCATATTGAATTCGTCATCTTTCAGTTTTATATTCGAATCAAAGAGATTGCTTTCCGTCCAACTATAAAATGAGTTTGAAGGAAGGGTAATCAGCTGTCTTGAAGAGCCGCAGATGACTTAGGATAAAAGCTAAAAACTTGTTAAAACTGTTAATGCATTTTAGTATGGCACTACATTAGCAATCTCTGTACATTAACTGTGAGCAAACAGAGTTTCTAGGCTTAACGTCAGTGCTATGTAATACATGTTTATCCTAATTCAGTATCAGTAATTGAAGTATACTTATCTTAATTGTAATGATTATTATGATTCAGTTATCGGTCTTGGAAGTTATTAATTTGATTTATTAGTTGATCTTAAATTTTGCTTTGTTGAAAAGCAATTGTTGTCAATTTAATATTGGCAGTTTTTGTAAACTCTGAATTTAAGTTAACTTTTTTTTTCTTTTAAAGTTGTTTGGTTAACCATTTAATTTTGTTCTTTAACTCTTAATCTTAATTTGTTTTTTATATTGTTTGTTTAATTTCTGGTTAGGTTGACCCTTAAGGTCATTTTCACTTTGAATTTTTAAAGTTCTTTTTTTATTACACAAGTTGGTGTATAAAGTTTAATAAGTTCTGTTTAACGTACCCCTCTTTTTGGTAAAGTTTTGAATCCATATATTCTGACTCTGGTGGTAAAGTTGTTTATGGTGTTGTAGAGATATTCTTAAGAAACATGAATTTAGCTCTGTACTTTCTATATTTCAACTGTAGAAACTTTCTTAAGAAACATGAATTTCGCTGTGCAATTATTATATTTCTACTGTAGAAACCTTCTTAAGAGACCTGAATTTCGCTGTGTATTTATTATATTTCAACTCTAGAAACATTCTTAAGAAACAAGAATTTCACCGTGTTAATATTATATTTCAACTGTAGAACTGTTCAACTGTACTGCGGTGTTTAATTTAATTTAGTAATTAAAAGCAAGTTTTTTAATTCATTTTCACAGATTTTTACGTTGTGATAGGAAAGGGATTTATTGCCTTGTTTTCGAAATTTCCCTGGAGAAAAATTCTCAGAATGCTTATCTCTGCCAGACAGTTGTCTGGAAATTTCCTTAGCCAAGTTCAAATCTGCACTCTGCTTCTAAAGTTTTTTTTTGCATGTAGCTACGCCACGCCGGGTTTTTGTCGCTAGGGTAATTGGGAGTCCGTTAGGCTTCCACCCATGCGAGAGTGACACCCTGTGCGAGGCTAGCTGAAGGAATGCGTTATTTCATTCGTAGAAAGAGGTTGATTGACTTCATGCGCCGACTGTAATTCTTGCAGAAAAAGGGATATCCGCCAACCTCAGGCAACCACCCAAGACCTTTACACGTACTGCCATGGATTCTCCTCATAATGTTGCTTTGCAACTGGCGACTTTTGGAACTTCAAGCATCGCCAAGCCGGGGCTGGCGAGGAGAAGAAAAAGAGCCTGCAGCGGGTTTTTCGAGGCGTATTGCTGCTTGTAACTGGCGATAAGATGGCTGAAAACAGCGAAGAGAAAACCAACGAGAGTCGGAAACGTATGGAGGTCCGAGTCTAGATTGAAAGGGCAGAAGGCCCAGTTTTTACTACCCAATATAAACTAATATGTTTTTTTTCTCTTTATAGGTATCAGCTGTAAACAAGTTGCCACTACTTGCCTTTTTATTGTCACCGGTATAAGGGTCAGAAGTAACTTTGTCAGAAGTAACTTGATTCTTGCGGAAGTCTTCCCCTCTTTGTATTAAGGTATGTTTTCTACCTGTTTCTCTGTCTCACACCGGTAAACCACATCTGTAACCACCACCACTTATGTATCTAAAATATTGTAGCTAGTTTTGTTTACTTCTAATAAAAGTTAAGTTTAAATTTACCTGAACTTGTTTGTTTCACTCATATTTTAGAACACTGGACCCTAAAAATTAAATTAAAACTTGAACGGGTTCTTTCTATTGCTTTACACAATGCTTAGGTATGTAATATTGCACTTGTTGTATTTTCGCTATGGTATTTACAACTATACTTGTTTGATACTCATTTAATTTACTGATAATTTGATTTCAATGTATGTCACACAATTTCACCCTTTTCAGTATCTTAGTGATGATATGATTTAAAAGTGGGTTTACACGATCATGGCACTCATGAGTAATGAATCAATGATGTTAAATACTAAAAATACCATAACATTAGTATACCCATACGTTTTTCATTGATCGTTATTCGTCCGTTTGCATTATCTATGCTCTACACTGCAATCAATATCCATTTGTTTCTCCGTATATCAGGTTCACAATCTCGACCTATCTCAATACACATGCTATCAGTTTTTCTCCAACACATTTTCATTCTCCAAAACACTCTGACTTCAACGAAACCCTTTCTCTCTCCACGTGGTTTTGGTGCCAACCAGCGGTCAAGCGATAAAGTTGCTGAACACTGGTAGTTAGACAGAGTTTTGATTTCAGGCCAGCGAGCTTGCTGTATGGGCTTCTTCATGATTTTCGTCATGTATAATGTATAAAGGAGGCCGTTTTCTTGAAAAGTCCCATTTCTTAGACAGATAGCTCAAGCGTGCTTTGCCGTAACATATGTATGCTTTTTGCTGCAAGATTCATTTAACAAACATCATCCGATGTCCATTTACCAACTCAAAGCCAGGTCTTTCAAAATGACCGTTGCTACGTTTTGTTGTTCGCCCAAGGTTAAGCTATGTGCCGGATTAACAGAACATAAACGTAAGTCAAATTTAAATCTATTGGAATACGAAATTTACAAACAAAAGCTTCCTATAAGTTTGACTCAGACTCTCTACTCATACAATAAAGCACAGATATCAATGGATAAACATATTTAAATAAATCTAGAAGTTTGGCGAAATTAATAGTAAAAAAGTCTGCGTGCTACGAGAATTCTCTTCTAAATTCAGTAGCTCTGTTCTTATACACATTAATTAATCGTGTGCATTTTGATAGGAGCTAACAAGAATGATAGTACAAACGAAATAAAAGATAATGCGTTGAAACAAACACTACATAGCATCAACTAGAAAATAGCAACAGTTATGGACTGAGGAAGGTCACTGTAACAGAGGAAGCAGAACAGAGGAAGCTTACTGTAACGTTTTTTCGGCCATCTTCGTCATATACTCGTTCCAAAATAACATAAACAATTACCACAATATTCAGACAAAAGCAATTCGTTCTACGTTGGTTACGCATTTCTCGAAAAAAATTAATGCGATTTTCCCCTAACCTATTGACAGGCTTGTGTATATGAATTATATAAAGCACTGAAATATTACTAAATAATATTTTATTGATAATGGATCCATTATTTTCAATGCTTCATTGTGGGTGATTTAGTCAACGTTTAATCGAAGACATAAGTTGCACAGGGAACCGAAAATGATGGTGCAACATACAGAGGCAACTTGTGAATGCCTGTAGCTATATTAAGTACCGACGGACTCTACTTAACTATTAAGCTTCTGCTTTAATTTTCTTTCCAATCATCAGTCACTCAAGACATTGGGATAGTCGTGCATTTTGAGTTTCCTCCTTGTCGCACAGACGCTAAATACTTAAAACATACATGCATTATCTGGCATTCGGACCGCGTCCATCGGTAAGTCATTCAACGTCACTAACCACTGCACCAGCTGAGCAAACATTGCGGAAGTTCATCAAGCTGTCACAGAGCCTTCACGATGCTTGATTAAGATATTCAATTTATTTTGATCTATCGAGGGGCATCGCTAAACCTTTTGCGATTCACAAGAAAACTTGTTTCCGCACTGGATTTATCGTATTTAATGTTACAGAGCAAAAATCTCATAACTTGAGATAATTTAGCTCAGAAATCCTTTAACTCGGCACTTGGAAGATAACGATTTTCATTACGAATGTTCTAGACCAACGAGAAGAATTTCACTTTACATGTAGGAGATTTGCATTATGTTCTGAACCATCCAAATGATCTCTTGCTAGTCTCATTGTTAAGATGCCAGTGTAATTAAATATAACAGATGAATAGCTATTTATTCCTGGATCTATCGTTTTTAAAAAATCTCTCACTCATGAGATTACAGAACACGTAGCATCACAAGTAGCAGGCAAAGGTTGTCTACGGAAGAATTTCATCGTTTCGAACACGTTATGCTATATGGATTGTTGTTTACATGCAAGAGAAGGCCTACATGTGGCCACAAATTTGATGCGGCAGTGTGAAAATCATAACTATACTCGAACATCAGTTTCTTTTTTTCTCTTTTGATTTCGGCACCATACACAAGGATATTCGCCAAAGGAAGGGATAACCTGGGGAGTACCGCCAAGAGAAACCGGCCTGTGACAACGTTACACATCGAAAAAACTACGAAAAGGCCATTCTTGTCAGCTTGTTCGTCGTGATAATTCAAACCGTGCACCGAACTACCAGTTTGCGAGATTTTTGCCGTTCGGCCGCTGATGAGCCATTCGAATGTTTTGTGTTATATTTCCTTCTCGTATCTTCGCTCTGCTCGGATTTAAACCCGATAGATAGTTCGCTCTAGGGTTGTGCAAAAACAGTTCCAGTTCTCTTATCTGACTCTCATCACAACTCTTATCTCACTCTTTAAAGAAACCTCTTAATTTCCTTTCGAAATTTCTCGTTCAAATATTAATAATTAAATTAAAATAAATCAGAAATTAGTTTGTAAAGTTTACTGTTATAGATTTTAGATTTTGTTGCAAAGTTCGCAACCGTTATTCACGCTAATTCTCTCACTTCTTTTATTATTTAAGTAACTGCTGATTTATTTTCTTAAATTATTAACTTTTACATGATTATTATTAATGGGTTGTATTCTTCACGTACTACAGGATTGTTCCGGAAGTCTTCGCATTTTCATTTACTGTATCTTGTATAAATATTAAATCTATAATAAAAATTGACATATAATTTTTCTTTTGATACTTTAGCAATCAAATTTTTTATTCGCATTCCTTCATTCTGGAATTTCTTGCGAATATTCTAGTCAATCATCTCTGTTAGAGATTAATTTTGTCCATTATGTTGTTAAAAATTTCAAAAGCATATATAGATAGATAGACAGACAGGTAGATAATTTCATTATTAACAAGCATCTCTATTTTAATCTATACGTGCATTGTCTTTCCTGGATTTCAAATTATGGGGAAATTTTGACACTTTTTTTTGTTTTTTGTTCAGTCATATAGTTTTTATTCATATTTCAAATGATACTACTTTTCAATACTCGTGCTTCTACAGTTTCCTTGTAATTTATTTGAATATTTCATACAGTTTACTTTTCATTTATGTGTTTACAGATTATTTTTAGCCTAAAAAGACTTCTAGTTCCGAAACATGATTTGGCATTGATTCACTTAAACATTCCGCAAAATGTAAGGTATTTAACTTTCATACTGAATGTATCTGTTATTGATTAACAAACTAAGATATTTCTCCTGCCTTCTTAGCATGCCTTCATGGTTAAGTGATCAGCACGCTCGGCGCGTATTTCAGAGGTCCGTTGTTCGAGTCCCGGCGAGGGCACTGTTCATTTTTCATATCTCCTGCTTCAGAAAAAATCTTAATAGCTCTACAGTGGCGCCCGAAGTAAAAAAGGTGGTGGATGATGATTCTTTACCACCAGGATTTGGCGATTGGTTTCCCTAATCCCCAGTCGCCCTTTAAAAAAGGGATTATACACAGTCCAGTCACATTAATGTGACCATCTGTCAAAAGCCAGAATAACCACCTTTCGCAGAGCGGACTGCTGCGAGACGTGCAGGAAGAGAGTCACATAGGTCCCTGAAGGTGTTCTCTGGGATGTTGAGCCATGCCGACTCTAATGCCGTGGCCAGCTGCGCTAGATTACGCGGTTGAGGATCCATGGCGCGAACAACTCGATCGAGATGGTCCCACAGATGCTCGATTGGGTTTAAGTCAGGTGAGTTTGCTGGCCAGGGGAGGACGGTAAACTCATCCTGGTGCTCTTCGAACCACGCACGTACACTGGCAGCTGTATGGCACCTCGCATTGTCCTGCTGGAAGATGCCATCATCCTGAGGAAAAACAATGCGCATGTAGGGGTGAACATGGTCCGCAAGGACAGATGCGTACTTGTATTGATCCATTGTGCCTTCCACAATGATCAGTGAACCTAGAGAATGCCAGGAAAACATTCCCCAGACCATAATGCTCCCGCCTCCAGCTTGGACCGTTCCGGCAATGGTTGCAGGGTGGTTCCTTTCAGAGGTTTCACGCCTTATACGCCAACGTCCATCTGTCCGATGGAGCATAAAACGCGATTCATCCGAAAACGCAACCTGTCGCCACTCAGTGGACGTCCAGCTGCTGTACTGGCGTGCAAATTCTAGCCTTCGCCGTCGATGAACAGCAGTCAGCATAGGTGCACGAACCAGGCGTCTGCTTCGGAGGCCCAGACGCAGCAATGTTCGCTGAATAGTACTTTGGGAGACACTTTTGGTAGCCCCTTGGTTCATTTTGGTGGTCAGTTGCTCAACGGTAGCCCGTCTATCTGCCCGAACGCATCTCCGCAACCGTCGTTCGCCTCTGTCATCTATGGCCCGTGGTGCACCACATTTGCCACGTCGCTGATTTTGGACAGTCCCATTTTGCCATGCACGGTACACTTTTACCACGGCGGCATGCGAACAGTTCACAAACTCAGCCGTTTTGGAAATGCTTCCACCCTTGGCCCGAAAGCCAATGATCATGCCCTTTTGGAAGTCGGATAAATCGCTTCGTTTCTGCATTACGCCAACGATTGAAATGTTTTCCGAAGCCCTCACACACCCTTTATATACGCTCAACTGCACTGTGCTGCCACCTGCCTTCTGTGATTGGTTATTTAACTCTGACATGGAAAGTACGTGGTGGTCACATTAATGTGACTGGACTGTGTATAAGGTATTTCTCCCCCCTTCCTTGCATGCCTTCGTTGTGTAGTGGTCAGCACGCTCGACGCATATTCGAGAGGTCCGTTGTTCAAGTCCCGTCGAGGGCATAGCCCATTTTTGTTGTCATCTGCTTCAAAAAATACCTTATGTCTCTAGAATGTGATGATTTCAATCAGGGATTCCCAACCTTTTTCTTTATCGACGTTTTTTAAAGGAATTATTCTCTTCATGAACCACCTTACAGTTTTTACCACAATATACAACATAATCGAATACGAATGAATACACACAAGTAATTTAAGGATAATGATAAAATTTAGAATGTGAACAGAAGTTTTGAAAAAAAAATATCAATTTACGCTTAATTATTTTTGTGCCGTTGTTGCGCATAATTTCACAAACATAAATAAGTTTTCAGGTATAAAATCACATTTTAATATGAGTAAAGTTCGATTTTAGTTAATATGAATACTGAGCTTCATTTATTCATGAAAGTGCTTTAACATTTTTCATAAAACTACTTAATTTAATTCTGAAATCCTCTCCTTCAAAAATGTTCAGACACTTTTTGTTTTCCATTCATTTGTTTTGGGTTCTTCGTATTTTTTATTGTGAATTTTTGTTTTTTTTTTGGGGTTTTACATTTTGAAATTGCACGAATTGCTCAAAATATTTACAAATTAAAAAAATATTATTGATTTAAAATCTATATTAATGAACTATTGAGCTCTTATATTTTATGTATACGAATTTTATAGTATTATATGAGACAACTTTATATCAATAAGCCATTAACTCTCAATTTTATTGATAAATTGTCTTGTAATCAATGGCAATTTGATTATGCTGATCAACTGCCGATGCAAATTTGACTACGGTCCGCAAGTCGACTCTTAGGTCATCAATGACCCACTTTAAAATTTCTTCGATTCTCAGCGGTTCAATACCGAATACCAATCCAATTGAGTACCTGTCATTTAAATAAAAATGCGTTTAATTCATGATATATCTACTTAAAAACCTTAAATAGTTTCACAGAAGTACACTGTGATTTTTTTCGTTTTTGCAAATATAATTTATGTATGAAATATAAAATTTCAAATATAGAGAAGATATATATATATATATATATATATTGTTTCTATGTTAGTCTAAATGCATATTCATCTGGTATCCTATAAAATATTTCGCTATTCCACTTTGGCCAACTCTGTTAATTTTGTCCGTTCATAAACCATAATTAACATTAAAATAAATCAACCTTTTGGCTGATTGTTAAAACCTGAAAACTTTTGGTTGATTGTTAAAACTGACTGAAACCTTTTGGCTGACTTAAACCTTTTGGTTGAATTGACTGAAACCTTTTGGTTGATTGTTAAAACCTGAAGTTTTAAATTTGTTTTTCTATTATTCTTATGTCTGAAAACTTTTGTTACTTATTCGCTTGATTTACGTAAATGAAACGTGTGTTATTAAATATATTCTGAGGTTTAGATAAGAAACATAAAATCTATTTTGTCTCATTGCAGTTTTATGCGTATTTTAAAGTCAATTAAACTTTCTAATCGTTTTTTCCTGCTTTATTTTCTGTAAAATAGCTTTTCCTACATCTGTTTCATTTATTTTTTTGTAAAACTCAGTACATATGCTAAGAGTTGGTATACTTAATGTTATTTTTCTCAACTCATTTTAGACAGTTCTTAAGTACGTTACCTTTCAGTAATATCGATTCAAATTTACTTCTTTGCTTTCCATACTAATTTAAAAACGAATATTGTTTCAATACTAGTTAAAATTGCAAAGATGTTTTGTTTGTGCTTTGACGCAATTTAAAATTAGTCTTTGCAAACAATATTTCTATTCCTACTGAACTGAAAATTGTATTATTAAAATAAAATTGAAAGGATGCCTTAAAATAAAGTCGTAGTTAAACATAAGAACCCAGCCTTAATATTATATTTTATTGATTCAGTTGACAGGAAATTTTCGTTCCAAGAATGTGAGATTTGTAAGCGGAAAAAGTAGCTCTAACTCTGTAAACTAGCAATGTTTCTTAGCAAATGGGCTTAAAATTGGCTTAAGCTACTTATTTGAATTACCGTATTTTCTAGCATATTTTTCATTTTGTTTACTAAATATATTGTTCCGCGCTTACAGGTTCGTTATGTATTGAATGCACAAGTCGTTAAAATAGATAACAAAAATTTATTCTTTTCACAAGAAATAAATCAAAATGCTTAAATATTTCTTCAGAAATATTCGTACAATATCACAATATCTCAAACGTTAAGCAAAACTCAATTCAAAAACAGAGAACCTAATTCTATCTCACAGCGAAATCGCTACGATCAATAACAGCAATAAGTAAACAAACAGTTCGCTTAAAACAGCTACAACTCAGATGAGGTGTTTTAATTCGGCTTTTATAACCTTTTTAATTATTCACTAGAATATTCTGGTAAAACCTCGATTTTTGTGGGTGGCAACAGCAATTACGAGATATTTATTTATTAAATATTAAATGCCACGCGCTTTTTTATTTTTAGTTTTTAATGTAATGAAGAGAAAGATATTTTGACATATCTTTCTCTTCAAAACTCGTCTGTGTTGCACTGGAAAATAAAGCAATTTTAATTACAATTCTAAATAAATAGCTAAATAAATATGAAATCCGTAACAATTTTGTCTGAAAATCGAGAGAGGAAAAGTCAAGGATAATTTAATTTTCGAAGGATGTAGTTACTGAAAGAACATGATAAACGAAAGGCCCTTATGTATAAACTACAAGTAATACTAACATAATTAAATTTTTAAATAAACCTACATACCGGTATTACCAGTATACATAGTAGTATACGTAGTACATACAATAGTGTACATAATACATACCAGTATGCATAGTAGTATACATAGTACATACCATAGTATACATAGTACATACAAGTATACATAGTATATAGCAGCATATGTAGTAGTATTAACATTACACTATCTAATAAGGTATATTCATTTCTACTTTCCTGTAACTTGAATTTGGTCCGTTCTTTTGTTGATCCCGCTAAACGTTAGGTCCCAAATCATCTGTGGATAATTATAGAAGATAAATGTGCACCTGATACAGAGAAATTGTGGATTGGATGTCAGTTCTCGTTTAGTTTGCTGTGACTGGTCGGATTTTGTAGTAAACTGGGAGTTTGAAAGAACACGTTTCGGCATGACCTAGGCAGGTAGTTTGCGAGGTTTGTTTTCGTGAGTAAAACAAAAACAATCACAACTTGGACGAATTCATTTTAAAATTTAGGAGAGTTCTTACTCTGAACGCATTGAGTAAGCGGAAAATTATACGAATGTTTTTTATGTTCAGAACCTGGCTCTAAAATGGTGGGGGAAAAATACTTGAAGAAATGATGCATGCCTTACTATTGCTTATCTGAGGAGTTAAGCAATGAGGGAGAAAATCATGCTTTTAAAGGATAAGAGAAAGGGGTAAGCAACTGTTGCCAAAGAAGAAGCTGTAACGGTAAACAAGCTTTGACATCTAGTGGCAACAAAATGACGTCATCATCAGGTCGAATACATTATTACTTCAATTACTAAGGCAAAGTTCAGTTACAGTTACCTTGCCTCTTTTTTAAAGCATTGCATTTAAAGAAAGGCATTGGGCACTGAGATTTTACGGCATTGGGCATTGCATAATCATGTTTGATATAAAATTAACACATGAAAAATAAGTTCCCATTCACAAAGCTGTAAGAAAATTTAATTTTAAATGCAGCAGCAAAGTTGTTTACAGACATTCAGAATGATTTTGATAACGGGGAATACTAAAGCGTTCCAAAGGAATAATTTCTGTAGATACTTAATAGTATGAATGTAAATTATTATCTACTATAGTTAGATGTGCTTTGAAAATATGCTTTAAGAATGATGATTGTAAGGTACATTTTTCCGTTAAGTAACTCGTGCTCTTTCAAAAACGGAATATTTGCTGTGATTTAAAAACAAAAATGTAAAACTCATGAATTTAACATTGTTCAGTGAAACGTAAGCAGAAGTGTTCATTAATGAAAAAAACAACCTTTTAGACAATTTTAGAAAGAAGAAAATATAATGGAAGCGTTTATGCATTTATATAACTACGTATCTAAAAACTGAAGACTTTGATTTTGCAATCTAAGCCTTTCTAGTCTAAGCTCAATGCTTTTATTCCTGAAGAATAATTGTAGATTGAAAAATAAATGAGTCAAATCTGTCAAGCGTCCTGTCATAATTGAAGCTTTTTGCATCACTCAAAGCAGATGATCGATTTTTGCCTTTTGGCATTAGATCAGGCAAACATATAAGAAGTGGACTTACTGTTCTGATGGATATAAATGATATTGAGCTATTAATAGCTCATTTTTATCCTCTGTATCATATGTTGCATATCTCTCACCGCCGAAGATTTTATTTATGGTACGTACGTAACTAATACCACTTCTGAATTGAATATACTCACTGTCTTCTCAATTTTCAAAGAGGAAATCCATTACTCTGTACAAGCGTTATTTCTATCTACATAAACTGTGAATTTGTTATATAGTTTATGCATTGTATTAATTTAGGCATTATTCCGTATGTGGAAAATCTGATGTTTCTTAAATGCGCAGGAGTGCTCTAAATGTTTGTCGTATGTTCAAACTCTCTTGTTTTTTTATAAAAGGAATCATTTCTCCCTGGTTTATAATTTAAGGTTTAGGAATGTTTAGTAGGGAAATTAAAGTTTCGCAAAGTGAGATAAATTATACAGAGAAATCATATCTCAAAATATAAGATAATAAAACTTTCAATCTAAAGACTCAAACAAAACATTTAAATTTTATTCTTATTAGTTACATTAAAATCCTGCTTCTAAAATCGAAACCCCTAGGACTATTTTATCATGCCATGCCTTGAGAAGCTTATGTTTGTATACAAAACTGCATAATGTTCATAAGTACCACTCAAGAATTAATCATATGAATTTAGGAGCTATCTTCTTTCAAAAATTATGTATGTTAATTTAGAAGTCAAACAAGCGTTATATTTGCAAATTTTCCAGCACTAGTTTCGATTCTTAATCTCGAACCATCACCTTCAGCTGCCAAAGTGCAAATGAACGAGATAAGATATGGTGATAAGATAAGAAGGACTAGAGAAGAGTTAAGCTAAAAGCGCCATCTATTGATGAAACACGAAATCTAAAACATCATTTCCTTAAAGGTAAATGTGAATTGGAATTAGTATCGTTAACTAGGACAGAAAGATTTTTTGAATGTGAAACGCCTCTAGAAAATCTAATTCACCAATGGAAGATGTTTTTTGAATAATTTTGGCAGCAGAAAAATGGAGTTCTGTTTCAGCCATGCAATTCTCTTCCGTTCCTCGACATTTTGGTCACACGTAACACATCCAACTTCAGTACTACTGTTTACAGTAAACTTTCATCGGTTTGCCTTCCACCAGACTTCAAATCATGTCATCTGACTAGACAAAAGTTAGCTTCATTTTATTCTTTTGCTTTCTGAGCACTTCAAATTTGTTCGTCCAAATTGGCTCTTGATCAAGAACTAAACTATTTAATAGCGCTTGCTATTGACAGGGTCTTTTCACCCAACATTATTAACCAAGTATTCAAAACATTCTTATCTTAACGCACAAAAGGCACACTCTTGATTTAGGAGATTACAAGAATTCTGTTGTCACCCCTTTCTTTCCATCAATTAGCTGTAAAATTGCACCTATTTTACAGAAATTTAGCTTTCGGACTTTTTATTCTCCTATCAATAAAATTTCCAGTTCCATACATAAGGGCCTCATTCCGGATATGAATTTCTGGGGTATTTACAGGATTCCTTGCCAATGTGGTTTAATTTACGTTAGACAAACCAAGAGAGCCTTGAAATTTCACGATAAAGAACATGAGGCATATGTTAGGAGAAAGGAAACACAGAAGTGATCTGTTGCCCAGCACTGTTGGTCGGAAAATTGCACATTTTTCTGCAGCCAAAATTATTCAAAAAACATCTTCCATTGGTAAATTATATTTTCGAGAGGCGTTTCACACTCAAAAAAATCTTTCTGGTCTAGTTAACGACTCTAATTCCAATCCATCTGTACCTTCTTTACCTACATCTTATAATTATGTTTCAGTTTTCTTATTTCATCAATGCATGGCGCCAGTAGCTTAACTCCTGTCCAGCTACTCTTATCTTATCTTAACACAACATCTTATCTTGTTGATTTGCAGTTTGGCAGCTGAAGATGATGTTTCTGTATAACCATCGCAACGAGTTCTGGAAAATTTGCAAATATAAAGCTGATTTTTGTTGTTTCACTTATAAATTAATGTTTGTTTGGCATATTTGCTTTAACCTAAATTACCCATGTTTTCAACTTATAAAAAAATGAAGGAAACAATAACTTGTGCCATGCTGTACATAAGTAAATATCACGGAAAATTTGTCTAGACAGCTTTGATACAAAAGAAAAAGCAAACAAAACTTTCTGCATTAAATCAAAGATTTACATGTTTACTTCTAATAATTTGTACCCAAATGTTAAAGTATGAGTAGAAAGATACAAATTGAAATATTTACGTTTCTAATACCCTAATATTTACGTTCCTTTAAAAACATAATTAGCATTTAATTAGTAACTCGTTTACTCACCTTTTTGCAGGAAGACTGTGCTATTTATCTTCAAGTAAGGTGATAGTATTAACATCAGACATTCTTCAATATTGCCTAAATGCTGTGTGCTGAAGCAATTAAAGTTACTGGAATGGAATGCGCCTAATGAAGATGCAAAAAAATTTCATCAGTTTAATTTAGTAAAGCGCTTTTGAGAAATTAATATGCATCCGCAATCAACAGACATTTTTTATCTTCAAATAAATTTCTGTTTAAGTCTAGTCATTTATCTTAGGGAAAAATTACATGGCTACAAAATTCTATTCTAGTCTATCCTGTGAACTTTTCATTTCTGTGTGCATTCATTTTGCAAAAATTAACACGATTTTGTAATTTATTGATTTTATTTTGAATATGCTTCACGTTTTCAATAATTTCACGTTATCTAATAATAAAACGTTACTTTCAGTTTCAAAATGATATTAATTCGTAGTTTTAAAACATTTTACGCAAACGTCTTTAGAATTTTCTCAGTTCTAACTCATATTATACATTAAAAACGTATTTGTAGCATCTACGGTCCAAATTGAATAAGGAAAATATAAATTGATAATGAAATTAAGAAATGGAGAGCTGTAATTCCATCATGAAATATTAGGGACTTTTAAATGAGATGTTTTAAAATGTATTAATCCGAAGCAAATGTGGAAGAGACTTAACGTTCTACTGAGTAATCAAAGATGAATTAACAGAATTCTGGAAACTAATAAGAACACCGCTAATTAATGGATAACATTATTATGTAGAAATCGAGCAATCACACTTTACAACTTTGTTTAGTTTAAACGTTCTAAACAGGTAATTAAGAATTTAAATTCTAAACTAAAAATTCGAAAATGGAAGAATGTGTACAAAAATATTCTAAAAAATATTTTCTTCCTTTTCATTGATGAATAAATGAAGCTTGACTAAGGTACAGCTGGAGGACTGTCTAACAGCGCTTTTGAAAGTACTTAAAAGTATTTTATTAAACTACCATTGCTTACCAAAGTGCTCACATGTGCATTTCTTTCGAATAAAAGTTGTAAAGACTTTATTTTATTCTAATCAATTATTTTTAGTTTTACAAACTTTCCTTTCCCTCGTGATATCAGTTTCCGGCCAGAATGTAAATTTTAATGACGTAGTATGCAAATCTAAGTGAGTTCGGAATCAGTATTTAAGCAGCGGTTTTAAGAATTCGAGAGTAGGAGAGTTAGTTACGAATTTATGCCGCGTATTTGAAGTAGCTTTATATGTGAATAGCGGGTGCTCTGATATTCTGTTTAGATTATACTGATGTTCTAGGTTCGGCTTTGCTGTATGCAGCCGATTTAACGGTTTAGATAACGAATGAGTCAGTCGTAGCTAACATTTCTTTACTGTGATTTAGATCTTATTTTTCTGTTAAGTAACTTAGCCACAAGTAGTGGTAGAGCGCCGAGCGAGTGCGTTTTTTCTTAATTTCAAATCAAAAGATTATTAAAAAACGTCTTCTAAAGTCATTTCCTTCTTCTAAGACCTAGCGAGAATTCGCTACTTATTATTTTTTCTTCGGATAGCGTCTACAGTGGAAGGCTCTACAAAGTATGCTTAAAAGCTAACATTTTTATATCCAGCAGCGCACCAGATAAAAGGAGGCGGCAAGTTGTATCAAGAAAAACTAGCATGAAAGTTATAAAGTTTCGCGTTCTCTGCTATCATAAACTAGATCCAAAAGTCTAAAAGACAATCTGTGAATTATCAGTATTTCAAATACCACAGAGACAGGGAAAGGGTGTAAAGGACCCTTTTATTAACGCAAATAAAGTTTAAAATTCAACACCAACTCGTGCTTTCAGAAGCCAAAAATTCTGCTTTAAATTAACGATAATATAATAATAATAATAATACAATATAATATTAATGATTAAATGTAATATAATATAATATTAAATTAAGGTAATACAGTAATTAAAAATAATGAATGAACTAAAGCTAATGAAAATAAGTTAGCCTAACGGCTTCACAGTTTAAATAGCGCGCAATCTGGCTCTGACCTGAGGTCGGAGTAAACAAGCTCAATGTCAAAAGTAATTCAGCGTCGCAAAATACTAATCGCAAGAGAATCAGATTTCAAGTAGGCCTTCAAGCAGGCAGAACACACTCCGATTCTACACTCTAAAACCTTTCTTTAAATAGTCTCTTCTTTCCATATTATTTAAATATCGCGAAACGTGGAAATTTACATTCTGATAGGAAAATGGAAATGAGGATGATAGAATAGAAAATTAATATAAAATAATGGTGAGAAACTTAAATGATACCTTATAAGGAAATGGGTTAAAATGCAATGATGCATAGGCGATCAAAATTTGCTGATCTCAAACTTCTATATATCAATTCAGATCTGCGATCCACTCAACCGCTGGAAAGGTTAGCGTCGGTGACTGCCGTGCCGAAGGGCCCTGGTTTGTATCTCGGAGAAGGCAAGAATGTTTGTAAATATGTACTATCGGTGAGGCATGGCGGCATTCTAAATATGCGGCGAATCGAAAGTCCATTCGTGTGGTTTGTTAGGAGGGGGAGAGGGGTGAAAGACCCTAGGACGGTCCGACCGGGGTGCTCTCCATCAAAAGTGGGGCAGAACTGAGCGAAATCTTACTGTCACCAATTAGGTGCTCAAGGTTGTTGCCAACAACAGGCGTAATCTTGCACTCTTTGCCACGAGAAATAGATTTGCGATCTTATCTAATACGGTGACTATAGTAGTGCATATTCTTTGTTTTCATATTTAATACTAGTATGTAAAATTATTAAATAGCAAATAAAATAAATGTTTTAAGCGATAAGAATCATGTCTAATGATTATAAATAATAACTGATAATTGCCTCAAATAATGTAACTTTTTTTATAATCATTCCCGTGAAAGAATCAAGGTAATTCATAAATAAAGAAATGTTAGAAACAACAGTTCGAAATTTTATAATTTGATAGACACTGGTTGTCAAAACTAAAGGATGATAAGAAAACATATACTTAGTAAGTTAATGTTGCAACCATTGCCCAATTCTATACTTATTTATGTTAATTAATCTATTAACGACAACACTACCTTTCATTTGAAGGAAATGAACAAAGGTAATTTATTTTTATGTATTATCGTTTAACTAAGAGGAAAAAAATATAACAGAAAAAGAAAAATTTTGTAGGAAATACAAAATGATGCGTAAACACAACGTCAGTCAAACCGATTATTGTTTAGATACATGAAAATCTTTGAAAAATTTACTATACGAAGACACATAGCATATACTACAAACGGTTATCGTTTGACAACCACAGCAATTGCCTCTTTTAGGTTTTTTCGTTTTTTTCTCGGTAATGTGATTTGTGGTATAATTTCTAGTTTCCCTTGAGGCTAACTTCTAAAAGAAAGATGATGGATAAACATAATCAATATATGAAAATGAAGGCTTTGTATTTTCTGAATATACTTTCCTTGTTTTCAGCAACTTCAGGGCAACACTTCTTTGAAAATCTAACATAGAAACTTTGGGGTCTACATCAATCTTAAATGTTTATATGCGTTTTACTTACATGCGTAAATAAAATTCGTAACAATAGCCTAACATCATTTCTTACTTTTTACTTGTATTCTATATACATTGCAATAAAAGTGTCCAGAAGGTCTACGCCATCCATATATTTGCCGTAATTCCCGATGAGTTCAGGCTACGTTACGGAAACAGATTTGTTTCTATTCTTGAGTATCTCTTGGACACTGAAGGCGGATGAATTGTGTCAAAGTTAGTTGTAGCTACGATAGAACTGTCGTTCCATCGGGTTACTCGATGCCATGCTCTTTATCAAATGCTGTGTCAAATTTTCCACTTCATTTTTTCTTCATTTTGTTTACAGTTATAATAGGACCATTTCTCAATCTGTACTCAAGAATTGCTCTGGTCACATAAGCTCATTCAATTTCGACGCCAACGCGTGCGACATAAAACAGTTGTTGAAATACACGTAATGATTTGAAGGAACTTCACTGGTTTTAGAAGATCTGTTGCAATATATCCACCTACTCCAAGATAAGTGAATGTCTTTGAAGATTTTCTTGAATATATATAACTATGACATGAGTACTCTTCATAGAAACACAAAACTCCAAACTTCCTATTCGAAACGAACAGGTTTTCCATTTAGAAGAATTTTGCTTGAATGTCTACCAACATTAGGTGCAATCTGCTCATCTGTACAAAGATGTGTTGAAAAAAAGCCTCATATAGAATGAAACTGGCATATCCAATCCTTCACAATTTATAATGCTTCATTCAACGTTAAAATCTATTGTCTCGAATATTCTTTATTTTGCAACAGTTGTTTTATGGTATCTGTAAACGAAAAGACCACTGTCTATGAAAATCTGTGTATACAGACAAAGAGACTGCTTTAGACTGCTTTAGACTGACTAACTGCGTTTTTGCAAATTTAAAAAATGCATAACTTATTTATACCAACAAAAATAAAAAAAATAGCCTTACCTGTTAACTCTGTTTATACAATCTAATGTGTTTATAAGACTGGCGTGTCTTTATAAAATTTTTTGATAGTCAATATTCCGGTAAAATGAGTTTTAAAGAAGTTTTCTGTAAAATTCCTTACCACTAGAAGTGGAGTTTCTTACCTTCTGAGAAGTTTCCATGAAATGGAAGTGAGACTGATTACAAGAAGGAAAAAGTAATTACACTGAGAACCGCTGTGATGAGAAGTGTGTGAGACATTGTGTGCTATATAAACAACTCTCAAATATTTACTTAAGTGAGATCTTTTCAGTTAAGCGTTTCTTTAAACTTTTTGCTGATAATCCTTTAACAAGCGATGCACCTATTTCCTATAATATTCAATCCCCTTCAGCATTTGTCTAAAATGAACAATGGCGTGTCCTATACTGTCAAAATGTCAGTCTGACGGAACTGAGGTAAATTTAACCTTTTTATTAAAATTTTGATAAGTATTGTATGTATACTCGTGAATTCATAAATAAGTAAAAATACGGTGTTTTGTTAAATAAGCAAAAATTCCTGAAAGGAAATGCCGGACGTCAATAAAGACGGGATCCTTTGTAATATTCAAAGTAGTTTCTTTTGTAGATTTTGTGCTTAATACTCGTAGTTCGATTCTACTTTTTTGGGAATAAAGAGAAGTCTCTTGATATTTTTCTCTCTGACTTCTGACAGGGAGTCTTTAAGCGAAGAATTGTTATCACAAAATCGAGCAGCTTCCAGTAAGTTTTTACATCGACATAAATACGAAATTTTTGCATTGACGTCCATTATGTTTTTTCACAAAAATGTGTAATTTAAGAAGCTTCAATGTATATTAAATTTTTGTTTCAAATCTGTGTCTCATTAAATTTTTTATTAAAACTAAGAATAACGAAGGAGCTAAATCATTTTATTTAGGGAATGTTTTAATCTCAGTCATTCTAGAGCAGGGCAGTGTTAGGGGTGAATTACTCTATGGATAAATATATATTTTTAGGAAAAAATGTGATCAGCATTTTATTTGCCTGTTAAGTTCTTAGTTTTAGCTGATAAATATAAAAAAGACTACTTTTGTTCAAGTTTCAGCATTTGTCAACATTTTCTATAATTTTTCTTGCTTAATTTATAAAACGCGCTAAAAATAATCCAGATTTAAATAAAGCTATTTATATTTTTCAAGCTTTAGAAAGGGGGAAATGATAGTCTAGCAATAATGAAATGGACAAAAAAAAGGTGAGAGCCATTATTGTAGGTCAAAATAGGATAACTAATAAAATCATTAACTAATTTCCTGAAACCTTAACTGCAATGGTTAGGTTAAATGAAACAACGAAAAGAATCTGGGAAATATTCAAGCGATTTTCAGGAATTGTTTTGTAGAAGCTATTACTTTCATTTTACCTAACCGTGGTTTTAGTATCAAGGTGCAAAGAGCGCGAGGGATGACACTTTTATTATAGCTTAGGAGTAGCGAGGAATATATTGTCTGAATTGAGCATTTGTTTTTGCACAGAGAAAGCATTTCCGTTCTCTGTTTATATTCATTTTGTGCTGTTTGAAAATTACTTATTTACTTACTTTTTGAATTCCCGAACTATTTAAGCTTTTAAACATTGGCTAGAAAAGATTTCTTAGTATATTCAGAAGAGGCTATTCAATATATGCTGCCGCCAAACCGGTGTAGTGGTTAGTGTCACTGACTGCATTTCTGAATGGCCCAGGTTCGAATCCCGGAGAAGGCATGGACGTTTGTATAGTGTCGATGCGGCAAGGCAGCACTCTAAATATGCGGTGAGGCAAAAGTTCTATCGTGTGATTTGGTGGAAGGGAAGAGGTGTGGGAGATCCTCGGACCCCTTTCCCGGCGTGCCCTCCATCAAAATTGGGGGCGGAACTGAGCTAAATCGCACTGTCACCTGCATGGTGCTCAATACTGTTACAACGACAGGCATAATCTTGCGCATAATCTTGTCATGAGGAATTCCGTGAACAATAATATATGCTAGTATACTCAGTATATGCTAGACTAACTATAGTAAAAAGACATCAAGAATTCAGCCGCTTAAGATATTTACAATGCAAATGAATTCATTCAAATACTTTAATTTTATTTCAACTTCTGTGCGTAGAAATAAGAATTCTCAGCAGGTGCGAGGTATTAAATTGCAGAAATCGAAGCTAAAATTTTTTACGTTTTGAATTTTTTCTACGTAGGCCTTCTCATTCAAATCATTTATTCTTTCCCAGCTCTGTATTTAGGATAAAATAAAACGGATTAAATAACAGCTGTCTTATACTTAATTGCAATAAACAATCATAAAACATTTAATCACTTACTATCTTCAGTTCAAGCAAACGTATTTAATTTAATTTCAAGTGTATGCAAAAATGTGTGAGAAAAACAAAATCTTGATTTGCAAAATATAATAAGATCTATCCACACTGTATTTTAAAGTTTCGACTGTTACACTTTATCAAAGGTCAAAGACACATTTGATCTGGAGAAGCTTTGTCAATGAGATATCAATTCCAAATTAAGAGTTAACGAATGATTGTGAAGCTTGGATAACATATTCTCGCATATCAAAATTAAATTTATGAATTTCAAATTAAACTACTTTTAAGAATTAATTTACTTTCTTTTCAAATCATGGAAAAAAACATTAGAATGGCGTGTTAGGAAAGTTATTATTAGTATAGAATTGCTGAGTTATACTGTAGACTCTTTTTAAAAAAACTAACAAACTTCCGTTTGAACGAAAATGTAAACAAAAGTATATTTGCTCGTCTAGTAGGGTGCAAATTCTATTGTTATACATTATATTTGTTCTTCATTATACTGTTAATTATAAAATGCATAGCATTGGTTGGTATCTTTATTTAAACGTTTTGCTTGAATTCTGTCTACATTCGTATGCATTTAATACCTTTTTTATCATCTGTTCGTATGAAAGCTTACACACACACACACACAAACACAAAAGTACTTTCTTTCCTTCTGTTTTTTTAAGATTGGAACCTTTTTCTCCCTATAATTGTTATAAGGGACTCAATTGTAATACACTTAGCCATCATACTATTTCAATGCGTTTTATTCTCCTGAGTCTTTACCCGTGAATTGTGTTTCAGAATATTTGGATCAAACCCAGAGGCAGTTGCGTTCCAATCTGTTAAGTTTAGGGATTTCTGAAGATATTTGTCCTAAATCTTATGAAGGGAAATAAAAAAATGTTTATACGGAATTCGTTTTAGTTTCCCACTTATGCAGTATCATTTATGCTTTTAAACATGCTAGATTTATCTACTATTCGAGAAAATATGACCACAAACATTTTATCAATCAATATTATAAGAAAATAACGATCAAAAGGACTTGTTTCTTTGCCCACTTACTAAAGAAGACAATGTGTTAAACACTTTTATATGAATTAACATTTTAAGCCATTTTGAAGGTTTCAGAATTCCTATTCATTTCAGAGGTTTTTAGATTTCCGAATATGAATAAATAATACAGTTTTACATATAAAATTTTTAAATGCACTGAAATAGCGCATTTTGAAATAAAATGGTGCTCATAACTGACTCCTGTTCTGTATAACTTTCCAAAACTAAGTATCAGTATGAAATCTTTCAGAAAATTTTATATGCGTACCAGTACTATATAAATTTAGCCATTTCAATAGAAAATGGGTAGTAAACAGGTTTTCTGCAGAATTTGACTTTCTGAAAGCAAAAAGTTTAATTTACCTCTTCAGGTTTTTGCATTTTTGCAAGCGGTCAGAATACCTCGCAGCACGAATAATAGTGAACGGTTGTCCCAACTGATCGCTCCCCAGACTCTGGTTGTGTTTACTGGTAGCAAGTGGTGCATTGGCCGCCTCAGCTATCTGTCTCTAGACGCGTATGCAGCGGTCATCAGCATTGAGGGAAAAGCCCGATTCATTCATTGCTGAAGATCTCATTTCTCCAATACGATATTGCCCAGCTTGAGTAAAAGATTGACCGTACAACATGACACTGCTTATGGTGGAATGTCAATAGGAAACGTCATAATGGGCGTCGAGATCCAGCCTACCATACTTAATCTTCTATAAATCGTATCCCGGGATAACTGGGAGCTGGTAAATGGCGTTGAATCGATGATATCGTAACTGTTGGTGTGGAAATGACAGCTCATCTAATTGCACAATGATCTGACGTTACAATGCCATGCAGCACCGCACCTGCGCTTTTACATGCTACCAGCTGCGCACTGCAGACGAGCGTTGCATTGCTCCAGAATACTGATTGGTGTTGCACGCTTAATCATTTATACAGCGGAGTGTATTTTGTAAGTATGTCGACGCCCAAATTAATACCTGACATTATTTCATAGCATTTATGAACTGGAATTATACAACTTTTATCGCATTTCAAGCGTTAAGAGGCTATAGCATTTGCACATTTCCTAAAAATTTCATTCACTATTCATAGCTTGGTAATTACAAAGGAATTTATCTACATGATAAATATTATAATGAGTCGCATTTATTGCTTGATTACATCTGTTCATAAATAAAGCTATCTGTACTATCAGGACGATATCTGATTTATTAATTTAATTTTATGAATGCATTTTAGAAGGTAATAGGTAAAATGTGCCCTAAAGTACCTAAAGTTCAGATTATCAACGCTGATTAAAGCTTCTATTCGAACAGACGATGACAAAATCGATATCACATTTCATTGGGTATCACCCTCCTACACACCGTTCAGATAGGTGACAGTTTCATTACAGCTCAATAATTTCTTTATTTTTATCAAGAACGAGTGAAAAGACGGGTTGAGAAAATATTCTTCTAAGTGATAGGAAAATCTGTTAGAAGACGTAACATTTCACATTTTCCAAAGTATTATGAGTGATACATTCAATGGAGTTTGTGTTAATTAGATTAGAGATTTATGAAGCTCTGCTGATCAAACTGATGCAAAAGTGACGTTAGTGCTTCCAAAATTCTTCGTCTGAATATTTTTGGAAACTACAGATTAGCACACTGTAAATAATGATGATGATAATGTAATTTAAACAGCTGGAATTGATTTAAAATTATTTAACATTAAGGAATAATATAGTTTTAATTTTCTTTACATAACTCGTTTGATTCCATATATTTAGTTTTAATTTTATTACTTACAATCTGATCAAATGCTTTGGGATTGTCTTACCAAAACATGATGATATGATGATGAAATTAAAGATAATATTAAAAGTATATTGACAGATATTTTATTTAAGAGATCCAGTACAACACACGATTGTGAAAATATATGGAATTGTTTTTGGAAACACAAATAAAAATAATTCATCAATTTTACTGATACAACTGACACAATGTAAAGAGAAATTACTTGCAAATGCCAATCAGCGTTTCTTATAATACATTAGAACGCCCGAATAACTGAAAATGAGACTGCTGTTCTTAATCATTTTTAATTCATATAAATCAAATGATCACATCGAAAAATGTCCTAATTGAGTATAAAATTAAAATTATATTAAATTAAACTTGGACGTTATAAACTAGTTCAATTTATCCCTTTCAAGGAAATTATATTTTTTATTTCGAATGCAGAAAGCCTATGGAGCTTTTAGTAAATAGAGCAATTCGAGTCTGCTTTATTATATAGCCAATAGAAGTAATGTGAACCTGGCAGTCGGAAGCAGGTTTTTGAATAATCAAATGATACGTCTTTTCTGAGTTCTGAAAAAATAGTCCTTTGCATATGCATTGTTCAAGATTCTTCCTGTATTTTGAAGAAACAGTCCTTTAGATGTGCAGCTGACTAGCGGCTGAGAGGTAAAACAGCAAAACTCTAGTAGTTTGACCTGAGTTCCTATTGCAGTAAATGGGCGGGCTGGCTGTTTTCATTGTTTCCGCCATTTGCTATGTAAATACTAGCCATTTCCCTTTGAAAGCTTTGTATGAAAACATGTTTCCCCACTGCAGATTACCTTCGAGTTCCTTTGTCTTATTCGATTCCTTAGTCTTCAGACATTTATTAACATTAAGACACAATAACACGCCGAACGAAACTAATTCAGAAGTCAAAACAACAAAAATCAGCGTAATATTCTCAATATTTTCACAGGACTAGTTTCGATGGTTTTTACCGAACCATCGAAACTAGTCCTGTGAAAATATTGAGAATATTACGCTGATTTTTGTTGTTTTGACTTCTGAATTTATTAACATATTATCCAAGAACGAACTCGAGTCGAAAGAAATATGAAAAATCGGTCAATAAGAGCATATGAATCAGTAACACTAGATCCTCATACTCATACTTTGTATACCTCATACTCATACTCATCACTCATACTTTGTATGAGTTACCAAGAATTAGAGATTTAGGTTTGAGTTTTGTTGAAAATAGAAAATACCGAAAGCTTGAAAACGAAACTTGCTGTGGAACTGTTTAAAAAGAGGGCGTTGCGTCGCCCGATTTGTTTTCGCACGAGAGCGAGAGTTATTTTAGTTGTGATTATGCTCTTTACGTTTACTTATACTAAGAAAAATGGCGCAAGATTCTGAGAGATCTCAAAAAATTCTCAAAGATTCTGAGAGGCATATTGTAAAATTTAAGCTAAGTAATAATGCTTGATTTAATTTGTAAATATTTCAGTAAGCACATTTATCAGATGAGTCTAGGTCTCATCATTGGAGTGTGATAAGATTTAATTTTCTGCACCTGAGACGAAGTTGTGTTTCAATTACCTGCACCACCGAAGAATTCAATACCAGACTTGATGCAATTTAAGTTTTGCATCATATGTTTGGCATATCTATCAGGTAAACTGTTGTAAAAATGTTTTTATAAAGAGAAGTGTGTGATTTGTACATACCTAATTTAAATTTAAATTTATTGCTATGAGTATAAAGGATACTATCGAGAATAACTAGAAATTGAAAGATACCGTTAGAGCTAGTGTAAGAAAGCTAGTGTAGATTAAGAACATTAATGATGATCAGTGTGATATAAACAACTGATAGGAAGCTGTGGCTGTTTTAACAGAGGGAGAGCTAAAATTGCTGAATCTGGATGATGTCATTGCTTCTCAAAGTCCAAATCAGGATTTAAACACAGAGATAGAAATTCATTGCAATACAATAAATCTGTTATTAGGTGCAAATAACGAGTAAACAGATATTAATCGAATTTGGTTAAAACAAATAAAACTGAAACTGTTGGCGTTGCTGTAAAATTTAAATAAAACAGTTGTACTACATTCCATTAGTACCTGTATTGCTAGGAATTTGCTTCATTTTTGCTACTCGAAGTTCGTCTAATGCTACTATTGTGAGGGAGTCAAGGTCTTAGGGCTTTTCCTGTTTTGGCCGAGGTTATAGCATTTCTTACTTTTTGTGTGGAAAAGAGGAAGCCGTTTTCCGTATCAGGTGGGGTTTCTGCTTCAGTTCTAAGCATTGTGCAAATTTCACTATCATCTGAATTGTTCTCCTGTGGGAAGTGGTAGCTAATGATTTTCTGTATAGTTTCCTCCACGCTGCTTGTCATTGTTCCGTCTGTTTTCTAAATGATTTTAAGTTGCAGTGACCGCAAGTTTCGTCATTTAATTAAATCAAAATACATCTCAAGGGGAAAACTGACTGTTATTTTCTACCTGAATTCCTTCCAGAACTTCCCTTTCGCTTTGTATATTGCTCTTTTGTATTTCGCTGATTCAATTTCGTAATCAAGTCTGTATCTTGTTCTATCTGCTCCGGCAGTTCTCTGTTATCTTTTTCGTAGCGCATGTACCTTTTCTTCTCATTGTGCATAAATGCACTATCCACCATAGGGGATATCTTTTGGCCTTCTTTCTCGTCTACTCTGCCTTCTTGTTTTGTAGTACGCAGTTTGCAATAGTGTTGAAGATTGTTCGGAGTCATTCTCTGTGTATTCTTGGTTTGTGGTAATGCAAACCTTCTCATACTCATTTGAAACTATCTGTTTAAAACAGAGCAAACTTTTGCACTAATGTTCATTTTTTTCTTTTTAGTTGTTGTTGGTTTGCCAGAGCTTATCTCAAAATAGATGTTATTGTGGTCACTGGAATTTAAGTCAGTATTTACATGCTAGTTTAAAATATGTAGATCTCCAACCTTGCGCAGGAGTGTTAAGTCCACCAATTAGTTAACTCGGCTCGGGCGAATGTAGGAAATATCCAATCATTATTAATTTGTGTCAACTCTGTTGTAGATAGTACACTGGTGTGCAAACTTTAAGCATCAGCAGGGTTTTTTGCCATAAATCTACGAGAAAGCAACTGAGAGACATGAAATGCAAAAATGAAGGAGAGTATAAATCATAGAACCTGAAAAAGGAATACAATACATACGGTATGGAATCAAATAAAAACAGGCTTTATTGAACGCATAGTATTGATTGTCTATCCATGAGGAAGAACAACAAGCAGATGTTCCTTAATATTGGATATGCCCTCCCCTCACTGCAATTGTTGCTCCGCACCGTCTCCGCATACTCAGAACCAGCGGGTGCAACATTTTTTGCGGCAGGAGTGCCCATTCCTCAATCAGCATCTGTTTGAATTGTTGGGCGTTCTCCGGAGAATGTAAGCCTGCTGCAATGCGTCTCCCCAAAGCATCCCACACATGTTCGATGGGATTTAAATCTGGGGAGTACGCTGGCCAATATATTCGAGTGATATCTTCACTTTCCAGTAGCTCCTCAACTGCCAGAGTCCGATGTGGCCGTGCATTGTCATCCATAAAAATTAAGTCTGGGCCAATTGCACCTCGAAACAGACGCACAAGAGGAAGGAGTGCCTCCTCACAATAGCGATCCCCGGTTACAGACCCTCTGTCGAAAACGTGGAGCTCAGTTCGTCCGTTCAGCATAATGTCTCCCCAGACAGGAACTCCAGGACCACCTTTACGGTGTCTTTCCTTGATGTTACTGGGATAAACCGGGGTACCGACCGCTTTCCAAATCAAAACGCGTTGAAAATTGCTTCTGGTACTGAACCTACTCTCACCCGTAAAGAGAACACGACTCCATTGATCAGTTGTCCAGTTTTTGTGCTATTTACACCACTGTAAACGGTGACGTCGGTGGCCAACTTTCAACGGGAGGCAGCGTTCAGGACGGCGGGCGAATTGGCCGTCTTTGTGAAGGCGTCTGGGCACAGTAAACCGCGAGACTTGTCGCCCCGTTGTTGTACAGAGTTGTTGAGCAATGGCTCTTGCTGACTGCTGTCGGCCTCTTTTCGCCTTCAGGACGATATATCGGTCATCCCTTGCAGATGTCGTCCTCGGGCGGCCCCGACCAACCTTTCTAACAGCTGTACCTGTGGTTTGGAACGCTTTCCAAGCGCGCAAAACAACACTTTTGTTGATTCCGATCTCTGCAGCTACACTGGTGACAGTACGCCCCTCCTCCAGCTTTCCAATTATTCTTCTACGTGTGAAGTCCTCCAGGTGATTTCTTCTAGTCATATTTCACTAACTGACTCACTGGCACTTGCAAGGAATATATTGATTTGCTTCTCCGTCCTACCATTTATTCTACTGTTGAGCTGCGCGCGCCGACATCATGCGTTTTGTGTACGCTCACGTCGCCTTGTCGTTTCGTTCCTGCTATTTGCATACGCCTGACGTTCCTACTGACTTACGTGTTCATTGTACGGATATCCAGACCTCCTTTTCTGCAATTTCATGGCTATCTCCTAAATTTTTACATTGTTGCTTAAGTTTTGCACACCAGTGTAGTTCACACACGTTATTGCCTCTGCGATCTGCTGAGGTTGGACTTCAGATCAGAGTCTGGCATTGAAGTTCTCGCAGATTATGTTGGGTATGCGTTCATTGTCTTTTGTAATCTTTTCTGTAATGATGAGTATCGGCTGCAGTTCTGAATGTGAAAAATATCTTGAGATAATTTGAAAAGATGATTTGGTATCCTGTTCTACTCTTATCATCCCTATACACGGTAAGCTAAATACCTGTATGACAGGCAGTGCGTGATCCGTGACGATGAATGCTGACTTTGCGTCTATTTTATGGTAGAATTTTCTATAGCTTAGTGGTAGCCCATACGTTTTATTTTTTAACATTTGGATGCATGCTACAATTATATTGTTATTCCTGTTTTGTTATATTCAATTGCCCTGTTTCACTCCGGGAGTGCTGCTGAAGTGCTGAAGAGTGATTCTATTTCTTAATTGTGTATGTTCCCTTTTGTAGCATGGGCAGTTTTTACTGCGAGTATCATGAGAAACATAATGCCCTGTATTGAATTTTTCATTAGTTTTTCCGCAATTAAGATATTTGTATGCTTCTTTTTGTAGTTCTTTGGCTCGTGACCTTCTTATCTGCATCCTATGCGTGTTTTGGTCTTCGTATAGTTTTCTGCACTGTGATTAAATCCCAGACATTTTACACATTATGATATCTTTAGGAATTCCTTGACGTTGCTTTTCGTTCACTGCATGTTGACATTTTTGGATATCACTAGCTTGTAGCTGAATGAGGTAGCTGAATCCACTGAAAATACCCAGTGCTGCCCTTATCGTACATTCATTTGAAACTGCACCTCCAGTTATATCTCTTCTAATCCTTGAGTCTTAAGAAATTTTAGGAGAGTACACTGGTCTATGTCTTTATTGTTATAATATATTATGATTCTCGGATTACTCTTTTGGGGTTATTTTGTGCCCATCATTTCTTTAAGTCTTTTGCTCTCTTTGATAGCTTCTTATACACAGTCCAGTCACATTAATGTGACCACCACGTACTTTCCATGTCAGAGTTAAATAACCAATCACAGAAGGCAGGTGGCAGCACAGTGCAGTTGAGCGTATATAAAGGGTGTGTGAGGGCTTCGGAAAACATTTCAATCGTTGGCGTAATGCAGAAACGAAGCGATTTATCCGACTTCCAAAAGGGCATGATCATTGGCTTTCGGGCCAAGGGTGGAAGCATTTCCGAAACGGCTGAGTTTGTGAACTGTTCGCGTGCCGCCGTGGTAAAAGTGTACCGTGCATGGCAAAATGGGACTGTCCAAAATCAGCGACGTGGCAAATGTGGTGCACCACGGGCCATAGATGACAGAGGCGAACGACGGTTGCGGAGATGCGTTCGGGCAGATAGACGGGCTACCGTTGAGCAACTGACCACCAAAATGAACCAAGGGGCTACCAAAAGTGTCTCCCAAAGTACTATTCAGCGAACATTGCTGCGTCTGGGCCTCCGAAGCAGACGCCTGGTTCGTGCACCTATGCTGACTGCTGTTCATCGACGGCGAAGGCTAGAATTTGCACGCCAGTACAGCAGCTGGACGTCCACTGAGTGGCGACAGGTTGCGTTTTCGGATGAATCGCGTTTTATGCTCCATCGGACAGATGGACGTTGGCGTATAAGGCGTGAAACCTCTGAAAGGAACCACCCTGCAACCATTGCCGGAACGGTCCAAGCTGGAGGCGGGAGCATTATGGTCTGGGGAATGTTTTCCTGGCATTCTCTAGGTTCACTGATCATTGTGGAAGGCACAATGGATCAATACAAGTACGCATCTGTCCTTGCGGACCATGTTCACCCCTACATGCGCATTGTTTTTCCTCAGGATGATGGCATCTTCCAGCAGGACAATGCGAGGTGCCATACAGCTGCCAGTGTACGTGCGTGGTTCGAAGAGCACCAGGATGAGTTTACCGTCCTCCCCTGGCCAGCAAACTCACCTGACTTAAACCCAATCGAGCATCTGGGGGACCATCTCGATCGAGTTGTTCGCGCCATGGATCCTCAACCGCGTAATCTAGCGCAGCTGGCCACGGCATTAGAGTCGGCATGGCTCAACATCCCAGAGAACACCTTCAGGGACCTATGTGACTCTCTTCCTGCACGTCTCGCAGCAGTCCGCTCTGCGAAAGGTGATTATTCTGGCTTTTGACAGATGGTCACATTAATGTGACTGGACTGTGTAATATCACTAATTTATCTTTCTTGGTAACCTCGATCAGGAGACTACCTTTACCCATCGTTTTCATATTCTTGACTTCTATCTTTAATTTGGACGGTTGAATATGTTTAGCATGAAAATTCAAAGATTTTCCTTCAGCTTCTCTGAGGTGTACTCCTTTTTGGAATAAATTAGAAGAACGTGTTCTTGTGTCCCGTCTTTTCCTTTTCACTGTAGGCGTCTTGATCTGGATCTCCGTCTGGTACTAGATTTTGCTATTGCTACGTCGGAGTAGGTCCTGCTATCTTTGACTAATAATCCCTGGATATGATCTTCTATGTGATGAATCTGGTTCAACTTTCCCTGCTAATTGCGCCAACGCCAACCTATTGTTCTGTTTGGTAACAATATTAAGAAGCCTTAAAAATTGTTCAAGAATTTTATATCCTAACTTATTGCCTACACCTACTTTGCTTAAAAGGCCTTCTAGGTTGGTTAGGCAATTATGCGCCTCCTGCATTTCTAATTCAGCTTCCGCTGAAAATAAGGAATCTAAATTAACTGAACCTGGCTGTTCATGGTTCCTATCTGTATTTGGAGCTTTGACTGGGAGCGTTTCAGTCTCAAGACCCGCCAGTCTCCTTAGTTCCTCGAATCGATGATCTGCCATCGCACTTTGTACTTGTACTTCG